>SRMA01025407.1:190209-628007 GCA_007224835.1 Danionella cerebrum | reverse complement strand
TGAACCGTTTCGGTTACGGCCTGTTCGGTTCGGGACACTTGCGTACCGTTTCGGTATTCGGTATTTATATTAAATAATATAAATGTATTATTAGCGCGATATTAAGCGCAGCGGAACCATATTCCTAGGCGAGTTTCCGCACGGACGCTATTGAGGGACGTGCAGCTCTACTGTGCGACACTCAATAGCGTCCGTGCGGGAAATCGCCTTTGGCTTCCTGTTAAAATACATAACGGGGATAGACGAGTGGATAAATTTAAAGTTGTATGCCGACATTGTTCCACGGAGATCGGGCAGGCAACACATCTAACATTTTCTGCTGCTGGAGATATGGTCACTGCAACCAGATCTGTGCTCTCTTCAGAAAATGTGAATAGGTTAATCTTTTTAGCCTAAAACTTGAATAGTTAGTTTTGTTGATATATAAGCTGAAGCTGTTGCTAGTGTTAAAAGTTTTTAGGTCCTAACTAGTTGCAGTATTTCATTTTTTATTTAATAAAATGTGTTTTTCTTTATAAAGAGTGCTATTTATTTAAAATATCACCCAAATGTGTCACTTTTATTTATTTTATGCAAGAATTCTATTGTGTATTTGTGTATATTGGCAGCTTTTCAAAATAAAGATTATGTAAGTTTTTATTTTTTTGTACCGAACCGAATGAACCGAACCGAGCTCTCCAAGACACTGTACCGAACCGAATACAATTTTAGCGTACCGTTACACCCCTACCCTACACCATAAGTTCATGGCCCCCTTTTGAAAGCTTTCAACCATTAATATCTACTAAAACCTCAAAAAAATTATGTAAAGTTGCAGCTTAAATTCAGTTAAAAATGTTCGAAACAACACATGGTCCAAATATTATTTTTAGAAGATGTCAAATTAGGTAACAATGAATCTAATGAATGTGATCATTTAAAAAAATGTAAACAGGGAAAAAAATCCTGCTCAAATCCCGATTGTGGAAATGAAGGACCTTGCAGATAATGCACATTTAAATTTTTTGCACAAAATAATGGAAAAACAACTTGTACCTGTAAAAATGCAACATTAAATACATATTTTTTATTCTTCAAGAAATTATATAATGCCATTTCACTATAAAAATCTTTTAAAAATTAAAGGTCTGATTAAGCGATTATGGGATAAATGATTAAATCCAGCTCGAATATGCACACACTGGTAGCTGATTATGTCCATCGAGATTTGTGTAGTTTCATTTGTGTAGCATGCATCAGATTTAAGTTAAAGTATACGGTCCAAAAATGGATTATATGAGTTTTTAGATTTAGCTTAGTACGTAAACGCCTCAATGCAAGGTTTTCTTCTAATCATAGTCCATGAATTACATACTACTCTATAAAAAAACTTCCCAAAGAACAACGTCAACAAACTGCCATACACCAGGACACTTGTGTTTGATTCAGCTGTTCATCGCTGACTAATGCATACTGCTGCTTGCTCGGTGTCTCAATGTCTATCTGCTCAGTTAACAAAGAACATTGTTCAGTCAGATGAAATTCCCTCAGGGTCTCATCTGCATCCTAGAACTATTTCCAACAGCTCTTTATCTGTGGTTAAAACATGAAGTCAGCATATTAGTTGCACTCACTTAATAACCCCAGGCTCTTGCTCAAGAACATAACAAAGCTGTGAGTGTCTAAAATAAAGAGCGTTCAGTCATGGATCGATTTATTTCCCTGCTTCCATTACCAGGGAATAAATTGTAAACTGGCCAAAGATTCAAGAGAAAACTAGTACCAAAGTATTTATTTATGTTGAACCTAGATGGCTAAAGTTTGAGCAAAAAAAAGTATCTTTAAAAGCAAAATGGAATGGTTGCCAAGGTAGAATTTTTGATTGCTATGGAGGAGTCTCTGACATTGTAAAGTTCCCTGTGCCAATATGAGTAATACAATTTTAACCACCATGACTCCAGGATTTTACTCAGCTGAGATAAAGCTATGCCAAATGGGTTGCTATGGTGACATAATATGTTTTATTTGACATTATAAGTCTTATGAATCAACCCCATGTCTTTATTTATCAAAGCTGAGAGAGTCCAAAAACTGTGGTTGCTAGGGAGCTGACAGTAATGTGATACCATGTTCCACCATTTCTCTATGATCTTACATCTTGGTCGCTGGTTCGATCCTCAGCTCCACTAGGAGTCGAAGATGGGATGAGTGTTGAAACTCTCTCCCTTCTGAGACAACCATGACTGTGGTGACCTTGAGCAAGTCACCAGTTACCCACAGCTCCCCGGGCGCCGCAGCCATGGCTGCCCACTGCTCCCGGTGTGTGTATTCACTGCTGTGTGTGTGCACTTGGATGGGTTAAATGCAGAGCACAAATTCCTTGTATGGGTCTCTCCATACTTGGTCGTAGAAAAAAAAAATCTTGAAGATATTTTTGTTGCTTTTTCCTATTTATTTTTACTTTCAATGACTTTTATTTGGTAAAATCAAACCTGATTTAGATGGTAGGCATAGTGTTTTGTTAAAAAAAAAAAGAACCCAGTAATAAATACACCCACTAGCTATCTCAGTATTGAGAACTAAGTCAATTGGCACCATTGATGGGAATTTACAGCTGTTAGCAATTTTTTGGGTGCTAATAATATGAGGTACTACAGAAAGCCTAGCTAGCGAACATACACTCTAATAAACAAATATCTGTACATACCTGTCCAAATACAACCAGTATGTCCAAAGAGATCCACAATAAATCCAGGTTTAAACCACAACCAGGTTCTGAGGCTTTTATAGTTTTGTGTAATTCATGGTGTTGACTTCAAGAACATATGAATGCCAGAAGTCCAAATTTCTGTCCAGTTATCATCTTGAGTCATTAGGACCAATTGTTATACATTTTTTAATTAATTACAGCTGGACATAACGTTAAAATGCAATTTAAAATGGAGTTTAAAAATGCATCAAGAGTTTATATCTCATTGAGGTAAACACAGAGGCCTGCACGAACCACAACTACCAACACACAGACTTCAGGGAAAATAACAAGGATTATGAGTTATAAAACAAACTTTTTAAAGTACTGTCTGTGTCGGAAGTGCGCCTGCGCGAGCTTCTCACCTGCGCGGAGTCCTCCAGCACGTTCAGTCTGAAACGGCCTCTCTTTACCTCCATCTCCATAGCGGATCCACGGGCCACTGTGGCCCTGGAAGTCTGATTTCTGCAGAACATGCCAGCTGCTACGATTGAAACGCTGAAAATATATCAAGCGACCAAACAAAGGGGCCGGAGGTTCACTTAAAACTACTGCATTAAAGTAGTTCTAAGTTATACCGTCCAAGTTGTTTTAGCTTGAATGCATCGCGACCCCCTGAAAAATTCCAGCTAGACACAAAGCAGCTGAGGACAAGTGGGGAATGTTTTCCCGTCTGTGGGATGATGGGTGGCGCTTGGCATTTATGAATATACATTAAAACAGCGCTATCTTGTGGACGGTACATAAAAATCGACCGTTATTTTCACGTTTTCCGTTACAAAAGGCGCGTGCACGTTTCTGTTACGTCCGCAGAGCCGTTTGTCAAAATTATTTGTATGTGAAACCATGTAACACATGAAATTTATAAACATAAAAATTATAAATTCATATCACCAGAATAATTTAGATTTGTTTTCAAAATTCAAAACTAATATAAGGAAAAAAAGTAACTAAAAAGAAACAAAATAAACAAAAGCATACACCACAATGAATGATTTTGTTTTAATCTAGCTATAATTACATTTTCTTGTCGAAAATTGTCTTTGTTCAATGCCATTAAGATTCACTCCCTATTTTTAAAACACACCATATATTCCTCTACATATAGTTATAATATAGTCAAAAGGAATATTTAGTAACATCATAATGAACATCTTTATTAACATATTTACAAAAAATATCAAAGGTAAATCAAATAAGAAAAGTAGTATGAACAGCAGAAATGCCACCATTTGTCAAAATGGTGTAAAACTGTTCAAATTAAGTAAACACAAGCTGCTCGTTTTAAGATAAAGAACATAAATCACGCTAAAACACATTTTTTTTCATTAAGATCAGATAGTACATCATTAAAAAAGTAAATGGGTCCTTAACATTGATAAAATAGCATTTTCCTTTCCTACAAAGATACGAACATTAATTACACTTGAATTATGGAAGCATAAAAATAGCAATATTAAATAAATAAAACTGCAATATGCAAACGGAATATGTGAAAATTAAAATATAATTCACAATTTAATGCATTTCCACATTGCGTCTACAACATTTGATCCAAAATTTGTCATTTACAGTCTAAGTTTCAGTATTTAAACAGAATAAACATTTTACATGCTGCAAAATTAAATAAAATGCATAATCCAATTTAAAGACATTTGCGTGACGAACTGGGAGCAAAAAGACTATTTTTTATTGGAAATGCATTTAGAGCCACGGTTAGAAATTTTAATCATAAAGCCATGAGAAATGTACATATCCAAGTATCAACTACAATTGGCTAATTTAAATTTTAAAATTCCATTATTACACATGTAATGATGAAATGCAAATGTTAATGGAGAAATGCATTTTAGTTTAGCAAATTCCATTGCCATTTAATATTGCTATTTTCGTGCTTCCATAGAAAACATGCACACGTAAAATCTTGTAAATTTTATAAAAACAAAAGTAAAAAATATAAATTACAGCACATTTGTACAATTTCTAACTGCTCAATTGTTATTCAGTATCCTCTAGTTCTTCAACTTCAGTAAATATGTCACTGAAAAGGTACTTGAACACACTGGTGGGTTCCCCTTCTGAAATCTGTTGGACACAAACAAAAAAAAAAAAAAGACTATTTAACCAACAAATCCACCAGAATTATTTTGACATGCAACACAGTAAATGTTCTTCAGTTTTTGTGGAAATATTAAAACACTGGATCAGAGAACTACCTCCGAGGTGGCAGCAGGGGTCGGTGAGGGTCGCTTTGGTGCAGGGTTCATCGATGTATCTGCGGGCCTCTTCCTCTCCGGCCGAGCGGTGTTCACTACTGGTTTCTGGGGAGCTGGTCTAGACCCTCGATGTCCTGCAGAGGGGACTTGGGTGCTTTTGGAGGAAATGAACGAAAGGAAACCTTTGGGTCGTCTACCAGGCCTAGAGACATCAGCAAAATAAACAAAAAGATTATTTAAATTAGTAATATCAAAATGTATATTAGAATCAGAATTTGCCTTTTCCTAAATTACCAAAATTTTAAATCACATTTTTCCAGGTCAATTTTTCAATTGCTTTGCAAGTCAAATGACCACACTCAATTTCTTGTCAGTTACTCTACGCAAATTCACTGAATAAATGTTCTAGACATTGTAAATGTCAGGTGAAATTCAGTCTATATGTAAATAACATTGCAATAGAGGGTTATAGAACCGGCGGATGGAAGACAAAGTGAGTGAATAAAAGATAAATCGAAATCCAAACAATATTTAGTGTTAGAGCATCAATTCATAAAGGGGTACTCTATAGTTGGGTGTATGACCACTAAAAATACCAAACAGGTGCTAATAATCATCAATGTCACACTGGTTAAAACCCAGTCATGAACTGAAACTGCCACTGAACTCAGTCAGTGAACTGAAACACTGCTTTCATGACAAGATTGAGCACAACAACAAAACACAAGGTATTCATACTGCATCAGCAAGGTCTCTCCCCGGGAAAAAAAAAAGATTTCAAAGGGTTTTCGTAGATTTGACTGTCATCCAAGTCAACCCGTGAAGCTAATTTATTACCGTAATTACACTTCACAGACTGATTTAACTTTGAAGTCTCCTCTTTCGAAAGGGTTCACTGCGAAGAGGAATAGCTTTATTTCTTTGGTGACTTTCATGCTTGAGAAATACCTTTCAATTGTTCCACTTTGGGAACCGGACGTGATTTCAGCTTGTCTTTGGGTATTTAAGCCACTTGCAACCTCGACGGGTTCGACTTCTGGACAGACTCCAGAAGCTACAATGGTGCTCTCCTGGACAGACTCATCATTGACCATTTCTCTGTCGAGGACTATTGTAGATGTAGAAAGGGGAACAGACACAGACTGTTCTGATCTCATCTCTGGGGTTGAAGTGTGTAAGGAAGTGGTTTGTTGGTTTAAAGAAGAAGCCGTCCCTCGAGAGCTTCTTCTAGAAACCGGGCTGGGTTTCACCTGTAGCTTTGCTAAACAGAGAACAGACATCGTTTATTGGAAATCTTAGCTTGATGTTCACTTCTAATCTCTATGCAGATATTCTTAAGTGTGTAAGTCACTTTAAAATTAAACACATTTAAATTCAAAATCTTCAACATGTTGCTAATACTTTATAGAGCAGTGGTCCCCAACTTTCAAGTCAAAGCCCTGTCCTTTAGGCATTTATTACCAGGCCATTCAGAATAAATTTTAGATTTTTTTGTAAAATAATTTTATTTTTAGTATTTTAGTTTATTTGCTATATTTTATCTGAAAAACCAACGCTGGCATTAAACCGGTGCTCAGTCCAAGAAAGATTGAGGACCACTGCTCTACTGTACATTTGAAAAATTCAAATTGAGGAAAAAAAAAGACCACTTTCACCAAATATTTGCCTGTGAACTTGTGAAAACTAAGCTATTTAATAAGGAGATTATATAGAAAACTATTATTTCCTAGCACTAAAATGTAATAGCCCATTTTTTAGGATAACATTTTTTCAACTTACCAAACCTTTATTAGCTACCTCTTCTGTAATGATTAATGGACTTTGGATAAAGGACTACGGATTTGAACACCAGAAAAAACATATTTGAAGATTTTTTTTTGTTACTATTTATTTCACAATTTTTTTTTAAACTGTAATTGGAGCTCCATTGGTAACTTTGTGTTAAGTCAAACTCTCAAATGTTGCATATTCATGTAGAGCTCTGCTTAAAGCCATGTCAGACTCTGCTGATGATTCAGACTTGATTTTTTTTCTAAACTCATTATGATCTTTTACTATTTGTTTGTTATAATGCAAACCATTCACGGAGAATAAAACACCCTTTAAAATAGAACTTCTGCTCAAATCATACATTAATAAATGCAGAGATAAGCTCTTTAAAGTAAAGAAAACTGATTACCTCTTCTTGTTCTCTCAGGTGCTTTTCTGGTAATCCCCACTAGCTCCTCAACTGGCACTTCTGCCAAAGCACTTTCTCCAAATTTCACTATTGTGACACAAACAAGACGGAAAATAAGCAAGCAAACAGTCAAAGAGACCTCACAATTCTTTCAATTTGTGCAAAACCATTCTCACCAAAAAGTTGTCCCTCATTCTCCTGAGCACCAGTTCTCTATGAAGGAAATTACAACAGTTTAAAATCCCATTATCAGTTCAGAGCATTTATCAAGCATCTTTAATGCTGAAAATTGTAGATCACCTCCGGAGATATTGAGGTAGTTGCCACTTGTAGTTGCCAATTTTCCACCTCATTTCTTTGTGTGTTGTCCTCATCCTCTTCGACAGGGACTAAAGCATCTGATATCAGAAGGTGAGATACATCCTTGTTGTCATCCACACTGTAATAAAAAAATAAATAAAGAATTATAACAAGAATTGCACCAGATATGTGAACAATATTGTCCATTATCTTTTCACTCCCATTGATTTCCATAAAAACACAACCGTGAAAACAAACCCCAGAGATGATCAGGATGAGACCAACAGAGACCTCAGGTCACAGCTTGAACATTTTCAATTTATATTTTGCAGAAATACAGCAGGGAGCTGTATTAGCAATCCTCTTTATGTGTATTTGTTTCTGTTTTCTGGTAAAAATACGACAGCAGACAGCAAATTGTACCTTTGTTCATAAGACTGTGACTCTGAAACAGTTGCCGGTGGGAGGAGCTCTGCAATAAGCCCCACCGCTTCACCTGAAGTGGGCGGGATTTCTGTGAGAGACAGTATAAAGACCGATTCCTCCAGAGCATCCGTTGACTCAGATCTTGAACTTCTCACAATGGAATCCTCCAGAACTTCTTCAAGAGTGTTTGTGCCTTCATCTTCATCTAATACGACAGTTTCCTGTCTGGACTCATCTTCAGAAACAACCTTGGGGGTGGCATCTTGGACCATCTAAAAATGTATAATTGTGCTATAATTTTACAAACAATTTTAATTGTTCTGGATTTATAGACATTTACATTCCCAATAATTATTTATACACAAAAATCTAAGATGCCATATATTTTATAGAAAATGTTTTCCATCTACAAAATTTCCCTTATTTTTACTGCTACACCTGCCTCCAGGCTGGCAAGAGCCACTAGCAACTATAGTGTCATCTGGGTGGAACAAGAGGTCAATTTAGTATTTATGGCAGTAGCTTTCTCTCAGAAATGACCCAGAAGTAAACAAACACTTAAAAGTAGTCTAATCTTCCATCTTCATAATGGATTGCAGACTTTTTAAAGTATTTATTTCCCAAATTTAACTTTAATTTCACCTGTATGGAATCAACTCTTGTTGTAAGCTCCTGTGCTGCATGTTGGGGAACACTGGACTCTGGGCTGACAGCAGCAACCTCTTCAAGACTTTGAGCTGATATGATCCTCATAGACGTCTCCTTTATTTCTACAAGAAAACACAAAATAAAATCACTTTAAAAATGCCCCCCCCCCCTTTCAGTCAAAAATTAGCAATCAATCTGCCAAAAGACACAGGAGACAAAATTGTAGACCACAAAACAAAATTGTAAAACACTCTCCATTGTCGGAACACAGGAAAGACACAGTACCTTTAGTTTGTGATGACTGATGTGATGCATTAGGTTGCCTAAATTTCTGAGTCAAATTGGGTTTAAGTCTGGGTCCGCGGAGCCTCCTGGCAGGTTTAGAAGGCTTGTCTGATGAACTCTGAGGCACCGGCACACTGAAACACATGGTGCGAAGCAACCTCTAATCAAAGAACACTATTTTTGAACAAATAAATGTTTTCCTTTGTGTTAATCTCTAACAAAATATCACTACACGAATTAACAGTAAAGATTTATTTCAAGGAATTGCATGTAAGCAATTATTATGCCACTAATAGCCAAGGAAAAAAGAAATTAAGAATCAAGAAATGGGGAAAAAAATTTAAATAAAAAAAAAGTTACATTTAAAAAACATTAAAAGGCTCCTATTATAGATTTTTGAAAATTACCTTTAATGCAGGTAATTTTAATTATAGCTTTCCTGTGGCTTAGTTGGTAGACCATTGTGGGTTCAAGTCCCAGGGAAAGCAAGAGCTGACAAAAAATGTGCTCGTTCATTCAAATGTAAGTTGCTGCAGATAAAATCCTCTGCCAAATGCGTAAAAGTAAATGTGACTGTGCTTTCTTTAAGTCGACTCAAGAATCGCTAAAACCAGTAGTCATTAAATGTCTTATACAAATAAAACACGGCTCCCACCACCAGCACATATAAACCCAGTAAAAAAATAGCTAATCTACATGCTGGATTCAATAAACAGCTTTAATGAAACGATGGATCAGTTGACGGTTTATCTGGACCCAAAAACCAACCATTATGTACAATGATAGCAGTTGCTGTAGTGTTCTCTGTTGGTAACACCAATCAGTAGAGATTGTAAAGGATGGGTTTTGTACTAATAACACACAGAATTAATAAGTAAATTAATTGTTAAAATAAAATGAAACAATTAAAGTGTTTTGACATTGCATGAGCGTCAAACTGTTGTTGGAGATTTACCTAACAAATATTTAACTTCTAAAAAACATGATGGGCAAACAAAGTTGATCCATGTTTATATGACAAGGGTGATGGGCTGAACACCAACTTGAGCAAATGATGGCCAAGATAGAGATAGTAAAAGCAGTAGCAGACGCAAACAGTTTTAAATGTGCTGATGGAGGCTGAAGCGGTCTCAATTGCACCTTGGACAGTGGCAGATGAGGCAAAACATTCTAATGTAATTTATCTTCGATTGTATATATTTGATAATTTTTTAAATTTAACTATACAGTGGACAACGCTCAAAATTTGATTTTTTGTTTTGTGTTTTTTTAGGGTGGACCTATAGTGAGCTAGCAGGAAGCCGCACATGCTCAGAAGCACTCAAATCCTGCTGATCTTGGCTGCAAATGACCCAATTTTTTAGTCAAAGCATTTATGTCATCCAGAAGGTGCAGCAGGTGGTGTAATCTCCCATATTTCTGATTATATAGCACATTTAAAATAAATAAAAAAAACACTTTTAGTTTTTAATTCTTCATAAATACCTGTTAGTTAGCTCCGAACAAGACTTTGTCTCTTCTTGAGCACTTGCTTTTTCCTCTGTGACAGCGCCGTCATTATTTCTCTTCAGCGGCGATCCACATCCATTATCTTCTTCAGCCACTCTCTCGGGTATGTCTGTAGGATAGCTATCTCTTGTTTCGGTGTATTTACATGGCTGAAGTACTTCAGGATGGATAATAATGGTGTTTGATGGGCTAGTAATGTCAACTTGCGTGAGATGCACTTCCTTTTTATCCCCTTCTGCCTCATTTAAGGCCTGCAGTGAATCTGTGAGAGTTTGTGAGCTGATCAGCTGCGGTGGAGCTTGTCTGGTTCTCAGGCTTTGACCAATGTTGGGTTTAGGTTTGGAGAAACGGCCTCTTTTAGTCGGTGGAGCTAAATCCTGAGATTTACACTGAACCGTTTCAAAAGTGGTTTTCTGTGATTTAACCAGTTTCTCTTTTAAATTGGAAAGTTCTTCCACAGCGATTTCGGAAACGTGAGATTCATAGCTTGAAAGCTCAATGTCTCTTTTCATCTCTGGATCGCAACACACTGATGTAATATTGGTTTCAGTGACCCCGTGGATTCCCATGGCATCTTCGTTTGTATCCTTTCCACCTAAAATGAATTAAATCTCATGAGGGCTGTCAAATGCAATGGAAAATAGATCATTAAATACTAATAATAGTAAGTACTCAGGATGCTCGTTTCCAAGAAAACATCCTCATGGACCTCCTTGATGTCTTCATTTCTACCTATAAAATAACAAAATTCTTACTAAACTCCAAATCAGTTACGAAACTTTTGAAGCTCCTGTAAAAGTAGCAAGTACTTAGGATGGCTGTTTCTGTGATGACCTCCTCATGCACTTCCACAACAACTTCATTCAAAGCTTTTCCACCTTTTTAAACAAATCAATAAGTAGATTAACCACTTCAATCAAAACATAACCCACCATAGAAAATTATTGCTTAAGGATGACATTTTGTACCTGTAAAGTGCATCTCAGATGCTTGAGCAGTGTTCCCAATGGTCAGAAGGGTCTCTGCAGCTTCATTATTGATCTGATTACACACTGCAAACAGATTAAAAACTTCATTTTGTGCGTGCACAGAACTTGGCACCTTAACAGTAGCTACACAAATTAGTATTAGCTGCTGTTGTATATAAAGATTGCTTTTCCAGGATCTGTCATTCTGCAACAGGACTTACGACTTGAAACACAATGTTTTAGTGCAAAAAAAAATCAGGCATTAAACTTGCAAACCAAGAAAAGTATGAGAATTAAATCCCCTCATGAATGCAACGCACCTGCAGGAGAGTGACTAGTCACATAAAGCTTGTTTAGTTTGATTCTGATTCTCTCTTATTGATTTAAAAAAATATTTAGACTTTATATAAAACAATCTGTACCAAAAGTAATTAAGATTTAAGGCCTTTACACATCAGGCGTGATTGTAAAACAATAATATATTTCGAAACAGTACTTTTAGTGACTACTTTTACATCAACAATATAATTTGGAATGCAATACAATGGAATACATCCTTGCGTTTAATTCGCGTATGAAATATTCGCCATTTCGTATCGTTAATTCATATCCTTCTCAAAGTGTAGACAGTTTTTTTGTCTCATCTGACCACAGGACTCTCTGTCATGACGATATTCCAGATTGATCGTACAACTTTTAGATTCTGCCTCTCAAAGCAGATAAGCACATACTTTAGAAATCCATGATTTTTAAAGAAGGAGAACTTGCAAAAGAAATCCAGTAACTAATGTATTTCTTTTTTTTTTGCTTCTGCACACGCACATGCTAGAGTCGACTTCTCCTTACCTTCCATGTGGGCTGGGTCAAGATACTCAATCACATCCTTTAAAACATCAAAAACAGATGCATGTTAGTACCATCTCTTAAAATGTTACAAACACACAAATGGCAACAAATGAAAGAAAAAAAGGTGGATGAAGAGCACAGCGGTTAACCGAACTGAAGGAGGGCAAACTCACAATAAGAAGATCCAGCTGGTGTTCGCAAGGCACATGACCGGCAGGCAACTCAGCCTGCTCATATTCATACGCCTGGCACAAAGGATTCTGGGATGTGCCCAAGATTTCAGGCATATTGACAGAAATGTCCAGCTGGGAGCCAATGGGAATGAGCAACAGAAAAGGGAAGCACAATGAAGGATTGAGACGCGACATGCAGAAATTATTTCGAATGAAATGATGGTAATGAAAATTCTAACACATGACTTAAAATGGTTGCTTAACCCTTAGAAGTGTCTGCACACACCGGAGCATGTGTCAATCATATCGGCTGTTTCGAGTTAAGTAGGAATAACACAACCCACATATTGCTTCATTTTGATTTCTAATATAATGTGTAGGTTTCAAAAAGGACTGGTATTTTTGGATTTCACAATGTGTTCACTGCTGTGTGTGTACATTTAGATGGGTTAAATGCAGAGCACAAAAGCCGGGGTTATAATATCAATTTCACTTCACTTTCATAAATCTAGAGACTGGAATCAACTTTTCCAAGCACACCTCCTATAAAAGATTAATAGCAAAATTGTATAATCTTAATTATAAGCTATATGCACACCTCTTCCATGGTTTCCACCACCTCTGAATTAGCAGGGAGTTGAGGGCGGAGACTCATCGGCACAAACACCTGGTTTTCCTCTTCAGCATTTGGATGGTAGTCATCTTCAACCAGAATACAATTCTCCAAGTTGTCCTGCTCCTCTTCCTCATCATCTTCAGTTCCAGCAGCCAGTAGTGTCACCAGTTTAGATTTGCCCCTCCTTGGAATCCCCTGTTTTAGTCTGGGGCCTGTTTTTGTTTTAGCTCTGCGAGGAGCCTGGATGGGATTAACACAAACTTTCGATGAGGCAGAAAAATCCTCCTCGTTTTCCTCATCCTCCTCTGCTGCAGCTTGCATCACATGCTGAGAGAGCTTGGGGATCCTCCCTGACCTGCAGAGCAAAAATTATTAGAATAATTCAATTTGAGGTGTATCTAACATAAATGCTGACAAAAATGAACACAAGTTATAATGAAATACAGTGTGTTAGAATATTCTAAAGTTTACCTCGTTGGTTTGTTAAAAATTTGTTGCTGCACAGCACTCAGGTCAGGTTCATCGTCAAAATCATCTAAATCAACAATAAACAAACCATGGTTCTCCTCTTCTTCCCGTCCTGGTTGTGAAGACACCTAAAAAAGTGAGATGAGAATGAGTTTGGGATGGCGGGTATAAGAATACAATGCCCTGTAATCTTGAACTGAAAACACAAAAAGTGTGAAACTGTTAAGATGTCACATTACTTTCTTTAAAATAAGCTTTATCTTGTATCTATGGAAGGTTTTCTATGGCTTTCAGTTTCGATATTGTTCGATAGATAGCTTTATGTAACGTAAGGATGAGAAGCCAATGCTTGATGGAGAGAAAGCCCACTACCTCATGACCATAAATGGGCTTCCTCTTCCTTTTAAAGGTTCACTAGGGTTCAGGACAGAGGGGCACCTACCCGATGACCATAAATGGACTTCCTCTTCCTTTTAAAAGTTCAGTAGGGATCAGGACAGAAAGGGCACTACATGATGGCCATAAATGTACTTCCACTCATGCAGAGTTTACTGGACTACAAAATAATAAACTTGAGCTTCAAAGCAGCTAAACTTCGTGAAAATCCAGACTTCCGTGGGGTCTTCCGTGAAAAGATCCCAATTTTTAAAGCCCGGAGAGCAAGTGCTCCAGAAAGTACTCCAAAGCAATATTTAAAACTTAAGGAAGATTTGCTTAAGTTTTCGTAATATTATTTCATAAAGAAGCCTGTAAATATAATGAATATGAACACTAAAGATGAAAACAACCGTGAGAAAATAATAACACAAAAAGACATATTGATCAAACTGATAAACAATGCAAAATTAGGACAACAAAAGAAACATTTGACTGGTGGATAAAATTACCATTTTAAACTACATTTTAAATAAGAATGATTAGAAAAATAAAATACTAAGCCGAAATCATTACCCTATTGCCTTTGGCATTCCTGAACGCATCATCGTCTTCCAGGGAGCAGCTGCGGGGCAGAGGTCGTCTCTCACCCCACTGGCGACTGATGTTTGGGACGTGTCTCTGAGGTCGGCCTTTCAGCTGAGCTGGTTTAATGGCAGAACTCTTGTTTATATTCTCTGATGAATCAGATGCTTTCAACCTGAACAAATAAATCTAGAATTTTTAACCATCCCCAAAAATGGAGGTATAAATTCCATATTGTCTTAATATATTAGGACCTCCATCTTACCGGTCCTCCTGTGACTGAAGGTCTGAAGAAACGCCTTCACAGTCCTCCGGCTGATCTGTTGATGCAATTATACATGATGAAATAATAAAATGTTATTAAACAAAGTAATCCTTATATACTGAGAGCACAACATGTGCGTACCCTCTCCATCAGTCTTCTTGCTTTTGTCGCTTCTTTCCTTCCATTCTTTCGCTGGAAAATCACTTGCACCCTTTGAGAGATCCTCATTCTCCTTTTCTCCTGCCACTGAATCACTCTCTGAATCCTCTGAAGAGTAGATTTCCTTTCTTCTAGTGACTGAACCAGAAATTTGACAAAAAGTATGAGAATTTGACAAAAAAGAAATGTCAACGAAACTGGCACGAAACTGACCTCTTGCTTTCCATTGCAATCTCTTCCTGGACTGGGCCAACCTGGTAAGCTCTTTGTTTCTGTTTCTCTTAATTTCCTCATCTTTAAGGACATGGTCCATTAATTTTTTGAAGAAATCTAGATCCAAACGCCGTTTTTCCTCTGTAACCAACATGAAAATCAAGTTATAAAGTTCCAATGAAACGTGAGCTATTATTTAAGTATTACAATGGATCAAATTTTATTCATATGTTTGAAGACAGAAAAAACAACTCTCCAAATAACTAGGTCCACAAAACTTTCTAAGACCTTTAAAAAAAAAAGGAATTGAAGGCCGATCTGTGACAAAAAGATTGAAGGGGTCGAGGAATATATATAGAGCTTGAATGATGGTGAAAGAGCGATGTGTTGCGATGTGTATATATCTATATATTAATTACAAACCAAGTAAGAAGACTCTGAAAGCAACATTTAAGAAGATTTAACAGAAAAGATAAGTTTGAAGCGTTATTTAGCTTAAACATGAGTCGGCTAATCACTGCTAAGAAAGAGAGGAAGGGGGATGGAGGCATGCAGAGGACAAAAAAGGGCAGAGGGTATCTGTGCTACACTATAACAGCAGCTTGAAACGTCCTGGTTGTGATGTACATCCTGTTTCTGGTGTATTTATTTCCTGTTCTATAGCAGAAATCAACCAGATTTTTTCTATTACAGCTCCCAAGCTGTGCCCTCTATCGACTGTTTCCTGCTGCAATTTAACTCAGGGAGTCTTTTCACAAAATGGTAGACTGTAGAAATGTCAATAATGCACAAAATCATTGAAAAAATACCAATTAATCTGTCTAAGCATGCATAGTTACCTTCTAAAGAGCACTTACTGAAAGCTTTATCTATTCTCCATGTGTTATACCTCTCTTCTTTCTTGAACTTGTTCTAGGGAATACAGGAAAACACCATAAGTATGGTCAACTTTGAAACAGAAAAATTCTATGAGCACCTTACCTTAATCTCCAGTCGAGCTCGGTGAGGGAACAGTTGACCAATCATGGAGAAGTCTGTCCCCACCATGCTGATTGCTAGGAAAAACATGTCAGTTTCTGAAAAACACAAGAAAATCTTGCTAGATTAGTTGTATTTCAAAGAGTAATCTAAGTGAAGAACCTCTGACCTCCATTGGACCAGGGTTTGGTGTACGTCCCCTTCCTGAAGCTGGAGTAGGTGGTAGTGGATCCACGCTCAAAAATAGGGTCTCTGTCCTCTGCAGGATTGGGCCCTTTTGTCCTCGAGACCCGAACTGTTAAACTACAATGGAACATATTTCAATAATCAAAACTGTGAAAACACAAAAAAACAGATTCACTTCATCTTCACTTATTTAAGTCACAAAGGAGCAAATAATCCCAGGTTCAAAAGTTGCTAAACAAAAAGTCTGTAAAAGATCTACAGGAATCGCAGAAGCTGAAAAGAAGCCCTACTAACCTTTCCTCATCTATAATCAGAGATCCATCCTCCGCCACCTTCACTCTGGGAACTAGCAGAGGTTCTTCCTCCTCCGGCTGGTTTTCTTCTGTTACCTCCTCTTCCTCACGATCAGCCGTCTCTTCTGGTGCCGTCTCCTGAACAGGAGGAGTTGCTGGAGTCTCGGAAGAACTGAAGAGTATTTAGGATGAGTATCAATACTTAATCTCCTCTTTTAAAAATACTATTTAATAACTGTATAGCACATTAATGCTAACGGGTGCTACGCTCTTCTTTTTGGGACAAGTTTTTTTTTTTTTTATAAATGACCTAAGTGAGTCAAAGTGATAATGGAATGATCAGGAAGCATGTGGATGAAAACGATTTTGAATCCTTTTGTTCTGAGATAACACAAGAAGTTACATCCAAACCAGGAATGTAAAAGCGCTTTAAAGGACGTTGCTGACGACATTTGGCTTTTTCCTGAGGGAGACACACATAGCAGGCTGTTGGCTCTCAAGATCTCCCCCTGCCCTGATCTTCCTCAGTTCTCAATGCAGCATGTGTTTTAGTTAAATAAAGCAGCGCTTTCTGTTATATCTTCTTAAAACTTGCTTCCAGAGTCTTCTATAATGGGTTATGATTAATATTTCAATAACATTGTCAAAATACTTCCAGTTGTTTTGCACAGAGTGCAAAAAAGAGAAATATAAATCAAATCGATATTTGGTATGACCATCCTTTGACGAAAACGTACAGTTTTTGAAAGAACTCTACAGGTGACCGATGATCATTAGCACCTGTTTGGCTTCTAAACCAAAGGAAATTAGAACGGCTTTATCTGTAATCAGCACATATTTATTTATTTTTTCAATTCAGAGCTTTCAAATCACCCCGCAAGAATAGTGGAGTTTGCAAAATTTCGGATGCACTTCTTTACAATCACGATGGTAACGTGTTGCATAAGATTCACATAGAAATAAAAATATCTAAACTTTAATTCATGAAAAAACAAAGGTGTATATATAAACCGGAGAGTCCCTGTCATACATGACTTACTCTGGTGTAAGAGTGTCTTCTAGTATTGTCTCCGATGCTGTCTGCTCCTGTTCTGTGATGGACCTGTAGAGATAATGCTCAACATGTTAGAAACAAAGCATAGGAGTCATACCATCATGCTGCATTCATTCAGAAATTTGAAATGCTCAAAGATTTAAGAATGGCACATACTTCATTGGATTACTGACTGGCAGGTAATAGATGAGCTCCCTCATGGTCATTTTGGTGTGATCTTTCGGTGCCTTGTGTTCTTTTAGAAACTTGGGTTTCTTTTTATGTTCCTGGATTGACATAAATAAGAGAGCAATCCGTTTTTAGTCTTCACATTGAAGTAAAAATATAATATTTTTCTATATATTGCAATTTAAAATGTTTATTTGCATACGCACCTTGTCTTTCTTAATTTCTTTTTTGAGAAGATCTCGAAGTTTCCGGGCCTGAGCCAACCTGACCATGTCAGCTGGATCATTCAGACTCCTAATGGATCGAAGAAACTTTGAGGGGGACTTCAGTTTTAGAAGTTTCTCTCTCAAAAGATGAATCTGGTTCTGGCCCAGAACTGGCCTGGAATCTTGTTGTTCAACCACATCTTCCTTTGCACTGAGTACTGGACACTCAGAAGAGTTCTGATCAACCAAAACAGAATCAGATGCCCCAGATCCAGGACCGTCAATCTGTATTACGCACTCTTTATTCCCTCCATCATTTTGCAACTCTTGCTCAGTTTCAAATGGAATAGGCTGAGCTTTAACCTCTCCGTATCCTCCGGAAAGTTTCCCTTTTCCAGGAACCTGAGGAGTGTTGACAGGTTCAGGTGCATGAAGAGAAGATCCTGATGCGGGGATTGATTTGTCAGGTTCCTTGGGTGCTAAAGGCTTAACGGGGGATTTCGGAGTTCTGGTGGAGACTGGGGGGACTCTGGGTTTGGCCAGGTTTGGGAGAGCCGTGAAGCGTTTCCTCCTCTGCAGACCAGAGTTCCCCAAACTGCTGGACTCCTGGGCCTTTGAACTAGTAGATGCCGCATCCCTGTTTTAAAGCAACCATATAGAAATAAGACACAAACCAAAATGTTGCATGCGTGTGCGAATATGAATTATCTTACTCTCCACATGTAGTGTTCACCGGCTGCTTGTTTTGGGTGCTGCTTTGAGGCGTTTCCACAGTGGTTTGTCCTTCTGCTGGTTTTTGTAGTTTCTCAACTGTAACCTCTGCTCCTTGAGAAGGGATTGAGTCGCCAGGATCTTGTGAAGCCTGAATGTTTTCAGCAGAAGTCTTTGATGAAGCTGCTAAAGCTCGGCCTGAGGGCTTCACATTGGGCCGAACACTGATTCTAGCTCTGCGCATCATTTTTCACTGCTTGGAGAGATTGGTAAAGTGATTTTATATGGATATAAACGTACAGTTTGAATTTCATTTACACACACGGACGTGTGTGCGTGTGTGTGTGTGTATATATATATATATATATATATATATGTGTGTGTGTATATATATATATATATATATATATATATATATATATATATATATATATATATATATATATATATATATATATATATATATATATATATAAACAGTTATTAACGTCAAGTTGTGAACTGTATAGAAATTAAGAAATACAATATTGGCAATCTTGAAGTGTGACCATCGTTTACGTGTGGTTTCATCATACCAAATAATTTGCAAAACAAATCTTTCCCTAATATTAAAAGTAAGATTTCGTTCAAAAATTACTTCGAATTCGGATTCCTGCTACTTCGAACAAAAAGCTCTAATTTCACCAATGTTTTATTTTCACCTAGCATTGGAAAGGTACCAATGGCCAGCAACATTTAACCTTACGTCAATACGGAAAACACGAGCAGAACAAGGTTTCATAATGTGAACTTAATATAAAATTATAATTAAATAGAAAATGGTACTTTACGTTTAAAACTAGTTCTGTTTCCAACAGTACAATCCTCAACCGCTTACGTCCTCCATGCTTGATGTTCCTATCTGGGCATGCGCATTGTGACCTCGGAACGATAAGTTAGTTCCAGTGTCACACGGAAATATTTTGTTGACGAACACATTGACGTGCATGCTGTTTACAAAACTACTCATTCTTAGAAAGAATTCTTGAAACTGAGAGTTAAAGCAACAATGGATGCAGACAACACAACCTCGGTTTCTGGCGCAGAGGGAATAAACAAGGACCCAGCAATGACGTCGGGAAATGCAGTAACGTTGCCACTATCTGACATAAATCTAGTGTGTGTTGAATATCCAGCAGTGGTCAAAAACGTAAAGAGAATGCTACAAAGCATCGGAGGAGAAGAAGGGGTGTCCAAGGTAATTTCATTAAGTTGCTTCAGTATAAAGGTATAGAAGCTTTATTTGTACATTTATGATACAGTATACATCATTTTTTAATAAAAGTTTTGTCTAATGTTGGAAGTCACATTATGACAATAATCCCAGTCATCACTTTTTCATTAGTTTTCTATAATATGCAGACATGCTCAATTTCAGACATACCATATCTTCTCACTTTGGGTGAAAAGTAGATACACACTTCATGGGTTGGTCATTTTTAACATACATTTATAAGGATATATATATACCTAGAAGGAAATAATTTGAAAGCAATGATTTATTGATAAATATGTAGCATATAATCTCATTGTTAACAAAACCAAAATAAACACTTGAATAATTGCCTATGTTTGCTACCTAAAACAAAGTCTGAATTCTAAACGTTCTAAGAATCTACATTTGCTATTATTACCATTTTCTTGACAGACATACGCAGATTCCACAAAAAGACTTGAACTGCGCTTTCGACCTGGGGATCCATTTTGTTACCCTGCGTATGGCAATCGATACTCCTCCACCAACCTATTGCTCCGTGTGCGCCGCCGAACCCGCAAAGCAAACCCAGCAGAGACCCAGATCAGCACAGAGATTGTGGGAATCATAGGAACCACCTACAAATTCCAAGGTAGGAACTTATGTCTACATCCTTCAGATGGTGATAGACCACCTAACACGTTTCACCATATGGTGGGCTAACAGTTTGTTAAAAAGACATAAAAAGTCCAATCAATCCCAAACTCACCAAGTATGTTTCCAGTCCATGTCTGAGCACATCTACACAGCAATCTACTGTATCAGTTAAAGCACCACCAGTTTGCCACAGGAAATGTTATGTAACGCCACCTGATGGTCACGACAACCAACTTTCAAGTTTTCATTTTTAACTTTACAGATTTCTCTGAGTTCTTGCTTGACATCTACTATTGTAGGATTGGTCATAAGGCATAGTGCAATTGCCCAAAAGATCCCTTTGATCACTGCTTGCGGCTTTAATTTGTTTTTCAAAATGATGCATTTGAGCTAGACAAAATTTGCATTTCCTGAAGCAAATACTTATGTATGGGTCATGACTACAAATTGCATTACCACAGACAAGCACATAAGCTCTTTTGAACAGTTTTTTTTCCACAGCAATACAAATGTACCTCATACAAGTGTAACTCATTGCCTAACAAACCTTTTAAAACGCAAGGTTTTGATGTCCCTGCAGGCACGTCACTACACTTAATGATTTGTTTAAAATATTTATTTAGATATAGCTTCTCTCACCTATCAATTTCAATGAGAAAATGAAGACTTTAAATTTTTTTTTACATAAAACATAGCAATATGCCAGCTGTACCAAAAGTATTAGCACACAGCTTTATTTGCTGTAGATATAACCTTTATAGCACAAAGCATTATTGAGTTGAAAATGTTTAAAATTGTAGCATAATACTCTGTTAAGTGACATCTGTCTTTACCAAAGAGACATTCTGACTTCTGACATTTCAGGAATGGTTGACTTCCAGTATCTGGCATCTCACAGTAATCCAGACGGTGCACAGGAATCTTTGTACGACAAAATCATTCTGCGCAAACCAGAGACGAAGGACTACTACGACAGACCGGTGCATCTTTTCCTTCCTCCTGCAATCTTTTCTCGCATGGACACCCCGGTAGATTATAACTATCGGCCAGACGTCTTTCACAAGTAAGCTAGAGTTTGAATTAGACAAATGCAGTTCTTGGATCAGTTGAGTATGTGATTTAATCTTTGCTTCACAATTATAACAGCAAAGATTTGGCAGCGCAGACCAATCCCCTCAAAGATCATCTCATTGCACCAAATCGAACTCGTCGGCCGAACAATGCCATTTTCATCAACTTTGAGGATAAAAACATCCCAATGGAGCCTCTGGAAGGAGCAGTGAACAGCTGGAAGAAGCTTTGTCTCCATCCCAGTGATGCAAAGGCAGAGCAAGAAATTAAAGAGGTGTGTGAGGTTTGGGGAGTGGGGGGGTGGGGGTCTAATCCAGAGCTATGGAAATTCATGTTGTCCATACAAACAAAGGGCTGTTTGAGCGCGCCATTGAATGGTAGGGGAAACACTGTATTACTTATCTGATACTCTAGCGTTTTACTTGTATTAATTGTAAAAGTATTTGACCTGCATCTACTTTGGAAGATTTGCACACAGATAAAGAAATGGTCTCTTCATAAATTTAATGAAATTTCAGCAGTGAGAGACAAAATAACAAAAAAAAAGCTTGCACTTAAATCTGAAATAAGTATTTGACCTTTTCATAAAACACGAGTCCTAGTTTTCTCATTTACCGCTAGCCTTTAACCCAATGCGCTGCAGAAAATAAATCAAGGTCAACCATGGTGATGGAAACATTATGCTTTTTCTTCTTAGAGGACAAGACAACTGTATTGTATCATAGGGACAATAGGCCGAGCCATGTACCCAACTGAAATCTACCTACTCTGGTGCGGAGCAAAACACGTCTTCCAGCGTGAAAAAAAAAAACACACTGCCAAGGCAAAAAAGGAGTGGCTGGATTAGACGCACAATAAGGTTTTTGAATGGTCCGCCAGCCTCCAGACTGTGAAGGGAGCTTAGCCTTGATGTCTTAGAGAGGATCTGCTGTGATGTGTATGCTATAGTTTTCCCAGTAAGGAAGTATCAGTATCAAATATCAGATTGTACAAGTGCTTACAAACTTTTTAAATAATGTATAATAACTACTTGAGTTATTATGGATGAGATTATTGGAAATCATGAAAACTCATATGTTTGGGATTTAATTGTCTATATTTCAAAAAGAAGGCAGCAAAGGGAAAGGATGTAAACAGTTTTTGACGGTGTCTAATGGGAAATGAATGTCTGTTTGTCTGGTATAACTGGATATGATTGGAAGATATTCCATTGAAAGACATTTGCATGTTTCCCCAGAAACTAAATTGTCTATAACACATGCATGACTGGTCAGTTACACATTATCAATGGCTTTTTTTCTTGGGTAAAAATTTTGCATTTGTAAGATTTGATTTTTTTAAATAGTTGTTTCGATTAGTTGCAACATCATTTGCTATTCCTTATTAAATCAATAGTGTTTTCCAAAATGCATTAAGTTAAAATTTCTGCAGTTCAGCAAATGGATTAAATATGGATTTATCTCAAAAGTGTAAACATTACGGCAAAGCTTTAAAGATTGCACTGTGACAATTTGCTGCAAATCAATGGGCACTGGCAGTCAAAGGAAGGTGAAAGGTTGTGTTTTGGAAAAGAAACGTAGCTTGAATGTTGTGTTTATTGTGGGAAAATGTCCTTATCTTATCTTGGAGCCACCTGTGCTTCAAAGCTGTTTGTTAATAATATCGTAATAGTTTGATTCCACCTCTGCAGCTTTTCGAGAAAAGGCCCATATGGTCTCGGAATGCTGTCAAGGCCAATGTGAGCATACACCCAGAGAAAATGAAGCACCTCCTTCCCTATGTGGCATACTACATGGTGAGTAAACTGCCGTTGCACTTTCTCATGTAAATCTACTTTCAGTAAAATATGTAACACATGTAAGAGATCATTGAGCTTAAGAAGGTTTGTACTTACATTATTTCAAAACGTCCAATGAATTTATGAAACCAGTGTTCAGTTTTGCATTAATAGAATTCACAAAAAGTGTCATAATAAAATCTGTCACGCCACTTCATTATTTTTCTTTTTTCAATTTAGAATTATTGCAAAATTGAAACCAATTGCAACTGCCCAGGATCCAAAGTTATCTATGTTTTGTTTATTAATGATTGCACTATTTAAAAGCCTTTATTATTGACTTATTAATTCCTACTTAATTCAAAACAGCCGGTGTCATTAGGGAAACGTATCGGTGCGTCCAGAGACTTCTAAGGGTTAAGAAGAAACAATTGCATACTATTTGTATTTGTTCACATATTTATTAAATGCTTTTAACATAAAGGAATGAAAATGAATGTGTACAATGTGGATTTTTGGAAAGATAACCGGCCCATGGAGGAGTTTGTGGATCAGGTTTGGATACGATCCTCGAAAGACAACAGAAGCTAAGATCTACCAAGTTCTGGACTTCAGAATCCGATATGGGATGAAGCGTGGTGAGCATTTGAATTGTATTTTTTAAAAACATGTTTTGGTTTTGCAGAACTCTTGTAAATCTGCAAAGCTTATCAAATACGCAATATTTAATAAGAATATTAAAGTCACAATGGAGATTGTCCTGTAGCAGTTTATTTGTTACGCTGTTTTTGCTAATATTTAATAATCTAAGTTAATAATTTAATAAACTGTTCTCTGTATCATCTTTCTAGGTTTTGTTGAGATGCCAGTGAAGTCCAAGAGAAGCACTTATCACTACACCCGCTCCACCACTATTAACAGGACCGGTACTGAGTGACTTGTGAAATGCAATTATTATATAACTGTCCAGTACTCTATGTGTTAAAAACAATGAAATTACCCTAATCAAAAGTTTATACACCTTAATTTTGTATTCCCCCTTTGACATCAGTGACAGCCTGAAGTCTCTTGAGGTAGTTGTCAACGAGGTTCTTTATCTTCTCTGTCGGTAAAGCAACCTGTTCTTTTTGGCAAAAAGCCTCCAACTCTTATAAATTTTTGCATGAACGGCACGTTTGAGTTCTCCTCAGAGTGCTTCAGTGGTATTGAGGTCAGGAGACTAAGATGGCCACTCCGGAACCTTCACTTTGTTCCAGTAGAACCAATGACAAGTGGACTGTCGTGTTGGAATGTCCAATAAAGTCCCATACGCAGTTTCCAGGACTGTTGAGTACAAATTTCCCCCAGTATCTATTGATAACACACTGCCTTCATCTTCCCATCAATGTTGACCAAGTTTCCTATGCTTTTGGAGCTCACACACCCCCAAAACATGGCAGACTAGACCATGCAACCCATTTCTCTTCAATATCCAATGGCCAAGAAATCTGAAAAGTTGCCAATTTATGAGCACAACTGTAGCTATTTAGTTCCTTTAAATAGTGTTTAAGTGAAGGATTTGAATGTTAAATTTGGCATAGATTTTTTTTTTGATTGTAACACAATGGTTTCTTCTCGTGATTAGTTCCTCAACCCGCTAGTGTAAACGACATCGCAGCAGAAGCCACCTCATCTTCAGGAAACACACCCGCCTCGGCAAAATACTTGTTAAAGGTATTTCCCCTGATTTGAAAGTCCTGTTTGAAAAGGAAGCCTTTTAAACCTTGTTTTCCCTAAAGGAAAGCGTCTACACCTTCCGGAAAGGTACACTCCCTCCTTATCGGCAGATGTTCTACCAGCTGTGTGATCTGGATGTGCAAAAGCAAGTATTTTGGATATTTTTGTATTTTATGATGTCGCAGCGCATGGTCATCTATAACGATTGATGACAAGGAATCCAGGAATGACCTTGTACTGCTTTCCACAGATACAGAGCTTATTTCTGGAATCATTCTTTTGACCTTTCATGCAGTGTGCAACATAGCTTTGAGGAACATCCAGTTTCAGTTTGTAATGTGAAAGTGCACTGAACTCCTCGCCTAAAAGTTGTTTTTGCCCCAGCTAGTAATTGTGAATTATTGGTGCATCATGCAGAAAAACACATTTCTTTTGCAGATTTATTTTCTTAGCAAATTCCAAGAAATTCCATCCTTGTTCCATGCAAAGCTTATAATCTTGATTTTCTTCTTTTAAGAAGAATGACCTAGTTTAGACTTGTAGATTATAGAATATTAAGCTTATTTTGAGAAAATCTGACTGAAAAAAATGCTTCTTCTGATCGTTTGTTCACTTGAATTATGAAACTGTGTAAAGCAAGCTTTTGATTTTGCCGAAAGAATCTTAAAACAAGAAATTTCGTCAATTTAGTAAAGTCCTGATGAAAACACCCCTTTCAGAACAAGAAAAAAAAGCTCAAATATAGTTAAAATCTTCTTTGATCAAACATTCAAACAAAAAAAGGCAAATTTGACTTGGCAAAATCCCTGAAACAAGAATAAAATTTATTTCTGGTTTGAAGTTCTTATGTATGTCAAGGATTAAGCAAAATGTTTTTGGTTAAATTTGTTAATTCACTAAACTTTTAAATAGAAAAATCTGACAATTTTAATCACATTCAGATGAGGGATTCTAACGTCTGATTGGTTCCTCAACTAATTAATACTAATTAATTTAATTAATTCCTAAACCGTCGCATGCCTCTTACCATTCCTCCTCTCCTTTTACTCTGTTGTAGAATTCAGGACCTCATCCACAAGAACGACGGGAAGGAGGACGTATGTGATGAGAAAGACGGCTGGTGTTTACCTCAGACTGCCGATCAGCTCAGGAACATCATCTCAAAAATGATCCACAAACACATCCAACCCTCACAACCTGGTAAATCATCAAAAAAGAGCATTTCTAGTTTTTACATACGTATTGTGATCAGTAAACACAACAAGCTTTGTCTTTATATCTACAGTAACTCTGAGGACTAAGAGAGCTAGACCCAAACGTCTGGTGCGCAAGGATGAAGACGACGATGACAGCGATGAGGAGGATGATGATGATGATACTAATAATAATAATGATGATGATGCTGCTGCTGAATATGATAACGAAGAAGAGTACAAGCCCTCGGATGGAAGTGACAATGAAATGGAAACGGAGATTGCTGATTACTTGTAACCGCTCTGTGGATATGATGTTCACTGTAGTTTTTATAACTTCCTTTCGTTATTAAATGATTTCCTTGTGCAGAACTGTTTTATGA
Source organism: Danionella cerebrum (assembly GCA_007224835.1). Lineage (NCBI taxonomy): Eukaryota > Metazoa > Chordata > Actinopteri > Cypriniformes > Danionidae > Danionella > Danionella cerebrum. The sequence continues at coordinate 601,421 of SRMA01025407.1, read as the reverse complement.
GCTCTCTGATGATTTGATAAAACAGTGATTTGTCTTCTATTTTAAATTAATAAAATTAAAAGCTACAGTTAGTTGAATTTAAAAATGTACTTCAAAATTTACCTTTTTAATTTTTCATTTCATTAAATTCTAAAGAAATCCGCTGAATTGAAGTAACTTACACAAAAACCATTGATTTATTGAAGCATTATGCAAAGTTTGAAACTAGCTGATTAACTTTAAATTGTTTAAACACGTTTATTTTCCTAAAGAATTAATTAATGTAATTTCTTAACTTTCATGGATGCAAATATTTCTGGAATTTTCCTAAAGTGTGATACACACATTTGTATGAATTGTGCTGCCACAGGTTTGATGACAAATGTTCCATGAGAGTTAAGCTCAGGCTCACACATGTTATCCAGGTACTCCAGAGACGGTGTATTTTTGGAAAGAGATATGGCTTTGGCGCACCTTGAAATCGAGATATGAGCGGGTGTATAAAAGTGAGCCTCGGTGCCTTCATCTTCACACTCGCAGCCACTGTCTGCTGATGATGGCGATGCTGGGAGTTTTCATCTCTGTGGGCCTCTTCCTGGGCACAGCCAATGCAGCTTCTGTAAGTGTAGACATGATTTAATTTCACTCCCAAAAAAAGTCAATCGATTAATTGATTTATATAGTGAGGATTACATTTTTTTCTGCCAATAACTGGCATCTCATTTTTGCTTTCATTAAGATTTATAAAAATGACCGGACTACCAAAGGTTAAAGAATTTTTTTTAGTTTGGACTAATTGAAATAAAAGGGCAATTCTCTGCTTTTATTGAATTGCCAAAATGGCTAAAAGTTTTTTTATTTGGTGGAAAACGACCCAAAAAGGTGCTGATTCCATATCGGGGATGCAAACCCTTTATCCCACCCCAGTAACTTTCAGGTCAACCGTAGAGGACGTGTCGTAGAGGCAACACAATGTGAAAACAAGACAGATTTGTGAGAACTTGTAGCCTTCCTCTGAAAACCTTAGATTTGCCTATTTCATGCCGCCAATTTAAGAATGAAAAAGCAGCTCGGGTGGGAAGAAACCCAGAAATAGTAGGAAGAAGTTGTTGGATTTGCTACCAGTGCAGGCAGAAATTTCTAAGGGTTAAAAATTGTTTTCTATTTGCAAAGAAAAATGTAGATAATTAAATGACATGTCTTTCTTTATACAACACAATGCCTTTATGTGTACTTTTTACTTTAACCCCAACATAACAGAACCATGTTTTTTTTAACATGGATATTGTTCTTTATTGTCAATTTTGTTGATATTGTCAGTTCTGATGTATTTTAGGCGTTTGGTGATGCATTCGTTATATATTTTCATTTTACTGTTTTGAATTAAAACATTACTATTTAAATGTTTTATCAAGTGTGTATTGTGTATTTTTGCAGTATTGTGATGTTAAATTGTGGTTTAGATTCCAACTGTACCACAAATTAGAAGGCAATACAGAATTTATTTTGTATGTTTATTTATTTTTTTTTTGGAGTGAACAGTCAAGATGAAGACGGGGGGAGCGGAGTAGGATCAGAAAATTATTTATTTTTGCAAAATAATTGATTTCCGTTTGGTTTAAAAAAAAAAACGATTCCAAATTTCAAACACAGCTTGAAATAGCAGTGTAAAGAAGCAGAAAATTGGATATTTCATGTTACCACTAGGTGGCGCTATAAACATGGCTGAGCTGTAACAACTTCCTGTTTATGGCAAATTTTTTACTTGAGATGGCTACTGTGCACTCACAGTTTATCGAAGTCAAAAAAAGCTCCGTAATCTAACATTCCATATGCCTTAAGATACAAAACTAATGGAGTTTGGAGATGAACATATTCAATCTCTAGGAGGACAGAAGTATGACATAACCAAAGTAACTTTTATAGGTTTCTGCAAAATAGACAACTTCCTGTAGATTTTGGAAACACAATCCATATTGCTTATATTTAAGTCTTGATACCCAACATATGTTTGCCGAACCTCATTTGTCTTCGAAAAATGTAGATGTAAATTTTCACCAAAAGCCACAAAACGATAATACTCTGAACTTGATAGTGACGTCCAGCTCATGTTGGGAAAAAGACAAGTGTCCATTGCAGTGCTACATTCACTCACCATTCACTGCTAAAATAAGACAATTTGGGGTCTCCAGCTCACCTGAAGCATGTTTTTGGTTTGTGGGAAGAAACCATGAGGAAACCAATATTAGTGCATGGAGATATCAACCAGCAACCTCCTAACCAAGAGGCACAATCGCTGTCCCGTACATCACTGCCATCAAACTATGCCTCCTATTGGAACTATGATGCAGAATAAAAACATGTTTCCAACCAAGCTATTCCTGTGCTTCAGCTGGGAGCTGTGCTGACCGAGGGAGGAATGGTCCAGGGAAAAAGTCACAGTGTTGGTCTCTTCCGCTACATGGACGTGTTCAAGGGAATCCCCTTCGCCGCCCCACCAGGCCGTCTGGAGAAACCCGTTGCTCACCCTGGCTGGGAAGGTGCATTTTTGGGGGGGGGATAAACATAACTGTTGATTTCAAGGGTGCTGACTCTTTGGGGCTCTATCCGTGTAGGTGTCTTGAAAGCCGACGACTACAGAAAGAGGTGTCTGCAGGTCAATCTTCTAGCCACTGGCACTGTGGGAAGTGAGGACTGTCTGTATCTGAACATCTGGGTACCTCAGGGCAGAAGTGGTGAGGAAACTTCATTCAAGACTAAACAACACCTTTTGCATTCTTCAAAATTTACAATTGAGGGCAAATAGAACGTCAAAACATTACATAGTTCAGTCCACCGTGACATTGTTGTGAATAAGAATGCAATACATGGTAATGTTTGCAAACTATTAAAAAGGCATGACGCATTTTATTTACACCTTCACGTACAGTGTCTTCCAATCTCCCTGTTATGGTGTTCATCTACGGTGGGGCCTTCCTGCTTGGTGCTGGCCAGGGTGCAAACTTTCTGGACAACTACCTGTATGATGGCACCGAGCTCGCAGACAGAGGAAACGTCATTGTGGTGACATTCAACTACCGTGTCGGAGCCCTTGGATTCCTCAGCACCGGGGATGCTGATGCACCTGGTATGAAGAGTTTTCCTTTGAATTGTACACCATTTGAGAAAACAAATGCAGCATTTGAGATCAAAGCATGGAAGGAAACAATCTATTTTGGTGGTGGAAATCATTTTACCAAATACTCTCTTAAAATACCGACATTTTGCAAAAATTAAGACTTAGGGCTTGTGATGTGACATACATGTGTACTCCTAATTAGAGGTAGAATAATATTTTATTCTGTTACCAGCACAGTGTTGAATAAATACATTGTTGTTGCCTTAGTATTATTTCATGATTTTAATCACGATATGCTGATTTTGCAGCAGTTGTGTAGGACAAAGGGCTTTGCTGTGTAGTTGTTCTCATCCTCCTTGAAAGCCATTTCTGTGGAAGTAGATTTTCACACTTTGCCCAGAGCGAGACTTACTTGTGGGGTACCCCAGGGTTCAATCGTGGGTCCGGTAATCTTCTACATTCAAGTTCAGTTCCTTAATGGATATTATTCGAATTTTTGTTTTGCCAATTCTCAGCTGATCTATTTCTGAAAGCAAGTGGATTTACTAATGAGGTTAATTTCCAGGTTATACTGATATTTAGAAAATAATTAATGTGTGAATGAGTTAAAGTGTGGTTTTTAGTTTTCAAGTTTATTATTTTCAAGTGCTATATTTTATATTTATATTGCACAGAAGAACTGTTGAAAAATTCTTGAAATAAATGTACATACAGTACGTACTACTACTTTAGCACTAGTGTATGAAAGATGGACTTAAGCGATGACCTGAGCTTGTTCTGGTTGACAGGAAACTATGGCCTTTGGGATCAGCATGCTGCTATCGCTTGGGTACACAGGAACATCAAGGCTTTTGGAGGCAATCCAGACAACCTCACGATCTTCGGCGAGTCGGCTGGGTCCGCCAGTGTGAGCCTGCAGGTGCTGCCTGAGAAAAAACAAACACAATCCACTAATTTATTGTATTTACTATTTGCATTCTTTTAGTGAGTTATTGTGCAAGATTGAAAAAAGATTCTCTTAAAATCTAGCCACAAGAGATGTTCATCTAGTAATATCTCACTTTTTGTGCTTCATACACAGATGCTTTCCCCTAAAAACAAGGGCTTGTTCAAAAAAGCCATCTCACAGAGTGGTGTTGCTCTCTGTCCCTGGGCCATCAACAGAAATCCACGCAAAAATGCAGAGGATGTGAGGAGTCTTTTGTAAATCTCTTACATTCAGATTGCAATATGTCAGTAAATAAACATAAGAAATTGTTGGAATTCTTTTTATATTTTAGATCGCAAGGGAGGTAGGATGTCCCACTGATAGTGGGATGGTGGCTTGTCTGAAGAGGGCAGATCCTAAGGCAGTAACTCTGGCTGGAAAAGTGAAGCTTGTTTCTTCTCCTACTGGTAAGAACATTTTATCATTTAGCTAATAAACTAAATAAAAGAAGTCCTCTAATAAACAAAATAAAGAAGTCCCCTATTCCCATTTTAAAAAATATCAAGGCAATGCAATGCTTTTAAATATATACTCATTCTTTGGGAATTAAGTTGCTGTAAACCATGTCTCGTCATGGTACTGTACTTCCTCAAAGAAATATCAAAACAACTAAATGGCTAAAGTTTGTGCACAAATGTTAATGTTGGCTTGCAAAAGTGCCACTCACAAGTATAAAAAAATGGGATGGTTGCCTAGGTAGAAGTTTTGGTTGCTATGGAGGTGCAATATGAGTAAAGTAAACCAGCCCCCATGTCTCTATGATTTTCCTTAGCTGAGATAGTGATATGCCAAAATGGTTGCTATGGAGCGGTCAGGGAAATAATGTTATGGACCTTTGTCATAATAATCAACCCCCATACCCCTTTATCATTTACCGAAGCTGAAATAAGATTCAGTAAACTTGGTTGCTAGGGTAAACAGTTTGGTTGCTAGGTAGCTCTATGAGGTTTCATATTGAAGACATTTTCGTTGCAGTTTCCCATTTATTTTCACTTGGCCATTATAAGTCAATGGTATTTGACCCCTTCTAGAGCCTGGGATTTAAATAATTTTGCACATTGGTTAGTATGTTCTTGCACAGACTAATAACCTCCACAAGTGTCGTCAGTTTAAATTTTCTATTAGTTTCTCAGTTTTACAAATTCCATGTCAAGACAATGGACAAGATATAGCAACCCGAGATAGACAAGGTTGGATATTTTGTCAAAGTTTGGTGGTTGTAGCTTTAGCATTCTTAGACGGCAACATAATAAAGACAAAATTCGTTGTCTCAATGTACTAATACACGAACAAGCTGTCATCATGTGCATATGCTCGAATTAATACGAAATCAAGTATCATTTAGAATCAAATGCATTTCTTGTTTAGTTACGACTGCTTAAATATGTGATTCATGAGTAAATCCTTCTTGAAACTCTAAATCTTTCCAGATCCTATTGTGCACAATCTGTACCTGTCCCCCGTCATCGATGGTGAATTAATCCCTGCTGAGCCTGACACTCTTTTTGGGAATACTGCTGACATTAGCTACATCGCTGGAGTCAATGACATGGATGGCCACATGTTTGCCATGGTTGACATCCCCTCCATCAACAACGCTTTGACCACTACCCCAGTGTAAGTCTACCAAGTCTCAGATACATTCCATAGCTAAAAAAATTACTTAAAACATGAATACTTTTCCAGGAATATACACAACCATCAAATAATGATCAGAATTATCTAAAGGGCCAAGCTCCAAAACTAACCCTTTGAATGGAACCATTTTTGACAAGGTATCGGCAAGAGCTGACCAAATGTGTTAATTCCTTGAAATGCAAGTTGCCTTGGAATAAAGTTGCCTTGGAATGCTTAAATGTTGAGAGAAAAATACCTTTACCAAATTCCACTTTAGTATGTTTAAGTCTTTTCATAAACAACTTAAAACTTGTGAAAAAAGGGCATTTGCTAATCCCCAGAAAATTTAAAGTCCCCTAGAATGATTAAAGGCGAGGTAAGAAATGTTTTGTGATATTTACACTTCACTTAAAAACACTAAAACAATCAAAAAGTCTATGTCCGTTACTCCATTATGGGATTTTCTGTGCTTTTAATAAGTCAAAGAAATGTCTGTTACTATGAAAATGCAGGTGCAATTATTTTTGTCACTACTATCTGTCTTACAGTAAATAGTTTAGCTCTGTTTCATGCAGAAGATGACACAGAACTGGCATAAGAGAATGAGCCAAAGGTTGCAATCATGCAGATTAAATCCTGTAAACACAAGACTGTACGTGCTGCAGGATCAGAATCGTACAGCATCGTGAAATTAAAGTGATAACTGTGTTGACACTCTCTCTCCATATCATGAATACACATGCCCCTTACCGCTGGCTGGCGACATGCTTGTGTAAGGGTATATACTCTTGATCCAGTTCAACCCTGCATGAAAGTTTCAGATGTTTTCTGTTATTTCAGGGGACTTGAGTTATTGAATAAGCGGAGGCCCCAAGATTGCACATGAAGATGGTTTGCAAAGGTTAAATCTGTTCTCAAACCCAGGTGGATACAGAAAGATCTCAGCGTTGCCGTAATGAACAAACCTCTCACTTGGAAGAGAAAATGCTTGTGTATGCTCATTGTGCAATGCAGCTTTTCAGGTGCCCACTCTGATACTTGTTTCAATCTGCCAAACACGACCCAAGGTGTTTGCAAGTCTACAGCTCAGAAAAATCTGCATTTCTTTCTCTAGCTTGAGGTTGTTTGTTTGGCTTAAAAGATGTACTTCAATGGATTCATTGTGTTATTTCAAATGCACAGAATTCATGTCTGACTCTGTAATTAAAAGAAGAACCTCACTGTGATTTAACGAAATGCTGAAATCATTTGTTTTGGTATGATTTTATAATGAAAACATACAAAGTACCTTACACACCCTCAACTTCTTTGTCTCCACCATGGATATCACTTGGAAAGTATTAGCATCTATGCATGGTATTGACATGAGTTGGCTGAGATATTCACACCTAAGTTTGGGCTACCCATAATCTATTTCTCCAGCTCTGAAGGCAAAGCTCATTCGAACCGAGACAATGAAGATTTTAGCTCTGTACCACCTTCCGTGTCTGAGATAGCACTGCCTAAGTTTGGTATACCCAATATCTATATTTTTTAAACCACGGCTTATTTAAACCACGACATAGAGCCCTGCATGAAAAAAAAAATAATAAATCCTATCCAGGACCAAGATTTCAATGCCTTAGTTTGGCCAACCCAGCAACCTTATATCTGGCTTTGGAGATCATAGAGGCAAACTAGGGCTCATTCGAAATTTCAGCTCTTATATTTAAGTCTTATAAACTTTAGAATAGCTAATCTTTGCCTATTTTGTTCAACAAAGATGTATTTGTTTGTAAGTTATATAATCATTCAGTCTAAACCATTTTCTGTTTGAATATTTTCAAGGGAGGACGTCCAGGCTCTTGCAACTTCCCTTTCCAGAGACAGAGGTCAACAAGCTGGTGCTGCCACATACCAGGAGTACACCATCAACTGGGGAAGTAAACCCGGCAAAGAGGAAGTTAAGAAGACGGTTGTGGAAATGGAGACAGATTTCATTTTCCTGGTGCCAACCCAGGCAGCACTGTACCTCCACGTTGATAATGCCAAGTGAGTTGATTGCGATCATAATTGGCATCTAACAGTGTTTAATGTTTAAGAAATAACTTTTTTTTCCAATAGAACTGCCAAAACCTACTCATTCTTGTTTACGGAGCCCTCTCGTATCCCTGTCTACCCTCTGTGGATGGGTGCAGATCATGCTGATGATCTTCAGTACGTGTTTGGGAAGCCTTTCTCCACTCCTTTAGGCTACTTTCCTCGCCATCGAGACACGGCCAAGTACATGATTGCCTACTGGAGCAACTTTGCTCAAACTGGGTATGCAAAACATAAAACAGACACAAATTAACACATTTTGAAAGAAGTATAAGATTTAAAGATGTCAGTAATGCTGGAAAGTGCCACAAAATTGTCACATATGCATAAGGGAATACTATGCACAAAGACATGGAAAAATGAAAGTGTCGTGTCGGGTTGCTTCTATAGATTGGGGGCGTTTGTTGTGGAAATGTCAAAAATACCACCTTGCAGTTGGTAAATCCCTATGTCAATAATTAACAGAATGCATGTCAATGTATTCTACGTTAGCATTTCATTGAGATTTACATAGTATCAAAAGGAATCACGTTATTATAAGATTGCTTGAATAGGTCTTTACATTAGGTTTTTTGGTCTTTCTGTTGGATTATTTGGTCTTTGCCTTAAGTTATTTGACCTTTCTTTTGGGTTATTTCGTCTTTCAATTGGTTTATTTGGTCTTGCTGTTTGGTCATTTGATGTTTCTGTTGGGTAATTTGGTCTTTCTGTTGTGTAAATTGGTCTTTCAGTTGGGTTATTTGGTTTTTATTGGGGCTAATTAGTCTTTCTGTTGGGTTATTTGGTGTTTCTGTTGTGTAATTTGGTGTTTCTGTTGTGTAAATTGGTCTTTCTGTTGGGTTAATTGATCTTTCTGTTGGGTTATTTGGTCTTTCATTTGGGTTATTTGGTCTTTCTGTTGGGTTATTTTGTCTTTGCCTTGGGTATTTGATCTTTCTGTTGGATTATTTGATCTTTCTGTTGGGTTATTTAGTCTTTTCGTGGGTTATTTGGTCTTTCCATTGTGTTATTTGGTCTTTCCATTGGGTTATTCAGTAATTCTGTTAGGTTAACTGGTCTTTCAGTTGGGTTATTAAGTCAGATCATTGGAAACAAATTAAACTCTCTTTGATTTCTTCACAGTGATCCCAACAAAGGTGAGTCCAACGTCCCAGTCACCTGGCCCGAGTTCTCAGATGCTGACCATAAGTACCTGGACATAAACAACAACATGAACAGGAACAGTGTGAAGAAGATGCTGAGGACTCGTTTGGTTTACTACTGGACAACCGTCTTTTCTGGATACCCAACCGTTAAAAACTAAACAGAAAAAACAATTGGTTTAACGTAGCAGCTAACAAGATGCTAAAAAAACAATGAATAAAATAATAATGATCAAAACGGTGTCTGTGTTTGAGTTTTAAGCATGTACAGGTGGTATTAAACTAAATTTGATCAAAACCATTTTAATTATCTGTTTTCTTTCATTACTGGGTTTCATTCCAGGTGTGACTTTGATGATCATTTGTTTGGTATAATTGGTTGATCACACACAATATATCTTTTGTTCTATATATTTATCACACCCACCACATTTTGATTGTATTTCCAATTCAATGGTGTGTAATTGTATAAAAGACACTTACTTAATGTTATAATTTTCACGAATCTAAGGTACTTCAACGTTTTACTTCAATGTTGCTCTGCCATGTTGCCAGATGGTTCACCTGCATGTGGGCGTGGCCTCGTTAACGTCAAATACGTGACGCGTCACGTATGCACGGCGCTCTATACAGATTTGTGACCCCTGGAAACATCATGCACAAACACATACTAGCCTGTTCAGTGTGCGTAGAAACTAGGATGAGGGTGCTTTATCGAGAGCTCTGACTGCTGTGGTGGCATCTCAGATGTCATGGAGAACTTGCGAGCATCACTGATGATAAAGGCGCTCGCGTTGGCAGCGATCGCGCTCGCCGCCACTTTCGTAATGCTGGTCCAGGACCCTTCAGACACTCTACTCGGCGGGGGATACCCAGAACTGTGGAGGAGAACCGGGCTGGCTGGAGCACCAGCGCGAGCGGCAGTCTGCATCCTCGCCGGGGTGTTCTTGCTTGCCATGGGCTGGCTCTACAGACTCCTCTTCGCGCCTCTGGAGCTCCTCCGAGGGGTGGATGATGTGGGTTACATCGCGGAGGACGGGCGCTCTCGAGCCCAGGCTGCCAACGAAGTGCGGCGGCGACGCAAGACTGGAGAATTACCCCCGGTTTATCCAAATGGCTGGTACCGGATTTTAGACTCTCATATGTTGGAAAGAGGAGATGTGAAGAGCGCGACAGTGTTGGGTAGGTGAAAACAGCCCAAAAATGGCTAGTTTAACTTCACAGGTGATGCAAAATCATATCACATGAAACCTGACCATTATTTTTGTGCGTTCGTCACATAATTACAACCCGTATCTAAGTAAGAATCAGAGGAGCACAATAAAACTCTTTACCAAAGTAAACGCGCACCTTTCCACGCATGCGCGGATTAAAATTGTAGACGGTGTTTTCTGTTTACAACCTGCGTATAAACATTTTGATGCAGGGATGCCTGAATTAGGCATGCACGGTAGGTAATAAATGATACATCACATAAGAGAAACAGTGATGAGACGCAGCAGATTGTGCATGTCAATGGTGCGCAGACTCAGAGCTGCATGAGACCAAAATAGCTTTGCATTGACAGTATTGAAGCCAGATACGGTTAAGGTCACCTCAAGAACAGAAAAAAAGATTAGCATCGTGTAATTCTGACTCAAAATCAATAATGCAGCAGTTTTCCGCGTCTTTGCAGGGTGTGAGATTATAGTTCAAGCTTTTTGAAATGAAGGCCTGATGACTTCTGTCATAATTTCTGTTTATTTTTCTTCCACCAACACTTACAGTATCCCTACTATCTCCCAAACTCACATTTGATTAGGCAAAAGTAACAATGTCCAGTTTAAATGTACTTTTATTAGAAAAACTGATTGGTTACCAAGGTAGAATTTTGGTTGCTACGGAATAGTCAAAGATATAAAACAAAGTTTCCCTTGCCAATATGAATGATGTAAACCAACCCACACATCTTTATAACTTTCCTTATCTGAGATAGTGTTATGCCAAATTTGTTGCTTTGGTAAACAGTCAGGTTGCTATGGAGGTATCAGTGACAGTATCATGTTCACTTTGTCACCATAACTCATATAAACCAACACCCATGTCTTTATCGTTAACCAAAGCTGAGAAAGAGTTCAGAAAATTTGGTTGCTAGGGTAAACAGTTTAGTTGGTAGGGAGCTTAGTCATGCCATTTTTAGCACTTACTATTAACATAGACAAACCTCCATGTCTGTATGACATTTTATCTTGAAGTACTCCATTCGCAAAAATGTAGGTCGATTTTTCAAGGAATGCTTCACTATTGCTGTATACACTCATTATTGTAGCACTTTCCAGTCCTACACTTTTAGAAATACTATTACTTTTAGAAATATTAAAAATTTTGACTCATCAGTCCAGAGCAAACTGCAACCCAGTTGCAATGCATTTGTGCATTCTTGAGGACTTTTTAAATTTCGGAGTCTTGATGGAAACAAGGGACAATGAAGAGCGCAGGAGAATCCAGAAAAGCAGGAATCAATCATGGAGAGTCAGGGGGTATGAACCGTAAGACTGACAAAGAGGAAAGTAAAGGCATATAATGGGAAAGTGCTGATGAGAACTGGACACTGACTGGGTGAAGATGAAACAAGGAGATTAGACACAGGTGTAGTGGAGGATTGAGTGGGCGATTGGGTGCAATAGAAAAAAAAACAAAAGCCATTTATATTTCTAAAGCATTCTTTGTTCGCATATATAATAAATGTCTGGGCAGTCACATTTGAAACTACAGGCTGTAAATGGAATAAAATTCATTTTATATATAGCATTAAAAACGGAACTCTCTGAACTTGTAAACTTGAATGGTAGGAATGCATGCCTATAAAACCACTGGCGTAGCATGAACAGCTTGGTTTGCATTATTTGCCTGTTGCTGTGGTGTGTAAGCAACTGATTTCATCAACATGATCCAACCAGTCTGAGAGGTCCTCAGAGTTCATCTGCTATCTCAGTGACCTCCTATTTATTTAATTGTTTGTTTGGTCACTGCCAAGTAATGATTGGATTCAACTTCAGTTTCCATTGTTCTTTGTTTCCTAGCATGTTTAAGAGTGTGTTGCTTTGATTTCTATACAATGAAACACCGTTGTGACTTGATCTCCATGGATACTCCTAGTGCCCTTGAACTTCTAGTGCCCTTTCTCTTGACCCTGTAGACCTAATGCTGGATGTTAATGCAGAAATCTAGTTAAGAATAAGTTACCAGGGCAGACATCTTATTTAGATAATCATTTTGAATATATGGTATGATTAAATGTAAGGTTTGGAATTGATTTGGGAAACCCTACGAATTCTAATCTGACCGTCTCACAAATATAGCCACAAATACTCAAGGAATCTCCACCATGCTTGACTTTTCACAAATGATTATAGCAACCATCCAGATTCCATGCTTGGCTCAGGAGAAAAAGTCTGCTGCTCAGTGATCCCAAGTCTCTTTTTAAGACGCAAGCATTCATTTGAACAAGCCTGCTGAGAAGCCATCCAAAAGATTTGTGCGAATCTCAATTCGGATCGGTGTGTAGAGGCCTTAAACTGCTGATATCCTTTAGTACAGGTAGGGGGCAGAGTTTTGCTCTCAAAACTGTGCAATTTTGCACCTTGTTATCTTCATGCGTTCACTGCTTATTCCATGTGTCATTTCACTTTAAATATTATGACTCAAAATGTTTCTTGGTATGAACACATTTTGGGTTTTTGCCTCATTAGAGCTCATAGAAAAACCCTTACTGATAAAAAAAATGGGTATTTTCCCAGCTATACTTCTGTATTGGCGAATAACTTGCAGCTAAAAATAATGTATGGAGTCTAGCTGCCCTCTTTTATTACAAACATTTAACCTCCAATTTTCAATTTGCCGTGTGGTTATGGATAGCACTTTATTTCCATGAACAAGTACTCTTCCTGAAGTGGGCCCCAGTCCTCCTCCATCACACACCACTCCAAGAATACAAAGCAGCGTCTCAGCATTGAGAGGGCTTTATTGAGTTTCCTTTAGTAATCTCAGAGGACACAACATTTAATTGCCTGATGTATTGATTTGCATTTAATAAAAAGCTTGATGTCTGATGACAAATGTGATGGCCGATCATGGCTAACATTATTTAAAATCTCCTTATATCCACAGACTTTTTACTTTTTAACCTTTGTGGATTCCATCGCAGTCTGCATTGCAGACATATAAACCCCCAGTCAGCAGAAAAGAACTGAGAAGTGAGAGAAGAGGGAATGACTTTAAAAAAGCAGCTCTTAAACAGCATTGAATGTTGCTGCACCTATCCCTGGTTATATAAAAACTGCAAACAATATCACCAATCATTAACTGAGACAGTGTGCTGTTTAGTTTGCATTAAAGATTAACTTTTTCGTCAAGATATACTGTACAGGGATTAGAATTAGACATTTACATCTTTACGTTTTCCCAATGATACAGTAAACCCCATGGTGTTTTGATGATAAAAAATATAAACACATTGCATTTTGATAATGTTACTTCCTTGTTTCTATCATGTGATCAGTGACTTCATAGATTAGCATTTACAGCGTCAGTTATCCATGTCCAATTTGCAGGTGCTGCACAAAAAACTTGTTGTTTTTTGTTTCAGAAAACTTGCTTTAGTTTCACTGCAGGTAACAGGGAATGTGACAAAATAAAGTTACTACTAAATAAAAAATAAATACAGCTAAAACAGCTCGGGTAAAGCTTTCCCATTGTGGCGGTCTTTTAATGGCTTTTGGGTTTTTCCCACAGATGCAAAATACACAAGCTCATCAAAAGCACAACCTCAACAATATTATAAATTTTATATAGTGTTAGAGAAGAAATCCTGCTGGTGAAGAAAGGAAACCCAATCAAAGGATCGTTTTACTCGCTATTTTTGGTATCTTTTTGTAGTCAATAAGATGCATAGATGGAAATTCAGAACTACACAGTTGTAAAATAATCAAATTGTTACAGCATAGTGGTTCTGAGAGTAACAGAGAAGAGTAAGAGAGAAGAACTGAGAGCCATCGGACAATTATAGTGCTAGCTTTAGTAAAAACAAGATATGACGTGTCTGACGTACTGGCCTTTATCAGCACATTCAAAGTATAAACCAGTGTAGCATGTCTTAAGAAAAGAAACCTTAAGAATCAACGCAAGTTAAAAACTTTGGATTTGTTTCTCAGTATCTAAAAACATAAGAATAATTAATACATCGCAAATGAAAATTATTCTAACATGAAATGCTGGAAAGAAAACAATGAAGACATGACAGAGCACCGCATGTGATCAAATAGTTGTCTGTGATTTGGCCTGAATGGATTTATTGCGTTTTGGTGGAAATTAAAGCTGATGCTTTGTGGAAAAAAATGAAGAGAGAGCAGGAAAACGTCAAGGAATCCATAGCGAAATCAAGTACAAAAAAAAAATGTCGACTAGACATTGAATATGGATTAAAAATGAAGCTTCTTTTGGCAGTAACTACATTTTACAAATAGATATTTTAGAACCAAACATTTTATTATTTTCTATTCCAGCTGAAGACTTCCTAACAGACATGCACCACGCTGTGTTTAGTGTTTAGAAATAATATCTATGATGACTAAAAGGATTTCCGTTATGTTTTCTTTTTCATTTTTATATTGGAAACCACTTGAACAATGCAGAGGTTTGGTTCCAAACTGAGATTAAAAAGGGAAAAAAAAGTGTCAAATCTGAAGTGTTTTTTGTCACATTTGAAAAGCCCAATATCAAATTTCCAAACAAAAAAAACACAATACTTTCCATTTAATTCAGACTTGTTTTTTTTTTTTTTTTTTACAAACTGTGATAAACGCCAGATGAGTTTTTTCCCAAAATGCCACTAAACCAAGCACAGCGCAAAGAAGATGAGGTGCTGAAAAATGGAGGTTGACATCTGCAGCAAAGGCTATTTTTTTTCAAAGGAGGTGAAAGGAGAGACTGCGGGATGTTTGTATGATTTTAAGGTGCTTTATCGAAGTTTGTTAGAGAAAATGTAAAAACTCTTCAAATGAACTTCAACACAAACCTTCAACTAACCGATCAGGTTAAACACTCCTTGTCTCAATGCATATCTAATAGTATTTAAAACTAATCCTAAACCAGTAGTCAGACTGTAGCGTGAATCCCAATACTTAGTGAAAAAACATGCACTTACTTAATTTATATTTTCCTCCAGGACAGCAGGTGGCGGTCTTCCGTGGACAGGATGGGAAGGTTCATGTGGTGGACGCCTACTGCCCTCATTTAGGTGCCAATTTGGCGGTAGGTGGCCGAGTGGTAGGAGGTTGCATTGAATGCCCTTTTCATGGATGGCAGTTCCGTGGGGTTGATGGGAAATGCGTCAAAGTTCCCTATGCAGATAAAGGTGAGGGAAACAGCTTTTAGTCGATCGACTCCCAACACGATCTAATGCTTTTCTTCGTTTTAGTGCCGGAGTTTGCAAAGGTACGCTGCTGGCCCAGCTGTGAGATCAACGGGCTGGTTCTGGTGTGGTTTCACTGTGACGGACTGGAACCCAGTTGGAGAGTACCAGAGCAGAGCCAGATCACCTGCGGAGATTGGGTGTACCGCGGGCGCACCGAGCACTTCATTAATGCGCACATTGAAGTGAGTCAGTGCAATCCACTGGAATTGATTCGGGCTGTACGATAAATCGAAAACGAATTCCAATTGCTATTCTCATTGACACAATATAAAGATCACAAAGATGTTATCTGAGACATTATATGTTTGTATTTGATCTCTCGCTCTCGTTTGTGTGTTTTTTTCAGGAGATTCCGGAGAACGCTGCAGACATTGCACACTTGGCTCATTTGCATACTCCAGGTATTGTTAGTGGCGTGGATCTGCGCTACACCAACAGCAAAACCTGGGAGTTTATACGCCACGACTGGAAGGTTTGATTCTACCCTCCTTGAAGCACCACCGGCAGCTTCCTGGCAACCAAATTGTTTACCCTAGCAACCAAATTTCCGAATATAAGCATGGGGGTTGGTTTATTTCACTTGCAGTGACATGGGGAACATTACACGGACTCCTCCGTAGCAACTAGGCTGTTTACTATAGAAACCAATTTGACCTCTGTCTTTACATAGAAAAGAAACCTGGTAAACAGTTCTTTAACACGCAACCAGACTCAGTGGAAATTAATTTAACAACACCATCATAAAACCATAAAGCTAGAGCCATATCTTTTATGTTCTGCACTTTTAAAGTGACCTTCTTATGCCAGTCCAGTGGATAATTCATTGAAGCGTTATATTGAGAATTTAACAGATTTGTGTGTTTTAATTGAAGAAAATGAAATTTATTAACTAGGCTTTGGAGGCACGATATTGTAACATTTGAGTTGAGTTTTATCCATGACCTCAAATTTGTTTAACTTTGTTTATACACCATTAAATGATACAAATGCCTGATTTTTTTTTCTTGTGCTATCCAGAGAACTGGATATTTTATGTCTCGTTCCAGACTCACCAGTCATGATTATCTGGTGTTTTCCAGGTGGAGTGGAAGCCTGAGTCTGAGCCGAACAAGCACTGCTCGCAGATGCTGGTGAAACACGCCCTCACTGTGTTCGGACGCCACTGGCCTCTTCTGGATCTGGACGTCCTGGCAAGACAGGTAGACATTTATCAAGAGAAATAATAGAGCAACAACTAATCTAATAAAAACAACATATACTACTTTATAAATAAAGAATAGAAACAGGGATATTTTGGTCTGTTTTAGTTTTCACTTTTTTCTATTGGTTTTTATTTAGTTGTCATTTCGTTTGCATCCATTAAAACTCGTTAACGAAATAATTATTACAGTGAAAGTAACCTGCACTAGTAAGACACATAGGTATTTCTTGCTTAGGGCTTTTCCAAATCCCCACTGTACTGTTCTCCAAAATCACATGCTGTAATAACTTGAGAATCCACAAGAGGGGGTGAGTGAGCCGTACTGAGCTAGAGAAGCCCAGGAGATTCACTGAGATTAACAGAATGGAAAGAAAGTCATGACTGGCCAAGCACAATACAGCAGAGGCTTGATCTCTGTTGTGTCTGAAGCAGTTAGACAGGTGCAGAGGGCATGCTTTTATGTAATTGAAAACGCTATGGGTTCATAGCGGAGGGATGTGACAAAAATGAGATGCTTTTTTGTCGAGCACGGTACAGCTACATTTAATTCAGATTGCTGTCTTCTGAGTGAATTAAAATAGCTTTTTCTATTCAAAACCAGAGATTTTTTTGTGATCAAATGCTGTGCTTATTTATAGAAATGCTAGATTTAAAATACACAAATAGCTATTGTTTCATGCTACTTTTGCATGTCATTTAATTCATTAAGTGGCTAGTATATTTGCATAGTTATATTTTAGCAATGTAACTGTAAATATACGTATAAAAACATAACAAAATATTAAATTAGAATATACACTGACCGGCCACTTTATTAGGTACACCTGCAAATTTCTAATCAGCCACTCACACGGCAGTAGTTTATTTCTGTCATTATTATCATTTTTTTGACTTGATGAAGATCAGATCGCATCGACAAATGAAACTTACTCAGAAAACAAGAAACGTACAAAAGGTTCACAAAAGGAGTGTACTTCTTGTAAGGTCATCTCAATGCTATGTGTTCAGATGCTAATATTATACTAGTGTTCCCTCTGAAACCCTTTTTTATATTGTTTAAGTTTGAAAACATCCCACACAAACACTGTTTTGTTTTACCGGTCAAAGGGTTTAACCTGGAAGTAGTTTATGTAAACAGGAAGTGATTTTATTTTATTTTATTTTATTTTATTTTTTTCAAATTTTAACCAATATTTTTTTCAAAATGTTTACATTTCAGCTTTAATAAAAAGTTTGGGGTGGATGCATCAGCCCACACGGTATTCATTACACTTTCAAATTACTTTCATTAGTACATACACTCAGCGGCCACTTTAATAGGTACACACAAATTTCTAATCAGACAGCATTTTGTCAATATGGACCAAACTCTGTGAGGAATGTTTCCATTGCCTTGTTGTTGAATCTTTGCTATTAAGGCAGTTTTGAAGGCAAAACAGGTCCAACCCGGCACTAGCATGGTGTATCTAACAAAGTGGCCAGTTAGTGTACGAATAAGTTAAATAAAATAAAACCTGCCTGGGCAGCAAACACCATGCTCCTCTATGGTCACTTGTGCAACCTTTTTTCTTTGTATTGCTCGAAAGGGACTTTCTTATCACCATAGTGACGGTGAATTCTCCTGATGGCATGTGTCTGTACACATAGTTCAAGGACTTCACTGCAGCTTAAAAAGTGACTGAATCTCAGAGGGTAGACAGTGCTGTCGGTATAAGAGACAATCAAAACAATTAATCATGTCCTCACAGAGGGAACGGTTGCATAACTTGGTCTACCTGCTGATTCAGAGAATGTGCGTTTACAGGTTGGTCCGGGACTGGTTTTCCTGCTCTTTGAACACCGCTTTCTGGGACGGGGCATGATGATGCACTGTGTAACCCCAGTCGAGCCTTTGCTTCAGTGTGTCTCACACACCATTTTCTACCAGAGCTCCATCCCTCCGCTTGTGCCCAAGTTTATTCTGCGGGCGGAATGCATCCAGGTAACACAGATGGCGTCAGCATGCACTACTTTTGAATCAGAGGCAGCCAATCAGAATACAGTATTTTGTCAATGTATTATCACAAGTTTGTTCAGAAAAAGTCAATTTAAAGCAATACTATGGAACTTTTGCTTGTAAATTTCTAGCCATCGACAATCGAAACGACAAATGATCTTGGGGCTCAACTAACATTGGCATGGATTTTCTATGAAAACATTGCAAACATATAAAGCTGAAAGTAAAATTCAGACGTTCAAATCAGTATGTACACAGATTCCCACACAGAGTGTCTTCGTATATCCCACCAGCGTAAAAAGGAGCGCTCATAAAAAAGCACAACATCCCACCCTCTCCACTTCCTCATTTAAATATGTTAATGAGCACACTTGAATGAGAAACAGACAGCAAGATGTTAAAATCAAGCAATAAATTCAGCTTTACAGAAATTATATTTATAGCTTTTGGGTGTCAAATATTTTCAAACTGTAGCCGTTAATGTGATTATATAACACAACACCTTCCAGCTTTCTTGTGACAATTGTAAAAGGCTTGGAGAGTTGGAAACAAACTCTACAGATATATTTTTAGAAATATTAGCATGATCACATGGTAGTCCCTTTGGAAAAATTACGTTTTAATGCATTTAACTTTTATGCAGAAGAATGCAATTTGTAATAATTGTATGTAATAATTTGTTTACTCTTTAATTGTTACAGATTGACCTTAAATTACAGAGGAATTCCAGAGTTTTAAGTCCTCTAATATTCATTTCCCCCAGTCAAACATAAACCCTCTACCAGTTGTGAAACATTCAAGAAGTTTGCTTGAAAAAAGGGCCAGAGCAAGTTTCTAGAAATATTGTATTTTGTATCAACTTAACTTGATTTATTTCTTGTGAGACAGTTTGAGCGAGACGTGATGATCTGGAACAACAAGACGTACATCTCCAAGCCCTTGCTGGTGAAGGAGGACTCGGCCATTCAGAAACACAGGCGATGGTACAGTCAGTTCTACAGCGAGAACAGTCCCCGTCTGCGATACCAACAAGATACTCTCGAATTCTGAACCAAATGTGAGTCGGGAAAAAGGCCAAACCAATATTTTTATAACTGAAGCTTATTTTAATATATGTACGCCAAAAGCTAAGCTTAAAAATATAATTTATTTTACCAAATATGTGACAAATCAAACAAATAAAAGAAAATGTGATTTAAAGCGTATTTCGTGAGGGTTTTTATTTATTTTCTGAGCTTATACAACACACACCACTGACTAAGAACTAAACCCTGCCCCAAGAGGAAAGACCAGTCAAATATGGATCTTTATTTAAGCTAAATAGCAGAGGCTCATCAACAGCTCCTTTTTCCACAACCGATACAAGACTGAGCTAAATGTCTGCTTTGGAAGTTGTGTGGTTGAACACAAAGTAAACTCATCATCCAGGAGATCAACCATATTTCTTCTAAAGTTAATAAACGTTTAATCAATTTGTTATCTGTTTCTAAAACAAGCAGCTTCTGCTCACATTAGACTAAAACATGACACTTTAGTCTGTACATGGAGTCATTTTGATAAAAACAGTCGTTTGTAGCAATAAATGAATTAATCACAGCCTGTGGTTGAAGAAAAGTGTTGATCCTCAATGTTGTCACATTTTGAACGGTACATTCTGCTATTGATTGCTATAAAACGATGTAGATAAGTGTCTAGTGCCACTGGCTTCCACTGAAATGCACAGATCAGCACTCACAGCTTATCTAAGTCAGCTACGTTAACAGAGGGCGGAGCTTGGTGATTTGAAGAATGTAGTTCAAAGAACACACAGTCAAAAATAAATCTAATATTGACATCTAGACATGCTTGAACTACCTATCAATATACACTGTTTTCCATAGAAGCATATTATCTCAGCTAGAAACAAGGGGGGTGGTGACTCCTCCATAGCAATCAGTCTATTTACCATAGCAACCAATTTGGGCAATCTATCTCAGCTAAGAATAATCATAGAGATACAGGGTTGGTTTATTTCACTAAGAGTGACATAGGCAACATTTTACTGTCAAAGACCTCTCTATAGCAACCAATTTGGTGAATGTTTATCTCAGCTTATCAAAAGCATACAGACACGGTGGTTAGTCGATTGCAAACATTAAAAAGTAGAAAATTGTGTTAATCAGTGGATCGCCATGTTTTTATTTTTAACAATCCATCAATGTCAGGCCCTTTAAGCAAACGTAGATGACAGAGTATCTATCAACAAGACGTTTTGCCCTTGTTGAAGTGGCTCAACCAATCATCTGTCAGCGAATAACGGCTGTATATTCCTAGCTCTGAGCTTCTGAACTTGATTGCAGAATCACACACTCCAGCGACTGCTGTCTGCCGTGCCTCTGTAATTTGGATTTGTGAGTTTGAGAGGTCTCCAAGCTTCAGCGAGCATTACACTCAAGAACTGCCTTTGTCCTTGCAGAAGCAGCGGCTCTCGTACACAATGCTGTTCACACTCTGAACTTGAATGCAAAAGGACGCGCAGTTCCCGTCTCAGAGACGTAGCTTGAATAATACAAGCTTCTTTCACTCTCAAAACTGTTTTCACGTTTGACACATAAGCGCCACACTTCTGAAACCATTTACAGTACAAACAGGAAAAGGCAAGTACAAACAGATGCTTGATTGTCTAAATGAATTATGGAGTGGCCCAGAGTGAGGCCAAATAGGAACATTTGTGTCTAATAAACTGTAATATAAAAATTATTTTATTATATTTATTATATTTTATTTTGTTTGCATAAACATTTTATCTACCTTGGTTCTAATCAAAAATACTAAATTTAAAAAACAGGGTTTTTACCCAAAAGATCGTACATGACATCTCTGATTTCCCAAAATTTTTTAAAAGATCACACCTGCATTATCGCATTTATTTTTATCGACTCCATTTTTCTTTTTAAGTTTATTGCGTTTGATTCCCAGGTACGATTTTTTTCTCATTCTGGGATGCATTACTTTTATTTATTTATTTTTACTCAGTAAGGGACATGATTTAAAATGTAACGAAGTACAATACTTCAAATTTTGTAAAATAGCTATTTGTGTAAAATTACAATTTTGAACACTATACGAAAAAAATACGAATACACAAAAAGCTACTCAATTACAGTACCGTGAGTAAATGTAATTTGTCGTGTTTCACCTCTAATTGGAGGCGTCTCCACCTGATATTAACCCTAAACAATCCCTGACTTTGTGCAAGTGCACCGTATAAGAATTTTTACCAATTTGAAGGCAAAAATTGGTAACATAAAATTATGATTTAGATTTTATTCTGCTTTTAGCAAATTTACAGCAATAACAGCCATTACTGTATTTATAAATTTGAAAGCTTTCTTTAAGTACGGCATGTGCCTAAACTATTTTTAATAGCATGTACGATGTTTTCAATAGCATTTCAAAAGGCTATATTTTGCATCAAATAAATTAAAAACGTGCTTACTCTTGATTTGTTCACCGTGGCAGACTTGGCAAGAATCCCTTCTTCAAGATTCAGATTTCACTTTAATTAATTGTTTATTTTCACGCTTGTGCTCCTGCTATTATGCAACACCGGTGCAGATTGGTGTTCACCAATTGGCCGTCAAGTATGAAGTGCAATTAAGGGACATGTTGCTATCAATTACCCTCAATGATGGTGATCTGTTCAATAGAGCGCCGGCGGCTGTGCTGTGTGTCACTGCATCCGGTGTCTGTGTCAGAACAGTAAAGGGCGTGCAGGATCTGAATGTGTCTGACCATGCTCACAGCCCCTGTGTGTTTGCGTGTATGACATGCTCCATATGCTCAGTGCAGCTCGCTTAATGCATCCAGATCATCACGCTGGCGGAATGCCTTAAACATATGCTGCTATGCAGATGTGTGGCCCTGGTTAATTAAGGCTTCTAAAGAGCTCTACTACAGACACGCCTGCACTGTCGACTGCATTTGTCAGCCATAAAGAGGAGTAAATAAGATATGGATCCTTTCCTCTATGCATTTGTATTCTTTCTTCTTACTCCAGAGTCTGGATTTAATAGTAAACATTGCATCTGATCAACCATGTGGTTCATTTATTTGGAAACGCTATTTGGTTCTAGAATGGGGGTGGGAGATGAAAACTAGGGCTGTGAATCATCAAGACATTATGATGCTGTGAACCAAGTTATGCACTCACTGGCCACTTTATTAGGTACACCTTGCTAGTACCACGTAGGAGCCCTTTTGCCTTCAGAACTGCGTTAATCCTCCGTGGCATAGATTCAATAAGAATCTGGAAACATTCCTCTGAGAGTTTGGTTCATATTGACGTTATAGCATCATGCAGTTGCTGCGGATTTGTCGGCTGCACATCTCCAGTTCCACCACATCCCAAAGGCGCCCTACCACCCAAATGCTGCAGCAGACTCATCGAGACTCATCAGACCAGGCAACATTTTTCCATCCGTCTATTGTCCATTTTTGGTGAGTCTGAAGGAGTTGTAGCCTTTATTCCTGGCTGATTAGAAATTTGAGCTAGCAAAGCAGTTAGACAGGTGTACCCAATAAAATGGCCGACGACTGTGGATATTTCCTATTTTAATGGAGCTCTGACTGACTACAGTGCTACCGACTGCGCCACCCACATTTAAGAGTAGATAGAGCTATTTCTGTCTGAAAGGGGGGGCTCAAATTAATACTAGATGCATGTTTTTGTGGGAGGAAACTTCAAATAAAAGAAACCAACGCAACCACAAGCCCCACTCAGAAATAACTCCTTCTCATTGAGCGAGAGCAATGTAATGTATAATTGCTAAACCAGTCCAAAACTAAACTTGGCTCCACTTTCCAGTGCAGAAAGTAATTTCAGGCAAGTAAAATGTAAATTAGTCGTTATAGATGTTTCCAGAGAACAAATTATGCACATTATTTTCATAATTGGACAGATTAAATATTTATAAGCTTTCATCTCTGTCTGAGATTCCTGCACAGCTCAGACAGTTCTTAAATGAAACATTTGATTCTCTATTGACTGAGATTCATCTGCCTCTGACACTCTTGAATCACATGCACTGTAAAAATAGGACAAGCCTTTTTTTGAGCGCTTCTGATGTTCTCTGTCCTTGAGAATGCTGATCCAACAGAAGAGAAACTCACCTTCTATAACATCTGCTTAAAAATCCCCTTGACCTGAAGCCATTCGTCCAAGTCCTGGCAGATGGACCTCATGGGGATCCTGAAACAATGACAAAATGTTAGCTCTAAGCAACCTTCAAGCTAATGAAAAAAGACTTTGCCTCAGAATGAGTGTTTTTAAATGTTTTTACAGTTTATCTTCGATCATTGCACATCATAATGCACTGATACCTCAGGGAACTCCAAGCTCTGAGCCAGAAATGGACTGGGACAGATGGACAGATCAGCATGACATACAGATGAACAAGCCAGGAATTTGATGGCTCCACACATGGCAGACCGTATGGCCACCTCAAGCTCCAAATCCATTGATTGCCCAGTTTGCAATGAATTGATCAGCTCTGGGTGAGCGTAGCGTGGAATTCCTGAATGGTGTCCATGAAGACTGCCAGCTCTGCTGGGTCAACATACTGAAGCATCCCACAGACAGCCAGAAAACCCCTTATTCATCTCAGGGAAGCCTAGGTAGCTTTCATAAAACACAACATTGTTGTTTCAACTTGTAACAAGTGATGAAAAAGATATAGCGAGGCTAGATAAGAGTATTTAGTACAGCATTCCCAGCATTCCTTGTTATCCTGGCTGTTTTCTGGTTAGCACTGTTGTTTGCTTGTGCAAACTTGCACAGGTCGAGAACTCCTGTGGTGAACTTGTTTAATAAACTTAACAACAGATGCCTCCGTTTCTCTTTTAATAAGTCTGACCAATATTTGCACACGCATCACACACAGCCAAGAATCTTTGACGTTATGGGGGATGGAAAGGTGTTCCAGGGTTGTTCTGGCCTATTTAACAACACGTCAGCAAAGCAGCACAAGTATGATCAGAATCACAAGATAATACAGATAAAAAAGTATAACATAGCACAAAATAAAAATAAAAAAACCTACATAGCATAACATATATTATAACATGCCAAGACATAACATGAAATAACATATGCCATTACATGAAACATATAACATGACATGGCATAAAATAACATATAACATAACGCACCATAACGTAAAATAAAAAAGAAAACACATCATCATCACATGGCACACCTCAATAAGATAAGTCATAACATGGATTTACATGACATAAGATTTTAAAAAGTCATAATATGACAACACAACACCGAATAAAAAGATAACATAGCAACATGACACCAGACAATTCCAAGCATGTGAAAACATAACATGGCAAGAAATAACACAATATTACACGACATGAAAAAACATCAATGTAACAATGTGAAATATCAAAATAACAATGACATAGCACAAAATAAAACATAATATGAAGGTTCAAAACATACTATGGCATGATGATACATCACATTAAGACAAATCATAACATGCCATGACATAAAATAACAATATGAAATCAAATAACATGTCCAGATGAGCCATAACATAACATATAACACAGCACATTAAATGACATAATATGGGATTATATAACAAAATATAAGACATGACAAACCTTTACAAGGCATAATGTAACAGAGTATATCAATATATGTAAATTTTTCATATGATTTATTTCATTTCCATTACAGAAACAAATGCCGTTATCCTTCAGAAAATAACATAAATATGAAATTTAGAGCAAGAATCTAAATAAAGAGCTGTATTTGCCACGAGCAATGCAAAGGTTCTGGTTTTGATTCCAAGGGAAATGCAATGGTTCCTGTTTCAAATATATTGCAAACTCTCTAAAGAAGCTCCACAAAGATTTCATTTCCAAACTGGTCCAAACGGAGCAGCTGCCCTTGTCATCACTTTAAGCACATTCGGTCGTGATTACAGTATATTTTCACTGTGACATTTGGCTGCACAAAAGTTCTCTGATGGTCTGCGTCCTAGTTTTCTGAAGAAGAGATTGGACATCATTTATAACCATGGCAACCGTCTCAGCCTGGAACAATGCTTCTGTCTGTAAACTCTCTGCGGTTTTATTATTTTATTCAATCTCTTCTGAAAAGCTACAGGTTCGGCTTCAGCAAGACATTAGTTCAACGTTTTCCTTCTTCTCAAACTCTATTTTCATGTTGGAGACACGTTTTTTTACAGTAGCACTGGAATTTCCGCACAGCTTGCTCGGCCAGGTCTCTATTTATGGTAGAGGAAAGAGATGGAGCGACAGGTTCTGAATTATTTATTGACATACCACGTACATGAGAAGCACATCATGTCTGGTTGGCCATAGTTTGCATCTGGGACAAACGAGAACAGCTCTAAAATATTCCCCCGCAACCCGTTTCCAGCCCGAAAACACAGAGAGCAGATGATGAATAATTTGAATAATTTAAAAGAAAGCTCCACCTACTCTCAGAGGCAAGCTACTGGTATCGTGCAGTTTCCACATGTGCACCTACACATAGTCACGCTTGTAGTGGCAAAACATTAATGTGACTGCGTTTACTTGGAATGCCATTTATTTGGAATGCCATCAGCACCTGAGCCCTCGTCTTTGCCTGACTTTTTCCCAGGGTTTTGTTTATGCAGATTCGTACCTCATGCTGTCTCCTGGATATTATTCCTGCCTTATATTTAAAATAAGCATTTTCCTCAGTGGCACACTTTATTTTTAAATTTATGTCTCCAGCGTAATTCCAGCTGCATTGAAATATGCCATTGTCTCACCACCCAATTGGATCCTTCGATGCTTATTTCGGTGCTATTTCGGCCAATTTCGGTGCTGCCATTCATGGCTAAGATCATGGAAAAATGGGTCCATGAACAGCAAAAAACAATTTATGCAACAAGTTCCAGTCATGGTTTCACTCAAGACACAGCACGGAGTCTGCTCTTCTGAGATTCCACACTATTGTTAATGGATCTGCAGCATTCCACACTTCTGAGCTCGAGCACGCGGGCAGTGATGAAGTGGTTTTGTTCAAATTTTAGGGACAGATTTACTTCAGTTCAGCAGCATCATTGTGTATCATCTACAGTCCCATAAGGGTCACTTTTAGGCCCCATTTAATTTTCATTTTACATTTTGCCTATTAATAAGCATCAGATCTATGCGGATGACTTGCAGATGCCACTAGAGAGACCTGATTCCGACAAGAGTTCCTTTTCTAAGCTCCTAGTATGTGTGGATGAGGTAAAAACATGGCTCCTGGACAATTTCCTGAAGGTGGATAAGTTGAGGTTATTGTATTTGGGAATGTTCTGGGGGCACATAAGTTTATCTCTTTCCCTGAAAAATCAGTAATTTGGGATTTCTCTTTGATTGTGAACAGAAATTCAGCGATCGGGTGAACAGTGTCGTTCTTCCAGCTTCCTCCATTAAGGAAAGGTAAAAACGTTCTTGATAGACGTGATCTTGAGTGATTGATCCACGCCATGATTAGCTCTAGGCTTGATTTTTGTAAAGCTCAATACTTTGGCATCAATAAGGCTCTGATTGCCTGTTCAAAATGCTGAAGTATGCCGTTATTAACCAGGAACAAGAGGAGGTCTCCAGTGGAGGTCGCCTGTTACAGCAGCCTTGCTCCCGAGAGAAAAGTCATTTCTTTAATGCAATTTTTAACAAACTAAATGAGTAATAACATAAGAATTTGTGGTTAGATGTTACGTTTCGGAGATGCATGTGACACACAGTATCCAATGAGAGCGGTTTTGAAAAACCAATCATTGCAGGTAACGTCATATAAAGGAAAAAATAGACTGTTAAAACATAATTAAAGTTTATTTTCACCTTGCATGTGTTGAAGACTTTTCAAAAAGATGCTAGGGCTGCAGAAAGACCAGATAAATGTTTACTTTTCGTACCTGCTTTATGTGAACACAACACACTTCGATTCGAAGAAGAACGGCAGCCTAAGGCCTTGAGGCCAACATTTATTTAACATACATTTTATTCTAAACAAATCTAAACAAAATGCTCCGGCCATGTTAGCACAAAAGAGACATGCCCTCTCTTGATTGGTGTGGACGATTATTTCTCTACAAGGTCTCTCTCTTTTATCTCTATGAGTGTCTATTATACAGCAGGAGCATCATTATATAATGGCTGCAATGCAGGCTTCCCAGCTGTATTTATGTGTGGAGATGTGGGAGGTGTGTATTTTTGGGGGGGCAGAATCCTGTCGATCATTCAAGCTTTTGAGTGCCGTTCAAAGAATGTTGTAGTACAAACCCACAATATGAGTTTAGCGGCTCCGAAGGGTTAACTCCATGTAGCAAACAACCCTCACAAAGCTATTATTGACACATCTTCAATCCCAATGCAACCGATATGTAATCGCAACCCGTTTTTGTTCCAAATGTTTTGATTTTATAAACCGCATAAGTGTAAATAAAGAGCTCAGCTATTTAAAGATAGCCTCCCTGAGGCGCATGATACATTATTTAAAGTCGACAGCATAACTAGATCAATTGTGACCTAATTTGCAAATTCCCTCTTCATATCAGACTGTGACATTCACACACGGAGGGATTATTTCCCCATAGATAATGAAATATAAAGCGGCTTCAGATGCGGTTTCTCTGGCGCACCTAAATGAATTCAGATAAGCACGACAAAACTGTACAAGACCAAATGTGCACAATAATCTGCATATTAATCAGCCTGCAGCATTATCATTTCAAGGTGCTCGAATGATTCGAGCATCACTTTGTCTCATTAACACCCTGCGTTGCCAGCGTGTGAAAAATGCCTACATGCGAATACTTTGAAACTTCACACTTCAGGAGAGAGGCTTGTTTCCTTGGTAACCGTTTCCCCCTTTTGTCCTTATGTGCCTAGCAGTGCATAATGCTGCTCAGCACATGCACCTGCATTTCTCTCGTGCTTTTTCTTTCGTCTGGAGCTATGAAACGGACTGAGATGCATCTCTGAAAATGAGTTCTCATTAAGAACATTTGCATTTGAAAATACTTTTGCACAGAGATGCTCGGGAAAGCAGGAAGACTTCTCAGCTATGCCACTTCATGTAGTGACGTTTAAAGTCCTGGTTAAAAAGGCATGCAGTGTAAGATTTTATGATTAAATATGCTGAAGTATAGATGGTCTTCATACATAATTCATAATCCGTCTTCGAAATACAACTCATGTGCATTTTGGTAACAAATGTACAGGATTTTTTTACTAGACATCTGTGAGGAGAGGATAAAACATTTAAAACATTGTTCTGATATAAAAGTATGATGCCTTCAAACCAGCATAGATTCTTATGAACACGCGCACAAAGTCAGGGATTTTGTAGAGTTATATTTAGGTTTATGACCCACCAATTACACCAAACAGCTGCTTTTAGATCATCAATTTCATTCATAGGTTGAAACGCAGTCATGGACTGAAACAGCAACAGCTGAGTAAGAGGATTAAAACTGGATTTAAAAAAAACAGCAAAACCCCAGGGTGAGGTTGAGAAAGTCATTTTCTTGTCATGGCAAGATTGTGGACTACAAGAAATTAAACCACTACCACTTTGCCAACAAGGTCCATTTTACCTCTTTAAGATTTTTTACATTCAAAGATTTAAAAGTACAGCTTTCTGTCGTAAAATTAACAAATTACTGTATTTTCGCTAACAGAACTGGCATTAATGTTTTTACATGTTCTAAAATGTGTTTTTGGAGCATTTTTGTAAGCCCCTGGGATCACATAGTCAACCGGAAAAAACATGAATACAAGCTGTAAAAAAGATGGTAATTAACTACAAATATTACGATATAATTCCCTGGATTTTACAGGTATAAACTGTTTGTATAGCAACAACAATGTGTTAATCAGACAGTTGACAGAAATGTAAACAAAAATATCAAAATAACAGTACAATCCTGTAAAATGGACAGCTGTGCTACCGTATATTGACTTTAAATTTGTGGCAACCTCACCAGTCTGTTTTTTAGCCGTAAAAATAAACAAAAATTTGTAATTAACTGGAAGTATTACAACACACACCTCTAAATTAGTTTAAAAAATGGTAATTATTTAAATGGCTTGAATTTCACTGGTATAAACTGTTTTTAAAGTAACAAAAATATGTGAATTGGACACTTATAAATGTAAAAATAAATTCTGTAAAACCAAAGGTTGTGCTATAATGTCAAACTTCATTTGACATTGAAGTTCTGGCAACTGCATGCTCCTGTTCTTTTACAGTAAAATGTATTTTACACTCAAATTACACTGAATTATACAAAAATAAACAATATTCATTGGTCCAAAAACTATCAAGTCCATTGTTAATGGTGCTCTTTTAATAAACTCAACCAAATACCACTGTTGGCTTATTGCTTTATGTTTTAAAACAGTTCTTTTTACGCCTCTCAGCTCTCCTCACTTTCTCCACGAACTGCTTTGATGCCATTGTTTTAGGACCCTCTATCGGACCGCCAACGCGAAAGAGATGCGGGGGCGCGCGTAAAAAGGAGCACGCGCAGCTGTCAGCACCAAGGACAGCGCTCTCCGCCGCATAACAGAGGCGGACGATCCGAGACGCATCACTGCTCTCCGCCGCAAGATTTCCCGTGCCATGCCACTCTCGAGCTCTGCCTCTGCGCGCCCCGAGGGACCGAGGAGAAGCCTGCAGTGAACGCCGGGGATGCTCAGATGCCATCGGACACCATGAACGACGCCTCGCCGCAGTGAATTTCGCACCTGGGGAATTTCTCAGCCCTCTCACGCTGGACATTACGTTCGTTCTCCACAGGCGTCTAGCTCCAGCACGAGGTAGGAAGGCAGGACACCGGGGCTCTCCGTGCGCGCTCCTAGCCCAGCACACGATGCGACTGCTTCTGCTGGCCGCGCTCTTCTCCTGCTCCTGCGTGCGGGGTGGCTGCGAGCCCAAGATCGTCAACATCGGAGCCGTCCTGAGCCAGAAGAGATACGAGCAAGTGTTCAAGGATGCCGTCACTCAGGCGAACCAGGTGTACGGCAGGGATAAATTCAAGCTGACCGCCATCTCCGTCACGCACAAAGCCAACGCGATTCAGATGGCGCTGTCTGTCTGCGAGGATCTCATCTCCAGTCAGGTGCGAGGTTTTTGCAGCAGATCCTGGCTTGCATGGCAACACTTAAAAGTTGCCAGGGCTGTAAATGTGCCATGCAATATTGCTCATTATCCAATGGGGTGCAATATGCAGATTCTGAAAACAATTTTAAAAATGTTCTTGTATTATGCATTAGATTAAAAAAAAATTCAGGTCAATGCCAGGCCAGGCTTTTTCATGCTTTTTCAAAAACTACATCTAAAATAATGTATTGAAGTAAATCTTCTAACAAATGTACTTGAATGTTTTGTGCACATTGGTTTCAAATGATCAGAAACTAGAATTTAGATTAAATAAACATATTCTGTAATAATAAATATTTTAATTTCACATATTCTGATAATGTAGAACCAACCTGAAAAACTTAATCTATTGATTTCAGTGTATAGACAAATATGGACTTATAAAAATGCATACCTGTAAAATTCTGACCTGGCATTGATGTTAAAGGGATCTTTTAAAAGAAAAAAAAAGTAATAAAACATATGACAAAGTAATAAATGACAAAACCATATTTTAGCATTTTAGGCAAAAAGAACCAATGCATTGAGACATATCAGATGCATTTTTACAAAGTAATTCAGAAATGTTACAATCAAATCCAGTATTTTTACATACAAATCCAGAATGCTTACAAATAAATCAGAATTTTTACAAATTCATAATTTTACAAACAAATCCAAAATCATTTTTAAAATTTCAAAATTTTACAAAAAAAAAAATCTGAATTTTACTAACAAATCCAGCATTTTTACAAACAAATCCAGCATTTTTGCAAAAACAATCTGTTGTGCAAAGGAAAATTTGACTCGCAAATAAATAAGTAAATTCAAAAGTATTACAATGTGTGTTCAATGAACTTTGACAGCAGCTTTCATCAACCAATCAGAAAACAGAGAAATGGTGACGATTGTAGGCCTTCAGAAAGCTATTTGAAATCAGATTGTTTAAAAATTTTGATTAACTGCAATGGAAGTGAATATGGTTAGGCCATCAATACTCACACTGAAGGCCTTAGACAGAAAAGCAGAACATTGAGGCTTAAAGCTGATTGTAAAAAAAAAATCTTTCATTTAGATGCCTGAAGAAAGCAAAGCAGCCAACGAAATTGTAGAAATGAACAGAATATACTGCTGGGAATAAAGTAATATTGCTGTTTTAAAAGCACAGACTTTCTGGACTTCATGGAGGCAAACTTAGTTTGAACGGAGGCTGCAGAGTAGGTTTGAATGCTTGACACTGGAAGAACCGTGCCATTCAATATCCTCACACAGAGGCAAAAGGTTAACGTACAGTACCCCGTCAACAGAGCTTTGATGTCAGGGATGAATGAGATGACGGCACTGCATGGCCGAGGGCAGCAGCTGCAAAACAAACTAGGTGACACATGAAAAATCAACGCTTTTCTGTTTTCATCCTCTTTTACTAAGCTTGATGCAAATAAAGATGGGGGTGGAAAGGGGCAGAATGGCATTCGTATCTGCAAAGACGTCTACGGGGGAGGATGTTATGCTATAAATAGACCATTAAAATACCAAGGTTGACTTTAAAATTGTGCTGTAATGTCCAACCACAACTTTTTTGTCTTGACTTGATCTAAATTGACATTGCAACCCTTTGTAAAGACGCTACAGTGTGACTGATGTTATAGTTCTGACTCCTCCCTAGAAACCACATTGTTAACCCTAGACACTGGGTTTTCATTTAAATCATTGATTAGTGGGGTAAAGTTCATAACATTTGTAGTGCCAATGAAGTTTCCATCAAGGCCTTGTTCAGATGTTTTAGGGCTGTCAATAAAACACAGAGTTTTAGTTCCTTTCATGGTTTTTCTGGGTCACTTACGAAGCTGCTCCTTACACTCGAGTTCAAGGCAACCTATTTAAAAGCAAATTATTGAAATAGGGCTTTCTGAGTTTTGAGGATCAAATCAGATTTATATAAAAATATATAACATTTTAGATAATATCTGAACCAATCACAGTTGATGACACATTGGGAACCTTTTTTGTGAATGTAGAATGCAGAATTGAGAGTTGGACCTTAAAACCTTGGGGTGTATCAGAGCAGAATGACGGAACAGAGCACTCACTCGCTTTTACTGAAGAAAACAGCACATAGTGTTGAATCAGAGCAGACCGACACTTGCCTGCATCTTTTCAGACAGGAACCACTAAAAAAATTGTAGTAAATCGATGAGAATACTGGGAATGTTTCCATTGACTTATCATGGGGTCAAACTTTGTGAAACTGTAACTCAAACTGAGAAGCTCATGGAAATTTCAAACTGTCCACTCTTGTGGAGGTTATCTTGAAAATGTATTCCAGATGAAGCATCATAAAGAAACTGCGGTTTGTTTATGGTAATCATAGAAATAACTTCCTAGCAACCAAACTGTGTACCCTAGCAACCATTTTTACACATCTCTATCTCAGCTTAGGAAAATCATATCGACATAGGGGTTAATTTTTTTCACCTAAAGTGACATGGGGGACATTATATGATGTCACTGACCTCTCCATAGCAACCAGACTGTTTACCATAGCAACCAAGGTTATATATAACTGTTATATTTATTGGTTAACATTTAAGAACATTATACAAAAAACTTTTAAACTGTACTTTCACAAGCCAACATCAATGTTTGTGATGTTTAGTTATCCATTTATGTTACAATTTTTATTCACCATTAAACATGCAAACGACATGCAAACAATAAAATGGTTTGAGCAGTCAATCGCACAACAGCTTTTCCCCATTTTCAGCATTAAATAGCCACTTTTTGCCACTCACTCAATGACTCCCAGGTACCGTGACCTCATGTGCATACCCTCTATAGTTCGTGGGTAGAAGCTGGAAATTAGTTATTTTAAAAACCATACAATGTGACTTTTTTCTTGATTCACCCGCGGAGAAAATTATAGATCTCTCTTTACAAAGCAAAAATTGGCAGTGTATAAAATGCTTACGGTAACTCATCCGCGATCTGCTCCAATCGATTTCTTTTCTTGAGCAGGAAAGTGTGAGAGGAGAGATTTGACAGCTGAATACTTACCATCACACCCATGGGAGTAATTGAGCCTGATGCGTATAGCTTTATTAAAAGCCAGCACACGCAAAAAGCACATTAAGTGGTTCTGCTTTAAGTGCTCTTTGGGCTGATGATGTCATTAGAAAAGTGCTGAGGAACGAGTCTAACCAACGGCTGGCCAAACTCGGCGGCACATGAATCACTCCTGCCTGTCCTGTTCATTCTGTCTGGCTCACTCGCTCCCTAATATTGACTCTATCCTCCGGGACAAACCCAAGCATTGTCCAGGCTACATTTATGCACAGAAGAAACTGCAAATCTGGGGCGGCGAGCTTGCATGGCTAGTTAGGAGGATGTCAGGATAATGACTGAATTAATGTCTTCGTTGTGTGAGATTGTTCCAGTGTGAATCGCCCTCGGCTCAGTGAATTGTCTGCCCACTCTAAAGAAGAGACAGTGCTTGACAGATGGAGCCAGTGCCCAAGGGTCTCTCAGGAAACGCACAATGCTGCCAAAGCTTCTTGTCTAGTGTTTCCTTCCCTCCTCGATAAAACATACAGAACTAACTCATCCGCAAAATCCTTCGTGGTGAATCAAGCAGATTCCATCAGCCTGCTCTGATCCGACCCTGACTTCTAGCGTGCTTTTAAAGTGTTCTGTGGTCGTGTTTGCAGGTCTACGCCATCCTGGTGAGCCATCCTCCACAGTCCAATGATCACCTGACGCCCACTCCGGTCTCTTACACCGCAGGCTTCTACCGCATTCCTGTGGTCGGTCTCACCACCAGGATGTCTATTTACTCAGACAAGGTGGGCGCCATTAAAGAGAAGTTCAACTAAGAAATTCTGAAGAAAGCTGCATCTTCATTAAATCTGTTCTTACGATGAATGTAAAGGTGTTTGTTCAGGATAATTTTATAATTAAATAATATTTCAGAACCTTTTTGTGAGTTCTAAAGGTTGCAGTGATCTGGATCCCATGGCAGTAGTGTCCTGATTCATGATTAATCCAGAGAGAATCTTTGTGATTCAGGTGGTGCTTGGCGCAAATGCATTTCATGAGCATTTGTCTCTCTCTCTCTTCTTTTGTTTTCTCTTTCTTTACTTCCGTTCGTTCTTAACTTTTTTTTAAATTATTATTATTTATTTACTTGTCCTTCTTTCTTTCTCTTTATTCCTTTTCTCTTTCTTTACTTCCTCTTTTCCCTTTAACTTCAATTCTCAGCTCTTTATCCGCATTTTTCTTCTTAATGCTTTCTATATTTATTTATAATTTTTTTTATTTATCCATTTTTTTTCTCTTTATCTCTCTCTTTTGCTCTTTAATTATTTCTCTCGACTTCTTTCTCTCTCTTTACGACATTCTCTTTCTTTAATTCATAATTTTATTCTATTATTTTTTTCTTTCTCTCTCTTTACTTACTTTTCCGTTCTTTCTTTCTTTTGTTCTCTCTTTTCTTTACTTCAATCTTATCCCTCTCCATCCCTAACTCTTTCTATATTTCTTTCCTTCTCTTCATTTTTCTCTCTTTCTACTTTTTTATTATTTCTCTCTCTAGTTACTTCTTTTTTTCTATACTTCCGTTCTCTTCAAAACGGTTTCTAAATGTATTTCTTTCTCTTTCCTTCTTTATTTATTTCTCTAATTCTCTTTCTTTCATTCATTTCACTCCATTTATTTGCTTATTTCTTTCTTTATTCCTCTCTCTTTTTTTACTCTTTTTCTCTTGACTTCTATCTTCCTCTTTTCTTTGCCCCGATTCTCTTTATTATTTTTTCCTTTCCTCTTTACATATTTTTCTCTCTCTCTTCACTTCTTGAATTCTCTTTTTACTTATTTTTCTGTACTTTTCCCTCTCTACTTTTCTTTCTTTAAATATTTTTCTCCCTTTCTATGCTTCTTTCCTTCTCTCTTTACTTTCTTCTTTTGTTCTAGCTTTACGTCTCTCTTTTCCTTACGTCTGTCTCTCTCTCTCTCTCTCTCTCTCTCTCTCTCTTTGTTCTACATTCCCTCCACTGCCTAGAACCTATGCTTCCCCACGTTTAACAATAAAATGGGGTTAAAACTATGGTTAAAATCTTTTTTTCCTTTTCAGTAGCTCAGATACTTAAACCTTACCCAAAGTTATTCAAAACACATCTTGCTTTTCTCCAATACTCTATGGCAAGGAAGAGTTTCGATTAAATCCTCATGAAACTCAGCTGATTCCACAACTTAAGCTCCAAGTTACTAGTGTGCATGCAGAATCAGGATTAAACACATACAGCCAGTGCAACTCTCACCTGTCCCCTCCATCCTTCTTGCAGAGTATCCATCTTTCGTTCCTGCGCACAGTTCCTCCATACTCCCACCAGGCTCACGTTTGGTTCGACATGATGCGTGAGTTTCGCTGGAATCACATCATCCTGATCGTCAGCGATGACCATGAAGGCAGAGCAGCACAGAAAAGACTTGAAACCCTTCTGGAGGAGAGAGAGACCAAGGTAAGAAACCCCCAGTTCCATCGCGGGCACAGTGAGCTTGTTTTTGTATCAGTCACAAAGGTCTTCTTTGCACAAAACAAGTCTTACTTTCTTCTCATGTGATCACACGTCTCATTCCATGTGATAAACGTCTGCTTTTAATTCCAAAGGTGTCTGATGTGGTCTGTTTTGACTTAACGTGTGTGATTTGCTCATTTCATGTTGCGTTTCATCCTGGTCAACAACAACAAAAAAAAAAAAACTCCTGTACCACATCACAGCAGGAGAAAAAGGAAACCTTAAACTGGGGTCTTGCAAAGCATCAGAGACTATTCCAAGTCGTTTACAGCAGAGATCGAGAGGCAATCACGTCATAGATGATGCTTGCACATGACAAGTCGATCTAAAGTGTCTAGAGCTACGATTGTTACGGCGGTGCATTGTGGGAATTATGATCTTGCAGTGGTTCTCCTGGGGGATGAAGACTAAATCACATCCTACATCCCCCTGCTTGCGCTTACTGAGGTAATTATCATCGGCCTCTCTGCCATGAGAGATTATTAACGGTGACTATTTTGGTAGGGTGGGAATTGTGCTACTTAGGATGTTTGTGGTGCTGGTTTGGGGTGAAATGTCACATATAGCCGCTGTTTTTACCTTTACATCTTTTAGTTATTATATCTGGGGTGAGATTCTTTTTTATTTTTTGAGCAGGTGCCAGCTTGCCATTCGATCAGATTAGGAATGGGGTAAACAATACAGATTTAATAAATGATTTTCATGACACTTTACAAGCAACACCTCTCGAACTGCTTTTTAATGCAAATTTCAGCCAATCACACGACAGTGACTCAATGGCATGGTCAATCTGCTCAAGTTCAAACCGAGCATCAGAATGGGAATGACTTTGAATGTGACATGATTGTTGGCCCAGACAGGCTGGTCTAATCTTTTCAGAAACTGCTGATGTTTTCAACCATGGCTAAACTATGCTGGACTACACAAATAAAGCCCTGAATGAGAGAGAAAGTAAGGGAGAGAGAGGGAGGAGAGGCTGAAGGAGAGTTGGAAAGCAAGACAGCTGAGACACCTCAGAGTTGCCCTTTACCTGGTTTGTATTTCCTTTTCCGTTTCATAGATCGACAAACAATGGGATTATTATTTATTTATTAGAGTAGATCATCCCAATCATCTTGTAAGGGTACCATCTGGAACACTAGTTTTGGGAAGTTTCATTCATTTTGGTAACTTGTTTCTTTTGACTCTTGATCACTAGACAAAAAAAATCTCTTGAACGATTTGTTCTTTTCGTTCATCCGTTAATAATTATTTCCTTAATTCCCTAACATGACAACCTGCCTAACAAAGACCCCAAAACCGAGCAAAATACAATAGTAAGATGAATGAAACTAGCTTACATGTGTCTTTTGATGATCAACACACACTGATACTTCTAAAACATAAAGATTGGGTCTTTTGTTGGGGTACAATTATAATGTGTCTGCAATGTGCAGTGAAAAATTATCTTTATCTTTAAATGTCACAGCGTGAAATACCATCCCACATGAAGTGATTCAACTTAACTTCTGGGTCCCATTGAAAAGCATCATAAGCAATATGAACGAGTTAAAGAACA
Organism: Danionella cerebrum; assembly: GCA_007224835.1. Classification (NCBI taxonomy): domain Eukaryota; kingdom Metazoa; phylum Chordata; class Actinopteri; order Cypriniformes; family Danionidae; genus Danionella; species Danionella cerebrum. Next base: position 563,532 of record SRMA01025407.1, on the reverse strand, counting down.
ATTCGGATGAATCCGGCTCAGAGTGGGGGAGCAGAGTGGGACGAACAGGATGTCGAGAATGAATCGTTCACTCGTCAAATCACACAAATATACGTAAAAAGAAATATAAATGCTAGTAAAGTCATCCATAAAATACTTAATTACTTTATTAAGTACACAACTGCAATTGCACACAATGCAAAGGGATTTCAGCTAATGAAACTAAAAGAAAAAAAACTCACATTTAACATTATTAAGGTTTTCTTTTACTGATGAAAACTGGAAAGACTCAGCCGGGGGTTTCTTATTTTCTCTGTGCTGAGACTCATTTTCATATTCCATCTGCTATCAGTTTGCAAGAGTATTGATTTTAATGAGCTATTTCCAGCTCAGTGGCACAGCGGGGTTCAGGGCTGCAGTTAAAGAGGTGCTCAAGAAGGAGGGATCTCTATTCACCTTTCTGATTTCCTTTGAGGTGCACTAATGAACAAGTATCACCACACTCATGTAGGTCATGCATAATTTCAGAAGCTTAAAACGAGGATCGCTAGGAGATGGTGTCTCGCCTATGGCCGTATTAGGGCAGTGTCGTGTGTCTATGCAGAGGAGGTTTATTTATATCACTGCAAAATGGCGTAGTTTGAGCCAGGGTTTCCCCTGAGGCCCCTGCCCTCAAAAAAACTGAACAACTCAAGATGCTGCGGCAGAAAATGCTTGTTTTTCTGCAACTATTCTTAGCAGCATCTGCAATATCATGGTGTGGTTTGTTAACCTGGCAGTCCATCATGGTAGTCTGTCATCTTCGTGGACTTTGGTGCATCATCAATAATTCAGATGCCATGCATATGACGCTGCAGGTTTCTGATGTAGATAGATGGAAATGGCACCAAAATATACACTACTCACAATAAGTAGGGATATTTGGAGAGACTCAGTTGCTGTCGTACAGTTGTGCTCATAAGTTAACAAAAGTTTTGATTTCTTAGCCATTTTTCAGAAAACAAAACACACTCATGGTTAGTGGTTGGATGAAGCTATTTATTGTCAAACAACTGTGTTTACTCTTTTTAAATCATAAACCTTCCAAATTAACTTGATCAAAAATGTACTCTTTTAGTAGCTTTTAATATTTTGTAGTGTCCCCTTTAACATCAACGATAGCCTGAAGTCTTCTGAGGTAGTTGTTGAAGAGGTTCTTTATCTTCTCTGTTGGTAAAGCAGTCCATTCTTCTTGGCAAAAAGCCTCCAACTAAACTGCAAGTTTGAGATCTCCACCGAGTGGTTGAACGATATTGAGGTCAGGAGACTGAGATCCGCTCCAGAACCTTCTCTTTGTTCTAGTGGAACCGATGAAAAGTGGACTTGGCTTTGAGTTTTGGATTCTTGTTGTGTTACAATGTCCAGTAATGTCCCATATGCGGCTTCTGGGAAGATGAGTGCAAATTTTCCTCCTGTATACTTCGAGGCCATGCTGCATTCATCTTTTTTGTCAATTTTGACCAAGTTTCCTATGTCTTTGGAGCTCATACATCCCCAATACATCAGTGACACACCTCCTTGATTCACAGTGGGGATGGTGTTCCATTCACGTTGACTCATTTTAACCTGTTCATAGTTAAAATAGTTTATGGTTTCTTTTTAAAATATTTAGAAAATATTCTGAAATGTATTATACTGAGGGCAGATTGTTGTAGTTTAATACTGGAAATAATAATAACAAACTTTAATTTGAATGATTTCAGCTTCCTTTTAATCTTATTAACTCCACTGACGTCTGTGATTTGTAGGAATGCACTTTCAATGAAGGGGTAAATGTCCCCCAGAATGCATTATACTTTGTTATGTTTGGGGTGAACGAACAGGGTATTTTGGAGGCGGATGGTCCATGATGTTTTTGCAAGACCCAGTGTTAGGGCTTCGAATTGGAGCAGAAAGTGCAGATTTGTTGGTTGCTTTACTGCTCACCATTTTCAGCTGTTTATAATATTCTTCTGTGTCTGCATATTTTCTCTGTGCACATTACTCATCAGAATAAAAAAAGGAACTATGAAAACCAAGAGCAACAGTCCTATGACAACAAGAGAGGACCTAAGGTATATTTGCATGGTCAATGCACGCCGCCCTCCAAAATCTCTAAACGTAGCTACTAGAACCAGCCCAACCAATCACCGGCCAACCCAGAAATGCCCTTCTCTTGGTAGCACGTGTTTCTGTTTACATTGAAGCGTTACTTTTCCCTTTTTATGATTTAAATGAAGAATGAATTTATTTTTTAACAATTATAATTTCCGTTTTTTAAAGTTTTTACAGCGCTCCGCTTCTTTCATTACCATTTTTTCCTTTTTAAAAAAGGATGATGCATGGTTTAACACAAAACAAGCAAGTCTTTTCCTTTGAGACTCGGAAAGTTTGGGACTCAACACTGTCCGATTCAACTTCCTATGCAGCATCCCCACGTTTTTGAAACTTTTTCTTTGGGGAGATGACAAACTCTCACCGTCACTACCCTTTCCACCTGGTTTAATTTCCAGTTGCATCGGTCTCACTCCCCAAAACTGCTAACATGCACGTCCTTCTCTGAAGCCTTGATAACCCTTCAGTTTGCATGCGACAATGCCAAAGTTTTCCGTTTTTCCAAGCTTTTTATTCTTTGATTTTTTTCATTTTGAAGCAGTTTCCCTGGAATCCTATGATTTTCCCTTTCAGTCCTAAAAACTGAAAAAAAAAGAGATCAAAACAAAGCAAAAGTGCAAAACAAGGCACCGTGGCTTAACTCCCAAAGTTAATGGTCTCTGACTGATTGTGTACCCCAATCTCAGGCTGAGAAAGTACTTCAGTTCAACCAAGAGACTAACTTAACTGCCCTGCTCCTGGAGGCCAAAGAGCTGGAGGCCCGGGTGATCATTCTTTCCGCAAGGTAAGAGCTTTAAAATGATGTTAAATCTGTAGCCAGCTAATGTACATCTCCACAGTTCCTTCTTCGTGCTGTAAAAGCATAATGAATCTGGGTGAGTCATGCGCATATTCATTATTCTTTTCACCCTGCAGAATTAGACCAGCATATGCTGGCTTTTGGAAATGTCTTGACTCTGATTAGCACCAAAATCCTTATGTTGCACATGTGTTTGGTGCTTAGTTTGATAAAAGAATCTTAAATGTTCCATCTTAGTGCTGCTCTTAATTTTATTGGATGTATTTAGTGCCATATTATGCCATTTTGCAACCTCTAAACTAGCGCTGCACCACTAATAACTTACTAAATGTCACCTATTTTTTGGCACCGTTTCTCCCCCGTACCCCACAGAGCTGACCCTACTGACCTGTCAGTCAGAATTTGGCAAAAACCTCTTTAATCGACAGAAAACACACTTTCTCAGCATTGTTCTCAGCTCAGGACTGCTGCTTTCACACTTCCAGGTCAGAAAGCGTGCCCGCTACAGCTTGCAAAAAAGAAATATAGGCTGCACCATATATTCCATACTGAAATATATGCAGCTGTTTGACTGTGCTCCCACTGTTAACAATGATCACTGCAAACAATAACATCCAGAAGTATCTAAGCAATCCTCCGCAGCTCTCTAAAGTGAATAAATGGCGCAAAATGAGCAGTGTTTTGCGTCGAAACACCTTTTCTGTGCAAACACTTCTCCTTGTCATCTCATTAACTTAAATATAACCACGCCCCCTTTTCTCTGGGTTTTTCAAAGCAGAGGTGTTAAAACATGTGCTGAGTCAGAGGTGTTGTGACACTTTAAAAGCATTGTAAAACTCTGCATAGGGATAAGCTGTGAGGAGTATTGGAGCTCGGAAAACACAGTTTTTATTACACAAACATGCACGGAAGATTCTGAATAAAACTGTTTTTCATGAGGGAACAACACTAAAATATCAGATTTTGGATAATATGGCTTCTTTAAATATATAGTTCTAATCTTCTTGGGTGGTGTGAATGGTACCAGCAAATTAAATGTATTATTATCAAAAATACCAATTGCACTATTTTAATTAAGTTATACTAAAAAGCCAAACCGTACTCATGAATCAGTGAGGTTCCAATATTTCCGTCTGCTGTTGAAAAACTGTCTATCTGCCTTTAGCGAAGAAGATGCTGCAGCTGTGTACAAAACAGCACGCTTCCTCAACATGACAGGCTCAGGCTATGTGTGGCTGGTTGGGGAACGAGAGATGTCCGGTAAAGCTTTGAGCGAGGCCCCGGATGGTATGTACACCCACTTTGAAGAAAAGAAGCAGTTTTTGACTAGATGGGGCTTATTTAATAGAAGGTGTGCACATGACGTCATGGTACCCGGAAGTCATGGAGTGAGTGGCAAAAAGCCTATTTATGCGCTAGTGTGTGACTTGCAGAAATTATGAACATTTGGAAACGCTGTCGTGGAATTGACTGCTTGAACCTTCATCAGGCAAACCATTCCACAGACTGTTGAAATATAAAGAAAAGAGAAGCAAACTGATTGCTGCAAATCGAAGAAATAACTAAAATCCAGAAGCTGAAACCCGTCCATCATGAGCTCAAGTGCATACCCTCTATTTTATCATGAGAACTGCACCCTTATCCACTTTTTAAAAGTATGCATCTCAAACTTAGTCACCTTTTCATTTTGTTCACAATTAAACAAATTTTAAGCTTAAATAGCCATCTTAAAAATCTCTGAAATTGGATTTTTATGAGAAATACACCCGAGTAAATCAATGTACATCAACAACAGGCAGGACTTACCTCAGTCTATAAGTAGGTGGCTTGGTAGCTCCAATATTAGCTTGCATATGGGAAATGTGTTTGATTTACCTGCAAAGTACAAAATCCATTTTATTCTTATTGGTAAAAACAATATGTGACAAAATCTTATCTGATTTGAAGGTAATTTGAGGGTAATTTATTCATTATGTCACAAGAACACTTTTTTTGAGGTATAAACATACATATATTGGTCTCTGTCTTCTGTAATCTGTACATTTTTTAAACAAGAAATAGGTTATTTTTTCACCAGCAGCGATAAAATAACGATATTAAAAAAGAAGCATAAGTGATTGAATTAAACTGAAATTCCGCACCTTTTTTCCATTGCACAATTAATGTAACTGTTAGATTGTGCTCCTACTGTTAACAATGTTCACTGCACTCAATAACGTCCAGAAGAATCTGAGCAATCCTCCACTTTTATGCTGCTCTCGGAAGTGAGTAAATAGGGCATATTAGAAACTGGACAGTGTTTAGCGATGCAAACCCTTCTCCATACCATCTCATTCACTTACATCTGACCACACACCCTTTTCCCTGCTTTTTTTTTTAAACGGAGGTGTTAAAGCATGTGCTGAGTCAAAAAGGTTATTGTGACACTTTAAAAGCCTTGTAAATGTCAAGGGGTGAACAGCTGACTGCTTCCACACATAGGGCTGATTGGCCTCCAGCTCATCAATGGCAAGAATGAATCAGCGCACATCAGCGACGCTGTTGCTGTGGTAGCCCAGTCAATCCAGGAGCTCTTTGAGAAGGAAAATATCACAGAACCTCCAAGGGGTTGTGTGGGCAATACAAACATCTGGAAGACTGGGCCACTCTTCAAAAGGTCAGTTCCAATCGTCTATTTTTTTACCTCGAGGGGGAATCATTTTGCCTCACTGTTTGATCAGTTTTGACAACCATAGAGGGGTGTTCAAGTTGATCTCATGCCCTGTCACAACAAATGACATTCCATCTCTGAAATCATGCATCAAATGTGAACAGTTACTCACAGGTCAATACCGGCTGTGCTTCACAGGGTATTGATGTCTTCTAAGTACCCAGAAGGGCTAACGGGACGCGTGGAGTTCAACGACGATGGTGATAGAAAATATGCTCATTATAGCATCCTCAACTACCAGAAGAGCAGACTGATTCAAGTTGGCATTTACAATGGAACACAAGTATGTTAATATTTCATTTCCTCACATGAGTCCTGAATCTTGCATTAGTTCCTGAGAGCTATGTGAAAATAGATTTGGGACAGAACGCAAGTCTGAATTTTTGAATCCAAGCTATTTTAGCATGTACAAGCCTGTTAATTATCTCGCGTATAATCTGTTTGAAACAGGTGGTAATGAATAAACAGAGGAAGATCATCTGGCCTGGGGGTGAAACCGAAAGACCGAGAGGATTCCAGATGTCGACTAGATTAAAGGTACACCGCATAAATGAGTACACCCCTTCCAAATGTATACATTTAATCAGTAACTCAATGAACAATTTCTAAACTTTTCACAAGGCTGAGATTTATTGAACACTTATTTAACTCCATAACATGAATTTAAGGTTGATAATCTTAAAGCTTAGATCACAAAATCTTGACACAAAAATGAATACACCCCACAATCACATCTAGTGTATTGCATACCAAGTCTTCTAGGCGTGAAATGCTGCAGACATATTGCAACATCTATCTTTTTCCATTCTTCAAGAATAACCTCGTTCAGAGCCTGTATGCTTGATGGAGAGAGATATTTGATTGGGTTCAGAACAGGAGACAGCCGTAGCTTTAGATGTGTGTTTTGGATCATTGTCGACAGCATAAATGGCTTTTCCTTGTTAAGTCACCTGTCCACTGGACACCTCTTAAATGCGTCATTAGACTTACTTTGTGCTTGAACGTCTCTTAATTAGAATTGTGTTTTCTTGAATGTGGTTTTTCCCCAATATTTGGGGTGTACTCATTTTTGCAACATGGTCTTGAATGAACTTTTTTTGCGTGTGCAAAAAACAAATCTTGTTTGCATTCAATGGCTCACATTTGCGGGACTATTTTGTCGTATAGTATCTCATGGGACATGTTGATTCTGAAAAGAACCTAAAGGTTTTCAGACAAATGTAGGGGGGAGCACTGAATGAAGGGTCATCAGTTTAAAGAAATGACTGATTAGCAATAACTAGAAATCCATTCGTTTCCTTCAGATTGTGACCATTCATCAGGAACCCTTTGTATATGTGAAGCCAACAATGCTAGATGGGACGTGCAACGAAGAGTTTACGCCTAATGGAGTCTTAATAAAAAAGGTGATCTGCACTGGACCGAATGAGACCATCCCAGGTAACACATCAGGGACGTTTATATAGTCACTGTGCTTTTCTACATCCGCCGTCTGGAGATGCATGCATACATATATATGCAGCAGGTATTTATATATGTATGAATGTAGCAAGTGCGCAAGTGTGACAACGGCTGTGGGCATGTGTGTTGTAAAAGTACGCTTTGTAGCTGATTTTGTATGTGAAGGTGTGTTGTGAATGTGACTTTTTCTGCTTGAATAGGAAAGTGAACGCATGTGCTGGATATTTGCAAACTGTGAGACTGCAGCTTGGGCTTCCATCATACCATTCTGCTTTCATGACAGCTGTGAGAGTGTTTTGTATTGCTGTCTTTATATGCTAGAATTCAGTTGTTCAGGGGGGCGAACGTCAAAGACAACTATGTCACGGGGCGTAAAGATAAACATTATTTGAAATTACATTTTTTTAACATAACCAACAGAAATATTATTCCAGATAATTTCAAAAATGTTAAATATGCTGCTCTTCATAAAAATAAGTAAAGATAGGGTCAAATTTGTAAAAAAAAAAAAAAAACCAAACAAAACAATTCAATCCAATCTGCAAACTATATGCATTTACGTAACTATGAACGCAACATTACGCCGTTTGTTTACATCAGAATTTACTCCTGCAAGACATCCATTGCCAGGCTGCATTATGGGGTCTGTAATTTTTGTGTCGTCAGCTCTTGATATTATTCATGGGACAATAACATTAATAAGGGTTCCATATAAAATTATTGCTAGTGAATTACTAGTGAATGAAATTAAATTGTATACTAGGACGGATGTGTTGACAGATACACGCTAAAGGAAAATAAAGAAAGTAGATATGGTACTTAGGTATTGTACTTATTTATTGTCTAATGCCTCAAGCACCACACTATGTATGGGTAAATTATGATGGATTTACAAAGAAAATAAATGTTATGGCTACTTCAGTTTAGTCAGTATTAATTAAAATATAATTCCCAAAGATAGTAAAGATGTAATACAAATTTTAAAATGAGGTTCAGTGGAGTGAGAGTGTGCAACAAAACAACAGCAAAACAATTTCCACCTTGTAATCATCTAGGTGGAATGAAATTTCACTTTTTCTGGTTTGGTTACAGGACGCCCAATTGTTCCTCAATGTTGCTATGGATTTTGTATTGACCTTCTGATTAAGTTGGCAATGACCATGAACTTCACCTATGAAGTACATCTAGTGGCAGACGGAAAATTTGGGACTCAAGAAAGAGTAAGTACCCAGTCACATACCGCAGCGTGTACAGTGGGCTACTATAATTTTGCTCTCAGCTACAGTGGGACATTACCACTGGAATTCACTGCAGTGAAATTCAAACGAGCATTTCTTGACGTATTTTACAATCGCCATCAGGTGGCATAAACACACATTTAACACGTTTAAGATGTAATATTCTGAAATGTAAGCAAGGTTGCAATAGGACCAAATGTTTCCTCCTTTTGTCTTTTGCTCATATAGGTAAATAACAGTAACAAGAAGGAATGGAATGGAATGATGGGTGAACTTCTGGGTGGCCTTGCAGATATGATCGTTGCTCCCTTGACGATCAACAATGAACGAGCTCAATACATAGAATTCTCCAAACCTTTTAAATACCAAGGACTTACTATCCTTGTGAAAAAGGTATTGACTGCACTGCACTCAATATAACACCAAGAGTAGTGTTGCGACCAACCTAAACAAGCTGCATTTCAGGAAATCCCTCGAAGTACACTGGACTCGTTTATGCAGCCGTTCCAAAGTACACTGTGGCTACTGGTTGGTCTGTCGGTGCATGTGGTGGCGGTGATGCTTTACCTACTAGACCGGTTCAGGTAAAACTAGATACTGAAATATCGCTGACTGTTCCATGTCCATCCATCGGGTGCTGCGTGTCGCTCATTGGAATCATGTAGGACCTTTCAAGATGTTCAAATATAATCCTTCACATTTCATTATTGAGTGTAACCATGGAGATGGGTGAAGTTAGGTTCTCATCTCGAGAGCTCTTTGTTTCTTTGCATTGCTTCTGCATCAGTTAATTATCCATGTTCTAAGCATTCTGGTCACTGCTGTGGATCTTGATGAGTGGGTTCCTGTTCTGATTGTGTTAAATGTCCCACTGATTTTCCCAGCCCATTTGGAAGGTTTAAAGTGAACAGCGAAGAAGAAGAAGAGGATGCCCTCACCTTATCTTCAGCTATGTGGTTTTCTTGGGGTGTCTTGTTGAACTCTGGAATCGGAGAAGGTCTTGTCAGACTTTGCTTTTGACCATGTTACATTGAAGAAGTTGATAATCGCCGTACATTTGACTACTTGCATTTCCTCCAGGTGCCCCGCGTAGTTTTTCAGCTAGAATATTGGGAATGGTGTGGGCTGGTTTCGCTATGATAATCGTAGCATCTTATACTGCCAACCTGGCTGCCTTCCTGGTGCTGGACCGGCCTGAGGAGCGCATCACTGGCATCAACGATCCGAGGGTATGCTTCTTTAGCACTTGCAATATCACAGGGTAATGGTGACTAAACTACTAAGAGCACGTTTATTTTTCCAGCTGAGGAACCCATCAGACAAATTCATCTATGCCACAGTGAAGCAGAGTTCCGTAGACATTTACTTCCGGCGGCAAGTTGAGCTGAGCACCATGTACCGCCACATGGAGAAGCACAACTACGAGAGTGCCGCAGAAGCAATCCAGGCAGTTCGGGACAAGTGAGTCCCTGTGGGGTAGACATCAGCAGGACTTCTAGTCCACCAGCCAGCAACACGGTTTTAAGGGTCCTGGGCCTGTAGGTCTCAGGTATGATAATCAGTGTCAGGAGTTACTGCACTAACCTGTGACCCTGGCCCACAACCCAAAAAAGGAGAGGGCCAACAATGGTCCACACATAACATATCGTATCATTGAGCTAAAGAACAACTTTTTCAGGTTTTCAACAAAAACGTCTTTGGGGGAATCCAATGGGGGACAAAGCTCCACTCGTCCGGCATTGGATTTCATTTGCCAATGAGGTGGCTTTCTAGCTTTCTGGTAACACAAGTCGTTGGGTGGGAGGGTAGGGGCCATGAGTGTGTTGTTTCTCACTGTACTGTTGCAGCGTAATCCCGACCCTTCCCGTCCTCCTCCCTTCCCCTGCCCCCACAGCAAGCTGCATGCTTTCATCTGGGACTCTGCGGTGCTGGAGTTTGAAGCCTCGCAGAAGTGCGACCTGGTGACCACGGGAGAGCTGTTTTTCCGTTCGGGCTTTGGCATAGGCATGCGCAAGGACAGCCCCTGGAAACAGAATGTGTCCCTGGCTATTCTCAGGTCTGTCCCAGCCGAAGCAGCACATTGTACGCTTATTTGTAGTTGCCATGTTGTATCAAATCTCATTGATTGGACACGTACTCATCTCTCTCTGTGTACTTCCCTTCTACCATCCCTGCTCTGTTGTCTTTGTGATGGAACATATATGTGTGTGCATGTGTGGTACGTCAGCGTGGCTGTAATGACGTTGTGGGATTTACCGTTTGTTAGGGCAATTTATTAACTTTGGAAATTCTCTTCCTGCTCTCCATCAGTTCCCATGAGAATGGCTTCATGGAGGACCTAGATAAAACCTGGGTGAGATACCAGGAGTGTGACTCAAGGAGTAATGCCCCAGCCACACTCACCTTTGAGAATATGGCAGGTATGGTGTATTTTAGGTACGGAGAAACCTAAAAGAGATTGGACAAAAAAAGAACGGTAGGTAAGGAACTGTGGGGCCTTTTTTTGTCCAATGCTTTTGGTTTAACGCTCACTTGTGTTGATGTACATAACGCTAACAAACTCATTTATCTTTAACATCAATCCATTTTGCATAGTTTTCAGCAGATGTCCTTAACTAAATGGGCATTACATATTGGATTCCATCACATCGAGGCATCATCCTCTTGGGTTTACAAAGAATCCTCCATCGTAATCATCTGACTTTAGCATTCATCCCTTTCTATCACAGGTGTCTTCATGCTAGTGGCTGGGGGCATTGCAGCAGGGATATTCCTCATCTTTATTGAGATTGCATACAAGCGACATAAAGACGCCCGCAGGAAGCAGATGCAGCTAGCCTTTGCGGCCGTCAATGTCTGGCGGAAGAACCTACAGGTAAGGTGGCTCTCTGCTACAGCTCACAAGGTAATGAGGAGGATATTATGCAAAGACCTCCCAATGTACATGTACATACAATCCCCTTATTGTTCCACACAAGTTTCTAAAATAGGTTCCAATGTTTGGTTTAGTGAAGCAGATGAACTTTACTCTGCATTTTTATGGCTTTCCAAGTGGTTCAGCAAAGGTCAACAGCCCCGCTCGGCTGGCCTTGGTTCAATCCGGCTCCTCTTTCTTGTATGTTCTGACAGGAAAATAAGGAAAGCTCAGGGAGTCAAGCTCTGGGTGCAGCTGGGACTCCATCCTTAGTATGTAAAACAAAAACCAATCCATCTTAATACCATGTCATCTTTGCTATGCCAAAAAGATAGCATAGCTGCTAAAATTTTCAGCAAAATATGTTGCTTTCATGGCATGAATGCTTCAAAACACTAGACAATATTACATAAAGTTTACCCTAAAATAAATAAAGCTGCTGTAGCACTTAAAATATTAATTTGCTTTACTGCTAGTAAATACCATCAAGTTAGGCTGAGTATAAAACGCTTTAGAATTACATCCTTTGCAGAAAACCTCATTTTAGGAAACCATAAAAAAAACCCTTGTGACCTTTAAGGTCACTAATAACTTTTGGACTGTGATGAGTCGGGTGCTGGCTAAAGTGGAGCTTTGAAAGCTCCAAGCTGCTGCTTTATTTGAAATGACAAAACGGTCACAAATGTCACAATAACATAAACAGCAGTGGCATTTTAAGGTAAGACCACGGTTGTTTATCTTTGTGAGCAGGTCAAATTAATGTTGATGTTATCTGCCTCATATTTATTATTGTCTCTTTGCATGTAAGACTCTTATGCCGAAAGGTAAAGCATAATACAGCAGCAAAACGCTCCTGAATTTGATGTCAAATTAGATTATACACTTTATAATGGTTTATTTGCATATGTCAGTAGTTAGAAAAACAGCTGACAAAAATGAATACATCTATGAATGTAAACAGATAATTGTTTCCTTACAAATCACACAAGAATGTATTATTAGCTTTTCCTTTCTGCATAGGGATTTTCTATGGTGATAATTATGTGAGCTTGGATTGAAAAATGCTGGATGTTTTGTGGATGTAGCTCATATTTAACTACTAGGGGTGTAATGATATGCATTGCTCACAATGCGATACATTTCACAATATCATGTCTACAATACAATATTTATCACAATAGAAAACTAACATTTTAACTTAAAATAGTTTTAGAAAATGAAAACTCAATGTTTCAAATTCGTAATACATTTTTATTAGAGCGTGTATTTGATCCTTCACCCACTAGGGGGAAGTGCTAACATTTGGCCATTTATAGTGGAAGATGTCTACTGTCCTCTTGTCACTCCATAATTTGTACATAAGTTGTTAAAAACACAAAAGGACAATTGTAAAAAAATCGCAGAATCCACTAATCACCATTATTTTGCCACCTCTCAAAATCCACCAATAATAGCATAATTTTTAGCCCTGATGTATTGTTACACCCCTACACTACTATACGTACTTCATTTTAAGCTCTATACCCAAAACTTGACTGCAGCACATACTGCACTTCTGAATAGCCTGCCAATGTATAGTCTTCAGTGGCAATATCAGCCGTTTCACAGAAAGGTCAAAAACACATTACAATGGTTAACTTTTGGAGCCTATTCAGAAGTGCACTGCCTTCACAAGTATATAAAAGGACTAGGGGTGTAACGGTTCACAGGGATGTATTGATCCGTTTCGGTGCGGCCTGTTAGGTTCGGTACACTTGCGTACTGTTTTGGTATTTTTTTTATTATTTAAATAATATAAATTTATTAATAGCGCGATATTAAGAGCAGCGGAACAATGTTCCTAGACGAGTTTCCGCACAGACGCTATTGAGTGACGCACAGTAGAGCTGCACGAGTAGCAGTGAGAAATGGCAACAGCGAAAGAGAAGCCAGAGCTTGAAGACCCTCCCACCTCACTACGGTCTCCTGTTTGGGAACACTTTGGCTTCTCTGTTAAAATACATAACGGGGATAGACGAGTGGATAAATTTAAAGTTGTATGCCGACATTGTTCCACGGAGATCGGGCAGGCAACACATCAACATTTTCTACTGCTGGAGATATTGTCACTGCAACCAGATCTGTGCTCTCTTCAGAAAATATGGATAGGTAATCTATCCTATCTATCCTAACTAGTTGCAGTATTTCATTTTTTATTTAAAAAATGTGTATTTCTTTATAAAGTGTGCAATTTATTTAAAATATCACCCAAATGTGTCACTTTTATTTATTTTATGCAAGAATTCTTTTGTGTATTGGCAGCTTTTCAAAATAAAGATTTTGTAAGTTCTTATTGTTTTGTACCGAAAATTAACCGAAGCGAGCTCTCCAAGACACTGTACCAAACCGAATACGATTTTAGCGTACCGTTACACCCCTAAAAAGGACACAACTAAATGGGATGATACTAATCAGAGAGAAGCATGAATGTGTTCACAAGAGATACTTGCAGCCTTTGTTTCACTGTGCCAGTACACGGGTCCAGCATGCTAATACTAAAACAGTTCTCGATAATATAATGCCGCTGTTTAAAGGAACTCTCCACTTTTATAAACGTTATTTTCCTCTGACATCTGTCCCCGAGATGATGAATATTGTTTTATAATTGTTTACTGACAGCACTTTTAAGCACAGATTCATTCAATCGCAACAGACCAAAAAGACTTGCTATAGAGGATATGTGCATACCATCTCCGTACCTGGAAGTTGTATAGGGAGTAGAGAGGGACCTTCTGCTCAATGCGCCTTTTCTGCTCAAATTAGTTTTCAAAGACTTCATGGGGCACTATGGAAGCTGGTCACCATTTCTGCTGAATTGGCACTATCCGCTAATTATAAATGGAATGTTTAGCATCTTTATGTTATGCATAATGTACTGAAAAATAAACTATGACACTATGTTTTTGATACTTTGTAACCTGCACAAATTTATGACTGAGACAGCTTTAACTACAGAACTCCTAGCTAGATGAGAGATACGCTAATAAAAACTGTATGTAGAATCAGAATGTCCATAGATGTCCACAGTTTTAAAGTACGACCAGGGGTTAAGACTTTTGTTTGCTAAATCTCTAGGTCCAGAGAAAGCTGATCGTCTGGTTAGTTACGTGTAATCATCAGAATACCTCATGGTTTGGCACTTTCCGTGTTGAAAGCAGCCAAATTACTGCATGTTTTGCCTTTCAGTCTTGCTTGGTCTCAATAAAGGGACAGGGAGAAAAGTGGGAAAGTAATGTCAGAGTGCTTTTGCTATGGGTCGAGGAAGTATTGATGCAATGACGCATTGATCATTTTTAAATAAAATGCTACTGATTCAATTATCTAAATTATTATACAAAATGGTAAAAACACTGCTTATTATCTCAGAGGGAGATGGGAAAAAAGTGGACAATGTAAAAAAAGTGGAGTGTTCCTTTAAAGGTGTAAGCTCAAAATCAGGAAAAACAAGTTGTTCATAGACTGCAGAAGCATTGTGGTAAGTCACCAAATGGTAGATGTAGAGAAATAATATTTTTGTTAAAAGCAATAACACAAATGTGAAGATGACACCGATTCCGCCATCACCAATCAACTCAATGCTCGACAACAGTTTACTTTTCTCCGCACCCTTGCTCTGACTGCCTACGCACTGCATGAGTCTAATTGAAATTCACACCTCATTGACCCAAGCATCCAAAACCCTGATGTGTGGTGTGAATTTCCGTTATACCCACAAAAAGTATAACGCAGGTTCTGGTTGGTATACATGTATAAATAGTCTGCTCATATGGCATTTTATTGGTTGCTCTTCTTATAACAGTGTTGTTGTGTGATATTCTAGATTGCTTGGCTTTGATGTCATTTTTTTCACAGCAAGCTCATTTTGCTACCTTCTGCTTTTGCTTATGGATCTTAAAGTCATATGAACTTTAAAGCGAGTGGATAAATATTTATTTATTTTTCTTTTTTCCTCCCCAATGCAGCCCTCTTCCTCTGTAGAGACTCAGGATGTAAGAATATCTTAATTCGACCTTTTCTTACACAAACACACCCAGTCTTGCTAAACCTTCCTACCACTTGTAGAGGTCAGAGAGTAGCCATGTGGGGCACCTTTGATGGAGAGTGGGTGGGAAGGGGCAAAATGGTTCCAATCTTCGAAGAAACAGCACAAAGCAGATCCCAAAGTAGAGAAATTTGGTTTGACATTTCCAACACAATTGTATACTGTTGCTGTTAAGATTGCCAAGGAAATAAGCACGCTTGGTTTTGGCAGCTTTGGACCATGAATAATTGTTCTACGTATATTTATTTTAGGATAGGAAAAGTGGTAGAGCAGACAGCGACCCAAAAACGAAACCCTCTTTTAGGTCCATCAGTACCACCCTGGCGTCCAGCATCAAGAGACGTAGGTCCTCCAAAGACACGGTAAGGAGGTTAAGGAATGGCATCTCCTTTTACTCGGCCGGTCTCTTCCTATTTCTGCGTCTGTCATTCTTCCGTCCTTCTCTCTGTATCTTCTTCTGTCTTAAATGACATGTCATGTCTGACGCCAAGAGAGAAGCATTTCTCTCTGGTTATTCCTCCATTCCTGGCATCTAGGCCATGGCCACGTGTCTGTCAGTCGGTCATCGAGTCACCATCAAGACCCCATCCTTCAGTTAGGAGTTAAGAGCATAGTCATACTTAAGAGTTAAGGTCTTAGGAGCGGGGGTTTCAGAATCAGGGGAAAGGTTGTAACCATACGAGCTGCTCCAAGAGGAGGGGGTGCTGCACAATGCCTGAAGTCTCTAGGCTGCTTCTCTCCCTATTGCAACCTTTGGATGTGGAGTGTGTGTTGATGTGGCTGAATGTGAGAGTGTGTATGTCTCTGTTTTTGATGCATTTCCTGTCTTTAAATTTGCCTGATGTGAATAGTCAAATTATGCACCTAGTTTGTTTCCCTGAAGGCATGCCTTGGTGTTGTGGTGTTTGATCAGAGCAACCGATACCATGCGGACTAACTTTTCAGTTTCTGCAATCCTTGATTAACAACTAACAACATTTTCTTTCCTTCAGCAAAGGAACTTGATAAAGCTGTTAAAAGTTCACCCTCATGGATGACTTTGTCTTTGCCAGGGATTCACCAAAACATTGAAGTGTTCTCTCAAAATCTAACTGTTAACCATAACGTGACTGACCTATTGATAAGTCACACCACTAAAAGAGAGCTCAGCCAATCATAGTTGAGCTTTAAGCAAATGTACTAGTCTTAAGAGTAAAAAAAACTTAAAATATTGGTTATTGTGTACTTTTAATTGTTTTAATCCATTCTGAAGCTTAAAGCTGCTTTAAATGTTGTTTGGTAAGCCTTTCAGCAGGTCTAATTCAAGATAATAAAAATCTACAATTCTTATTTTTATCTGCATTTACTCAGAGCAATCTTTCAACAAAAACACAAGAAGCAATGTGTAAGACACCTACAGCAGATTTCGACTGGCATTTTGATACCGATTCTATTGAATCGAGTCCCATTTCCCATGTTTCTCAACCGCCCTAATAAACTAATAAAAGCTCATAAATACAACTTTTTAAAAAGGAGTACAAACTATAGTGGAAACTAGGGATAGACAGATGCCTGGAGAAGGGATGAATCGAAAGGTGAGGGTGACTAACCCCTGACTTCTACACGTTCCACGATTTAAGAGGACTGCATTGGAAAGTGTCCTAATTTACACTGGACTGAGTGTCATGAATATTTACGAGACTCTGATGCATCTTGAGTGTACTCCATGCAACATAGACACAGATTTTAAACCCAGGAACTAATGAAAAAAAGGATCACAATTATCCAATCACATCAGTGATTAACTAATATCAGTGACAGTCTTAAACATTGATACACTCACAAAACCTGATTAAAAGCTCAGATTATTTACATTAAGGTATTCAAGACCATATGTGCTGTCCTTGACAAAATTTGTGAAATTGAAAAGCACTGAGCAGTTCTCAAGCTAGTTTTCAAGAGGGACGGGGCTTATCAATAAGTCAGTTACTATTGTTATATAACTTTGACATGATAAGTTGTGAAAATCCAATTACAGTAATCTTTCTAGCACTAAGGTACGATGAATTAAACATATTTGAATGTCATAATCATCAATTGTGCTCTTCAGTGATTATAGCAACCCATGTTTCCATAGCAACCCATGTTAATAACAGGATGAAACACTATAATATACTATATGAATATGTGGGTTTTTTTGCCATTTTAGACCTCTATTTCTCAATGTCTGACATTTTTGTAAAATACATATGCACCACATGAAACTGGAGTGTGCTGTTGGAAAGGCACAGCGATCCGGGTGGAAAGAGAAAACCTGAGTTCCCATAAATCATCCTACTTTTCAATATCAGTGTCGCCTCTCTTTCTATATAAGTGGATGTATATGAAAATATAACTGTCAACGTCCCCCACATGATGTACATGCTACACAACCTCTCTCTTCCTTTGCAAGCATGCAATATATCTGTCGTAGAAGTAGAGACTGTGTTTTGGATGCCTTAGTAGAATTAGTTGCATTTTTTGTTGTGATGACACACACCTTTATATCTCCTTTGCTGATTGACTGTCTCTCACCAGGGGGCACTGTGGGCTTGATTTGGAAGTGCCATAACAAGAGTACAAGAACTTTCATGCCCTCAAAAGAAAGCGTGCTGTGGGCATTCTTGATGCAACATCAAGACAGACTAAAAAAAAACATTCCTGGTGTCATCAGACGTATTGCAGAATGCGTCTTTTGACATACTTTTGATGATGATGACTTTTGCCTAAAGCTTTGGCATTTAGAAATGAGCTTATTTGTTGGCAAAACCATAGCAATAAAAAGTAAGCTATAAAAGAGGCTACATGCTTCAAGTAGAGCGCTAAAGAGTAAGGTAAACACGTCCAACCGTAGATGTTATTTTAAGAAATAGAAAACATCAGAGCATGGCATGTGTCTTATTTTTTTTCCCCGAGAGCACCATACAAGTATTTGCTTTTACTTTTCTATTAACATATTTGCTAAATATGTTGTAAACAGGCATCGTTTGACACGAAAGCTCTCCACAGCGTGCCACGGCAAGGTTGCAAATGCCCTTGCAGTTGCAACAATGCAAACCTCACCAAGATACATTTTATAGCTTACAAAATAAAAGTCGAAAAGGATTTGTTATGGTATTTTGCCTTCTGACTGGGTACCTGCATGTCACAGAGTGCCTTTGCCCATCGGGCATTGTAGACACCCATGTGAGAAACCAGCTTGTTGCCCGTTAAAGCTTGGAAAGAGGAAACAGGAACTGCGAATGAATGAGATAAAAATGCCGCATTTCCCAGACAATTTGGTTAAATGTTACTGAGTTATTGCATTTCACAATGTTTTATAATAAGAAATGACACTGTGTTTACTCAGCTACGCCAGTATCTGGTGCCACACATCCACTATAAACCTCTCTGCGCCAAGTGGGTGAAAAGCAATTACAAAAATAGCTTGTAGAAGGTCACTGGCTAGCATCACTTGATGCAGATGCCACTCGGTTTAAAATTTCATTATGTAATGCAATGACAATCGTGTATTTATAACTGCGAGTTCCAAAGAGTCCACTTGCATTGGTGACTTTTAACCCAATTGTTGCAGAAATAAACACACGGGTTATTAGGTGACCTACATCCATCTCACAGCAGCGAACCTGCTTCCTCTCTTTGACCATAATGCTAAAAATCTTCCAAGGTAGCTAAACAGCTGAAAGACCACCTCTACCACGAACCCAGTCCATTATCTTAAAAAACCAATTGTAAAACGTCATTTATGCTAGAAGCTAAACAATTATATTGAAATCTGAAGCATTCAGCGACTGAGTCCGTGTGAGGGTGCGCATGCATGCTATGTGCTGCCTTGGGAGGGGAGAAGGAAATTCCATTTGGGCTTTTGGGGACGATGATTGGTTGAATTTGAACTAATGCTCTGTTGTTCTGTGTTATTTCTACCTTCTCTTTCTCTCGACAGCAATACCCACCTACAGACATTACGGGCCAGCTCAACTTGTCAGACCCGTCTGTCAGCACAGTGGTGTGAGTCAGAAACAGAAGGGGAGTTTATCAAAGACGTGTTCATTCTTTTCGTGTTGTAGTGGCAATCCTCAAGAACATTGGATCCATCATGGACAGGAGCTATACTGAGCCACTTGACTTTTTTGAGGAGCCACTGGGACCTGTTAGGTATCTAAGTTGGACTGAAGGGAATGGCACTGAAAGACTGACCATATAAACACATAGCTCACTCGATGCTAAACTTAGTATACACTATAACATCATTCCATCCAGTTCTTCAATGATTATGTAGAAATATTTCTTATAGTATAAGTGATCCTCCTATTCTTTAGTGCTTAAGTATTGTACAGTATGATTTAGAAGTGTTTTCACGGCTGATTCCAAGTTGTACTCACTATAAGATTATTTATATTCATATTACATCTAATTTAAATTACACCATATTTGTTTTATTTTTTATAAAATCTTCAAAAATGTCCACCAGCTGAGCTGTTACAGACATCATTGCATGTATGCACGCAAA
Source organism: Danionella cerebrum (assembly GCA_007224835.1). Lineage (NCBI taxonomy): Eukaryota > Metazoa > Chordata > Actinopteri > Cypriniformes > Danionidae > Danionella > Danionella cerebrum. The sequence continues at coordinate 543,689 of SRMA01025407.1, read as the reverse complement.
TTGGTCCCTTCTAAGGATGTTTAACAGCAAAACTATATTGTATATCCCTCTACTCTCCTTCAAACTCAAGTTCTTCCTCTTGTATGGAGTCGTTCTCTACTTCAGACCGAAGGGTGCATCAAGGGGCAGAGTTTTTTTGTCCAACTTGCACTTGCCGTCTTATGCTAAACCCTCTCTGAATATCATCACCATGGATCTCAGAGATCTTTTGCATGAGACAATGCTAAGTGTGTCCTTTTTTTGGATGCCAGTGTGGTGGTTTCATGCACTGGTTAGTTAGATAGGAAAACTGGCCCATTCCCTGGATCTGGGGTTGAGAAACATCAATTAAGCCGCAAAAATGTTTCTGCGTATTGTACATTTTCACAATTTATATGACTAATGGAAGCTCCTTTATGAGATATCACCTACCTAGCACTTTAATGTTAATCTGTCAGAAGCTATATGCATAATTATGCAAATTTGCCAAATGTTGATTGTAAAACGTGTACTTGATACGAAAATGCACATTTTTCAGAATGCGAATTATGTAATGTGTTACCGTCAATGCTTTGATTTCAATACTTTTATTAGAATATCAAGATATTTCTTTATAGAGGGTAAGCACATGACATCATGGTACCCAGAAGTCACAGAGTGAGTGGCAAAACCCACATGGGAAAAGCAGTTGTGCAATTGGCTGCTCACACTGACATGGAAATGCATTGCAGCAATTCGAAGTAATTCCAGGAACTGAAATCTGAATTTGTGGTCACCATTTTATTTGAATTTTAACCAAATCACCACATTATAAGTTAAAGTTTGGCATCTTTATGTCATAAAGATAAAATAAAATCCTTAGTTTTAATCAAACAATGGAACAACCAGCACTCAATGTTCTATTGGGTGTCTCTTTTATTTAGAACCATGTGTGGTTGCTGTGGGGAGTCAGTGACAACCTAATGTTCACAATGTCACAATAAGTAAAACAAACCAACACCCCCCTCTATCATTTTCCTAGACAGAGATAGAGATATTGGTTGCTATGCCAAATAGTCTGTTTGCTGTGGTACTTTAAATGTCGTTTTGCCTATTGAATTTAATTCCCTATTGTTGAAATTGGAAAAAAATGTCAGGAAGAGTGAAATCCTGCACTTTTCAGAATTAAACAAAGCCACCTTACCACTTGTTTTGCCACTCAATCTCAGTGAAGGGGGCGTGGCCATGATGTCCATGCATACCTTCTATATGTCTTCATAAATTGCATCCAATTCTAGATTATATGCTCAGTTAACAGGCACTGCCTTTTTCTGCTTTAGGTTTTAGATCATTGCTTGGGTCAATGAATGTGGTTGGTTTGTACTCTATACGAACAATCCTGTACTTAAGGGCATGTGAACATTGAAGGCTGAACTAGATCGCCTTGTGTTTTGAAAAAAATGTTGGGTTTTTTTGAGAAACGATTACAGAAAGAAACTAACGTATTATCCTATAACTACAGAAAACACATATCCTGCAAACTATCAATGTAAATAAATGATATGTTTAATTTCAGATATTTCTTGCAACACACGTTTGCATTTTTGACAAAAATAGATAACTATCATTCTGTGTGCCAATAAATTTGTGCCATGTCATTTGCAAACCAAAACCTTTGTTTTCTTGTCAGATTTGTGGATGATGAGTGATATATAAACAACACATTCATCATCAAAACACAAGCACACCGTGAAATATAAACGCTTCCCATTGTCTACTGATTTCTCAGAAAGTTTAACATTAGCCACAGAGAGAGGTGGCGCATACATTAGTCAGGCGTCTGAGGATTGGGGGCAGTGGTCAAAAAGTGACTTGTTTACCTCGTAATATGATTTTGAAGTATGGGGAAAGCGTCAGAGAGACTATTTAAGAGGCGGTATCATCTGTGAGGTCAGGAAGATTGTTATTCTGCGATACACTCACTAACTGACGTCTGGAGCAGCAGGTGAGTCTACTTTATTATATGCTCACAAACGATAGTTCTGCTAACTGTTTTAAATGGGCGTCAAGAAATATTCCTGAACGGTAAATCCGTTACATCTTACCTTTTCTACGGAATGCAGGCAGGTGATATTCTTCCGTTAGACCACGTTGCTTTTCTTATATTTTTCTGCACTAAAAAAGAAGGCGAAAGCGTGGTGAGGCAGATTTATTTTGAAGTTAGCAGGGATTAAACTGTAAAAACTATTAGTTTTTTATTTACATTCACTTCGTAGACGCCAACAAAAGTACCAACGCCGAACGCGTTGCCAAGGTTACGCATCAGACATAAAACTGCCAACAACTGCCGTAAAACAAGTAAACTGAAAATGTGTCGTTGAGCTATTTACGTGGTTTATTAGCGGGATGTTCTTTAATTGACTATTTTATAACGGTAAACGTATTTGTAAAGGGTAGTAGTATACAAATAATCCTTAATATATTATTTTAAAGTATTTGTAAATACTAAAAAGTTTAATAGTTTAATTTACGTAGACTCCTCACTAGCGCCAAACGTGCTGCCAAGGTTACGCGTCAGTCATAAAACTGTCGCCGCTGTCGTAAAATAAGTCAATTGGGGTTTCTTTAATTATTGCTTCCTGTAAAGTTTTTCTTTTGTATTTATTTGTCAAATAAAATTCACTTTTTTTAAATCATAAAAGGTACTGGTATCAAAAATAACCTTAATTCTTTTGTATTTTACAAAGCTACTGCTAAAACAATTTAGTATAAGACTGTATAGTAAAAAAAATGTACACATATCAGAGACTTATGGGGCACTGGTTTGTTATCGATTTCCATTTCATCATATCACCACTATGCTTTTCTTATTTCAGACTCTGGCTGACAGGTGGCGGTGACAGTGTCAGTTATTGTTCATTGTACATTCACCTTTTTCACTCAGTGATGATGGGGGAGAGGGAAGCATTTTTACCATTTCCACCAGCTCCCCCCACGACCTGGATTAAACACTGGCTGTCCACTCACTTTCAGCCTAAACCCTCCCTAGAGGAAGGATACCAGGTTGATCATGGTCCTACTCGTCCATGTTGCACCAGAACGAGACTCGTGGTGGCTCTTCTGCTCGTTTTGGCCCTGGTTGTCATGTCACTGCTTCTGCTGCTGAACTATTATTGTATTATGGTCTGGCATCTGTGTCAGCAGGAGGAGCCTCATCTCCCAAATTTTCATGCTACACCAACATTGCAAATGTTACACTGATATGTTTCGGGTGTGATTGTGTTTTGTTGTGGTATTTTGTGCATCCATATGGGGTGCATTCATGTTACGCTGCTGTTCTTAGTTTGATTTCGTAAAATGTTGAATATGTTTGTGTTTTATAAGGAAATCAGTCACGGCCAGGTTACTGCATTGTTGATGTTTTCATTTTGTATTTATTTACATTGGCTTGGAAATTATGCCTCTGTATTATACAGAATTTGTGTTCTTTTCTGGCACCAGGAATATAGTTAATGTTGTTCATAAAAATATTCTTGTTTTATTATGCCGTCAACGTGTATAAATAATGAATCATCAGCTCAATCTACACATAGTTCAGTGTGTGCTGTTACCAAACAGTTTGTACTGTAAACAAATTAATGCCGTGCCCTTTGCACTAATTCTTTATGACTCAACAACAAAATATTTGGAATTTTTTTAACAGCTTCTTTTCATCGTTCCTTTTAATTTTGTCAACAAATATCCACAGTCAATATATATTTTTTGTTCATGCTTTCTCATAAAGCCTAGCCTACTACTACACTTTCTTTTTTCTCATTGTTGCCATTAAAATATACGTAACCACAGCAAATTTGTATGTATATACAGCAAAACAATTGAAAGAAAATGTAATTTACTGCAAACGAATAAACAATTGAGTATGCTTCTTAATTTTGCTGCTGTTTATTTGAAGAAATATATTGTCAATTGGTGTAAGAAAATCAAGCTGTTGTGTACCTGTGCCTTCCCCTTAGTGATATTCTCAGAGACTGGTTGTTTGAGTTACTGTTGCCTTTCTATCAGCTTGAACCAGTCTCACGGATATTTTATTTTTTTTCCAGACCATTCTCTCTAAACTCAAGAGATGCTTGTGCTTGAAAATCCTAGTAGATCCATTTTCAAAGTCACTTAAATAACCTTTCTCCCCATTCTGATGCTCGGTATGAACTGCAGCAGATTGTCTCGACAATGTCTACATCCCTAGATGCATTGAGTTTCTGCCATGGGATTGGCTGATTAGAAAATTGTGTTAACAACCAGTTAATCGGGTGTACCTAATAAAGTGGCCGTAAAATTATGCAGTATTTTTGTAAAATTAAATTGCTTTTACTGACCTATGTATGGAAATGGGACATGTGCCATTTATTTTTAAAAGTAGGTCCAGACATCCCTAGGAACAGAGGGCTACACTGCCCCTGTCTTACCCCTTCACCTTTGTTGAAAAAGGATTTGGGACACCTCTTCGCCTCATGTGAACCCAAAATAGAGGGGAAGGGCTAAAGCTTTGAAATTAATTTATTGATTAACCAACTACCAATGGCATGACGTTTCATTTGGCACCGTGATTAGGGGTATGGGATGTCACCACAACAACCAAACAACCTGCTACTAGAAAAAAAAATCACAATATAATAGAAAAAACTAAGTTACAATAGCAGAAAAAAATGGTTCATCAGTCCTAAACACAGATTAAACCTGTGGGAATGGAAAATGTATGAAGACTTTCTTCACTCAAAACAGTCTGTAAACAATTCAAAACATCTCTTGTTGACTCCATTAACTGCCTCAAGCAAAATTCTTGGATGTCATTGAAAGAGTGTGAACTTTGCATACATTTGCAAATGCAATTTTCAGGTAGATCTTCTTGATCGTAGTGTTTTGGCAGAACTAAAAAAAAACATTGCGCTTGCTTCTCTCGGGAATCAGGATAAATTAATTATGGCTTCAATACTTCTGAACAACGTTTCAGAAAATGGTACCAAATGTATTAGATGATAGGTCAATGCTCTGTGAAGTGTGATGGCTAAAGCTGAAACTAACTAGGTTCGGGTCCAGAAATCCTCAGGAAATAAAGGCTACACACCCCCTTGTTTTTGCCTCTCACCTTTGGTCAAAAAGATTTGGGACACCCCTTCTACTCACGTGAATGCACAAAATGAAACAGAAAGGCTACACTGAAAAAAAATAAACCTGAGTGCTTATAAAATGTAGTTAACTAATTTTAACAATACATTAATGGGTTTTTATCTTTGCAAGAATAATTCAATTTATTAATTTGTTTTTAAAACTACAGACTGGGCAAAACTAGAAGCAAAAAAAAGTACAGTATTCCAATAAAAAAATAAAAAACACAATAATTCACATTGAATGAGTAAATAACTGGTTTCAAATTTAAATTCATGTTGCTCAAACACACAAAAACTGCAAAGTACCTACCAAACTACCAATCTTTAAAATATTCTTTCAATTGAGCTACGTCAATTATGCAAAAAATGGGGTGGAATTTATTTTTCCAGTGTAGATATTACCATATCTCTATCTCAGCTTAGGAAAATCACAGAGACAATTGCTTTATTTTACTTTAACATGTGGAACATTATATTTAAATATATTATGCAAAAAATATGCAAAAAGATAATTGCATTTTCAAGTAAATATGGCAATGATTTCTTTTTCTACATCGGTGTAATTATGTAAGTGCAAGACTCACCATTTTGTCAGATTTTTTTTTTTTAATTTTTGTTGATTTTAAATAGTGGTTTATGGTCACAAAATTGGCCTATTAAACCAAAATAACTTAATTTGACAGGAAATATCACATTCAGAGCAAGATCTCCATTGTAAACAAAACTGCACAGCAAAGTATATTCCTCATGAAAGCAGATGTTAATCAGCTGCCGCACCGGACACAACTCCAGAGATAACATATTTGGAACACCTCGTTCTTTCAAAGATCTCCTGTGTTCAGTACTAGTAACTCTTCAACTTTAACCAACCAAAGGCTTGTTCATATTAAGAACCAGTGATTTATAATTCATGAAACATCTGTACCATTTGTTCTGGCACATTACAGTACAATATTGTTTAAGGACATCGTCAACCATGAGCTTTTTCCTCCCCCACCAAAGAAAGTCTCTCATGCAGAACACCGTCAGAGATAAGCAGATGAATGTGTGGGAAAGATTTGGTATACTCTTCGGAAAACATTTGCACCACCTAATTTACAGAAGGACCTTTCTATTGCTATTTAATTATATGTATCACTAAAATTACAATTAAAATATTTTAAAATTGCACATTTACATTTTTTATTGTTTTTTTGGATGCATGTAGTGTGTTTGAAAATGATGCGCCACCGTATTCAAAGGTTACTTTAGGAATAAAAGTCAGACATCCAAACTGGTGACTAGGGTTGCTATTTCTTTTCAGACCGTTACCACTAAATGAATTCTGGGAAATTTTCCATTGACTTAAAATGGGGTCAAACTTTGCAAACTTGTATCTCAAACTGAGAACCTCATTGAAACTTCAAACACACCACACTTCTGGAGGTTACCAGTCTGTAGAAGATCATGCCAACCACTGTGCAAAAATATTTGAACCCCAGAGTCTAGAAAGAGTTAAAGATTGACACATGATGGTCATTGGAGGATTGTTTATGTTAATCATCTTGACTATTTTTACGACATCACTCAAAGCTCCCTAGCAACAAAACTATTTACCCTAGCAACCAAAATTTCTGAAATTTATCTTAGCTTTGGTATATGATAGAGACATGGGGGTTGGTTTATGTTAGCCAGAGTTACATTTCGTTATGTTACTAACACGCCCATAGCAACCCAACAGCATAGGAAAATTATAGATATATGAGGGTTGGTTTGTTTCACTCATTTTGACTTTAGGAGCATTTAATTATGTTACTGGCCCCTCCATAGCAACCAGACTGTTTACCATAGCAATTTGGCACATCTCTATCTCAGTTTAGGAAACTGATAGAGACACAGGGTTTTATTTCATTCCTTGTGATATTGACAACATTACTGTTGTTGTGTTTCTTATAACACACATTTTAAGAACTACATTTTAAAATCAAACCAAATGGAATAACTTTAAATAAATGTCACTTCATGAACCAGTAGCACATGACATGTTTACAGAAATTATATTGTACATTTTTACAACATTAGGCTTTCCAATGCATCTTTATATTTGGTCCCATAAGCGTGTGAGCCTTACCATGAAGCCGTGTTGTTGTTTTTTTGTGAAGTCAGGAAACAGAGATGCAGACTCAGAATGGTTTGTTAAATCAAATTCCTCTGGGAATCCCATCTCTAGGAGTGTGCCGGCACATTGTAAACCCTATGGACTTTTGGGAAAATAACTGTGTGTCAGGTCACGCAACAAAATCAAGGATGCATGTTTTTTTGGAAATCGAATTGCTCAGATATTTAATCCTGTATTACTCAAAAATGTTTTTGCTATTAGGTTCAAATATGCACCAAATTTACTTTAAGTAAAACTGGCATATTTTTGCAATTTTATAATCATTTTTAAAAGTCGAAAATTTCCCATTGAAATCAATAGGAAGTGATGAAAATGTAAAAAAAAAGAGTTTCTGGTCATGTCTTTTAAGACAATTTGCAATTATAAAACACGGATTGCTACATTATTTAAAATTAGTTTATTTATTTTATTTACAATGGATAAATTTGGTGCCAAACCCAGCTAGGTTAACAAGTCCGTTTAGAAATACAGAATTTAAGTTTGATTTCGGAATAGTTTTTTTTATAATATTTGCTGCTGTTCTTGTTGCACGGCGCCACCTACTGGCAATTTTCAGTGCCGCTCCATCGCATCTTTGCGTCTCTGAATTTTGGTTTTACTTGTTTCACATTTCTTATGACCAAGGTACATTTTAAAATATATTTTCAAAATATTTAAACAAAAAAATTAACTTGAAAGAGAACGGTGTATATCAGTTAAACTCCATCACTTTGTTTTTTATTAGCAGATTAAATCCCAACCATGGTAAATGTGACTGTTTTCAATATTGATTTTAAAAGATATACGATATTGTGATTTTATATTTGGCCTGTTTTTAACACAAATTTAGGTAATAACGACAAAGACCAGATGATGGCACTACGCATGTGCTGAAAAGCTGCGAAGACTCGCCAACAAATGTGATTGAACTGCGCATGCGCATTCCACTTTTCGTTGGAAACCATAATTATGTTTAGTTCAGTGGTTTATAGTTAAATGTTAATAATGTATAGATGTAAAAATGTCTGAACTCAAATCTAGTGTATTGTGTTCATCGAAATGTGCGGAAACGAACATCCAAAGTACAGGCGATTTAAATTCAGAAATAGTACAAAACACTAACGCCAATATTTCTCAGGTTGAAGGTGAGTGTTTCAAACGAAACCCTTCAAAATGTACAGAATACCGTTTTAATGGGCTTGTTGGGATCTCATAGCTGTGTGTTGAGTTCATTGAGAGCGATTTGTGGGTGATAATAAAGCTTAGCTAGCTAGGCTAGGCTATGCTAAATATTAGCACCCATCATTCACCTCAAACCACCGACACAAAAACCCATTTTAGAGAGAAAAACACATGTTTGTAAATGTCTTACCACCATACAAAGCTTGAAAATACACGTAATAATACTTCCCGCTTTCAACTTCAAGCTGTCACTAAAACGACTCGTTATTATTTTCCGAGCATTTCCCCATTTATTATTTTTTAAACGACCCATAAAGTCAATTGTAGATTAATTTTTAACTAATATTTGGTGAACCACAGCACTTTGAATTACAATACTGTTATTACATTACTGGGCAAACGTTTAAGGCAGGTGTGACATAGTTATATTAAAAAAAATTGAGTTTTAATCCTTTATTTTCATAAAGGAATACAATGCAGCGAATGAACTAAACAGGAATCTAAAACTAAACTATTTTTGTTTTACAACCCAAACCAGTGAAAGTAATCACCGATCTATGAAAAATGGGCTGAAGTCAGGGTACTGTGAAGGCCATGCCATCATTTCCAGTACTAGTTTTTTACTGAGATGACTATATGTTTGGTGTCATTTTCCTGCTGCACAATAAATCTGGGGCCAATCATGATGTTATTGTACAACTGAGAAGTATCTGCGTTTATTTTTCAAAATTGAGATTCTTTATATCGACATTGAGATCACCATCATTCCCACATTGGAGCTATGGCTTTTTGGCTGCAAAGACCACAGTAGATGAATGTATCTTAGTACATTTCTGCCCATTCTATCTTTGAAGGGTACTTAGCTTGATGTGTCGCGATATTTCCCATTTTTTTGCTTTTTCAAAAGAGCTCGAAGACAACAGCACACCTTGAAAAGGTCTTGTTTAAACTGTTTGCTGGGAGATACAGTGTTAATGCAGAATAAAAATTAAAACATTTTTGTCAGCCTAACCTTGGTACCAGAGTTTGGCTGTTTCTCGCCCAGTTTTAAGCCTTCTACACAGCTGTTGCTGTCTCAGTTCATTGCCACCTGTTTGTTTCTAATAGGTCGATCCTACACATGACTTTAAATCCTGCTAAATCCCAGACTTTGTGCAAAAGCACCAAGATTTGGTGCTGGTTTGAAGGTAGTTTACATTTTTCTGTTGTTCGCACGATGGATTTTTTTAAGACATCTATAGCAATAAATCAATCATTAATAATATTTCTAAAAGCATTCTTTGTTTACAGCATTTTCACAGCTTCCTAAACTTTTCCAGTTTTGTGCATGACCAAATAGTATTAAGAAATGTAATTACAGTCTTAAATTGCAATAGATGATGTACTCTATTTGAAAATGAAATCCTGCAGAAATGTAACAAAAGTAAAATGTTTTATTGTTTGGTTTTCATTTAGAACATCTGAATGATAATGGTCTTCTCAAAGATCTAATGAGAGATAACTACTGCTATGTGTGTGAAGCATCCTTGATCCATGAGACCCATAGAATTTCTCACTATGAGGTTTGCAAAATAAATATATATATATATATTTTTTTATTCCGCTCAACTTTTTTATTTAAACTTAATGTAGTCATATTTTAATTCATGTGTTACCAGGGAAAAAAGCATGCCCAACGAGTCCGTATGTATCTGAGCAAAAAACCCGAAGTGATGAAGGAGCCGGAGAACAGCGGAGGTCTTTTGGTATGTTACATCAAATCCAGAACATTCATCATTTACATAAATACAAAATAGAATTAGTCATTTGTTGTTTTTAGGGTGGTCTTTCGGCAGATAAGTTCTGTGAGTTGTGTAACATGGTGTTCAGTTCATCCACTGTTGCCAAGTCTCACTACGAAGGGAAAGTTCATGCCAAAAACTTGAGAAAAAAAAATCTCCCTCCCCACACACGTACGTATATTTAGATAATGATCTGTTTGTGATTTATTTGGTTCTTCACACTCTTTTATTTAACATTTATAGCGACTCTAAAGGAACTCCCGGCTCCCATTGCCACCCAACCAGAATCTGCTGCACCAAATCAGAGCATTTCTGAGAAGTCAGAAGATCAAAGTGTTGACCTTAGTAACCCCAACAAATTCTGTAGTCTGTGTAATGCCACATTCAACAACCCACTAGTTGCTCAGCAACACTACAGTGGCCGGAAACATCAGCGGAATCAGGTCCGGCAGGAGAAGATGGACCAGATGAGGAAAAGTTCAGAACAAGGTATGTATTCATTTAACTGATTTATTCTCTCCCCTAGTTAGAGACATGTTGGTCCTAAGGTCAAGATGTCCAACTCAACCAATTACGATGGGTTTACCTCGCCCGAATTTCCGAAAGAAGCGAGTTTCACATTTATTTTTGTTCAGTCAGGAAACAAAGCGCAGCGGTATGATCAAGAGAAAAATTACTATTGTATTTACTGACACAACAGAACATAAACATTGAATACGCAAAACTATCCCAGCAGACACATTTTAAAAATGTCTAGGAGTTGCCAATCTGTTGATCTATTGATTATGGAAGTGGAGAATCTGGGAATGTCAGCTGTGCACACTGGTAAACTTGCAGCAACAGATGAAGAAAAAAAAAGGAGATTAATGCTCCAAACAAAAGTTTACTGGGAGCGCCTTATCGAAATGGCTGTAGACGGCACAATGGTGTTGTGGATTCTGATCCTTTATGGTTGTACCGTGAATGTGCGTACTTCAACAAAACCCGCAAAACATTGTTCGTTGTTAACTGTATCTCGGATTCATTTGTTGATCAGTTGCTATGGTGACATTCATATGTTCTCAAACATTATCATAAGTGAAACGAAATGTGATTGGTTGTTTGGCATGTCAGTCAAATGGACCCATTCCTGAAGGCCTGGCTATGCGAGACTAGGTTACAGCTAATGTTTAGTGAGTAGTGAGGGGTTTTGTCATAGAAAAAAAATCTGTGTTCTACCTTGAAGTTTATCTGAAGCTTTGAGATTGTGCAAGAAGACACAGAGACCAGCGCTCTCAGGTTTCAGGCAGCTCACCATGGTTTTTATAAAGAAAAAGACCCCCCTATTATAGCCAAAAAAAACCAGTTGACCCCCCCATATTTCACGTCTAACCAATAGAGGCTGATTTCCGGAGTTCAATGTTTGCTCTAAGTTATTTTAAATACTTTTCGTTTCACCTTCTGTTGTTTTTTTTTCTCTTTCGGATTCTGCAGAGAGCTCCCTGACTTGCCCGATATGCTGCCTAACACTCAGCTCGGTAGAGATGTACCAGTCCCACATGCAGGGAAACAAACACCTCGTCAAGTTAGTAACTTCACTCTCTGCTTTAATTTCTTGTTACAGGTCGTTTAGGCATTTAAACTTGATTTGCAGTTTTTGTTTTGATTGCTTGTTTTAATTGCTATGTGATCCCTGATTTATCATTCTGGGGACACCTGTGATAATTGAAAATCCACAGAGCGTCATATTTATTTGATTATTGATGTTTTATACTGATTCCACGGAAAGTGAACTGCGAAATAGCAATGGGTTACATTTTTACTATTTTATATAAACCTCTCATGTCTATGATGACTAGCTATTAGATTAGATTAGATTCAACTTTATTGTCATTACACAGTACAAGTACAAGTACAGGGCAACGAAATGCAGTAACACGATGCGCCCAACGTTTAGTTATAAAGCTCAGCATGAATTAAGTGATTATTTCATATTTGATGATATGAAATTATTAATGCTTGATGTCATTCTTTTTTTACAAAATTTTTCCACATCTGCCTAAAACCTGCTGTATATTAATCAAAACAAATAATCGTGAAAAATTACGATTAATGAGTAAATTGTGCCGGTATTTTACCATGTTGAATCAGGTTTTGAGTCATTTCTTTGTTTAATCATCAAAGTTTAGTTTATTTCTTATTCTGTTAGTTTTCTCTTGTAAATTCTGTTATGAAGTAAATGAACTCTTTCCTCTTTTCTCTCAGAGAGAAGAAAGTTCTTGATCTTTGCAAATCCCAGAAGAAAGTCTACGACTCTTTCCAAGATGAACTAGCTGATTACATCCAGGTTCAAAAAGCCAGGGGTCTGGAACCCAAAGGTGGAAATGTAAGCATCAAGAGTGCAACAGAAGCTCCTCAGATAGAAGAAGAGAAGTCTCCTCTTCCTCCTGATCATTTGATACCACGATTTCCAACTCCCGTTGTCAATCAACCAATCTGGCATCCGCAGATTCAGTCTCAGGTCAGTCAGTTTGGCTTTGGGCTGAACTCACCAGTTTCGTATTATCCACCGGAATATGCGTCACATGTTCGTTTTCCGTTCACACCCGGGCAACAGTTTAAAAGAGGGAGGAGCCCTGAGTCGTTTAGCTCCACCTCTTTCTCAGACTCCGCCTCTTACACGAGCAGTAGCAACTCAAGTTGCAGCAATGCAAGCAAAGATTTGAAACTGAAGAGGAATAGGAAGGGCGGAGGAGAGGGTGCAAGAAATAATCAGAAAAGGAGACAAAGGGGACAAGAAGAGGACAAACATAAAAAATCGAGAAAAAGACGAAGAAGAGAAATAAACTCTGGTAATGAGAGCAGAGATAAAAGATCAAGCAAGAAAAGAAAGAGGGATGTACGGAGAACAAATGAAGAGGAAACCTTGGAGGAAGAAGTTCAAGGACGGATGGAGGAACTTGTGGAGGAAAGGATAGAAGTAAAATGTGTCAAACACAAACACAAAAAAGAGAAGAAAAAAGGAAAAGAGAAAGTCGATCAAGGGGACAACAGGACGGAGGAAGAAAAACTGTGGGATGAAACGATTCTTGGTGTTTTTTAACAACGTTTTGTTGCCTTTTTGGCAATTTTAATAAAAATGCAGAGTTGTAGGAAATGCTGCTGTTTTTAGATACGTCTAAATATTTAAGCTTCCAGATGAAGCTCAAGGCTATGGATCAGATTTGTCAAAATGCTAAATCTACCTTTAAATATATTGTTGAAGCCACAAAAATATAGGAACTTTTAGCAAGAACAAAAGGTTTTTCTTTTGTCACTTCTACCGAAAATCAATGAAACAATGCAAAATGATACAAAGTACAAATAAAAAATTGTTGCTGGATTTATTTATGGGCCAAAATAATTGAATATCTATGGAAAGATAGATGAAAAGGTAAAAATATCTTTGAAAAAATCAAGCTTTCATTTATTTCAATTTAAATCAATTTGGAGAAGTATTTACCAAAGTGAAACATTCCACTTTGTGTGAACTTCTTAAATCTCTTATTAAACCACATACATGTATTTGGTGTACAATTGTCTCAAATAATCCTTGTAATGCTGAAAAACTGAATAACAATTACTTGACAAATTGAGACTTCATTAAAATCCATGGAATGGTGGGTCATAATTAGATCCAACAACATTTCTAAGTGTACAGTACCAATAGCCAACATATTCTCTTTCAGTATTACAAATGTCATTTTTTATCTGAAAATCGTGGAAAATCATATAGCATATAGAATCTGACAATAATTGTGCAATATTAAAATCGGAAGCATTTACAGTAATTATTAGGAAAAGAGCCAGAGTAATGTACTAAGTTTATTGTTTTATGTGGGTTTGTAACAATCAGAGATTGATGAATGTTTCAATTCTTTGAGGAACTGATCTAAGGTATCTTAGGTATGATGCCTCTAGTAGAAGGGTGGGTAAGAAGAAGGCTGCAGTCCTGCACAGTTTAGCTTCAACCGTCATGAAACACACCTGCTTCTCCAGGAACGCCCACCCTTGTTTTGGAATTTTATGATGACGTTGATGTATCCTTCTGCTGGTTTCATGTTTTGTTCAAATAAAAAAATTGAAATCAGTGAAGACTTTTGTGTCGGGTCACAGTGATAATAAGAATACTAAGAACCCTGGTGTAAATCAACAGGCTTTGCTTGTTGTGGGGTGTGGCATGAGCATCAAATATAGGAAAGAAGAAGTTTAATTTTCTATAAAGAAGCATTGGACGTACCCTGGCACAGGCTAGCTCTCCATTCCTTTGGTGGCCTCTAGGGGAGCAGGAAAGTGGCATCTCCAGTTTTAGCCTCAAGGAAGTGTTGATTGACAGAGTTTTGATACAGAAATGTCTTTTTCACCTTGAATATAAACCTGAGTAATAAATGGTGAGAAGGAATATACATGGATCTGAAGGATATTATACATTCTGAGTGAATAAGAGGAGTTTAGAACCCAACTTTGTTCTTTGTCGCTGTTGTAGTTTGGGTTTCCAGTTGTGTCATGCTGCAATGTCGTCGTTTCAGCAGGTGCTGGGGGAGTTAAATGAGGACACACGCTCTTTCTCCTGACCTCTTTCTTACCTAAAACTTCATTTGCATAGAAACCTTTACTGTTTTGTTTATTCATTGAGCTTTTCAAAATGGCCCTGTTTCACTTTAATATATTTCTAATTTGTAATAAACATTTTATCTCTGCATTCTTCAGAATGAGATGTGAAAACACTGCTCTGGGACTGGCCAAGTTTAGCATATTTACAGAGGTCTGAACTGGATGTTACTGATGGTGGTGAATTCAAACTCAGAGGTTCTTTACTACCCATTCCTCTGGAAAACAGAAATAAACTTGCACTTCTTGAGTTCTTATGAATGGAGGTCTTTGTATTCCTTAGTTTAAGAATCTTTTGTGGTGGCATTGGGGGGTTGGGTGGGGACATGAATTCACAAGTCATCTGGAAAAATGTGATTCGGTACATTGCATTTTTCTTTAGAATGTCAGCAAGTGGAAGCATAAAGAAAGAAAATCGGTCCAAAAATAGTTCCCTGGGGTAATTAAGTAAAAACTCATCACAAATGTGTGTAAATATGCTTAGAACATGTAGTTTTATTAAAAGTTTTATTAAGATTATTAAAAGTTCTTTTGAATTCTCATAAAATGTCTTGTAAATATATTTAAACTGTTTTAAGTAGGGGTGTAACGGTACGCTAAAATTGTATTCGGGTCGGTACAGTGTCTTGGAGAGCTCGGTTTGGTTAATTTTCGGTACAAAACAATAAGAACTTACAAAATCTTTATTTTGAAAAGCTGCCAATGCACAATAGAATTCTTGCATAAAATAAATAAAAGTGACACATGTGGGGGATATTTTAAATAAATTGCACTCTTTATAAAGAAAAACACATTTTATTAAATAAAAAATGAAATACTGCAACTAGGTAGGACCTGAAAACTTGTAACACTAGCAACAGCTTCAGCTTATATATCAACAAAACTAACTATTCAAGTTTTACGTTTTTGGCTAAAAAGATTAACCTATCCACATTTTCTGAAGAGAGCATAGATCTGGTTGCAGTGACAATATCTCCAGCAGTAGAAAATGTTAGATGTGTTGCCTGCCCGATCTTCGTGGAACAATGTCGGCATACAACTTTAAATTTATCCACTCGTCTATCCCCGTTATGTATTTTAACAGAGAAGCCAAAGTGTTCCCAAACAGGAGACCGTAGTGAGGTGGGAGGGTCTTCAAGCTCTGGCTTCTCTTTCGCTGTTGCCATTACTCGTGCAGCTCTACTGTGCGTCACTCAATAGCGTCCGTGCGGAAACTCGCCTAGGAACATTGTTCCGCTGCGCTTAATATCGCGCTAATAATAAATTTATATTATTTAATTAAAAAATATACCGAAACGGTACGCAAGTGTACCGAACCGAACAGGCCGCACCGAAACGGTTCAATACATCCCTGTGAACCGTTACACCCCTAGTTTTAAGTCAATGTGCACCTTTTTCAAGTTTAAAATCATACCTGCACGCCTTCATCAAATACACGATTCACAATATTTCACAACACTATTTTTAACCAACTATTGAAGCTGAAAAAAATGTAAAGTTTTGAGATGACAAAATTAAAAAGGCTAGTGTCTAGTTTGATTTGTATGAGATCATTTGATAGCATCCATCCACTAGGAGGCAGTGTTAATGTTTACACTGAGTCATTACTCTAATTGATAAGAGAGTTCATTTTATAACCGTTGTTGTTGTCCTAGAAAACATTACATAAAACAAGAAGACAAGGTAAAGAAGTTTCAGAAGTGACTAGAATCACAATCACTTCAAGAAGCAAATACACCTCAACACCAAGATGATATCGCCTAGTAGCTCCACGATATGTTGGAAAACTTAGCCCAATTCCAGAACTGATGACTCTTTCAGCATGAAAGGCATCTAAATTTTTTGATGCAATTATGTTAATGGAAAAATCCAAACCATGCCTCGCTGATCAATTTGGTGTACACCCTCTACTTTTTTGGCCTGCGGTATGAATTGAACCCTAATTTCACTCCTCAAATTGCATCTTAAAATGCTCCCATGAATGATCAAAATCCTGTACCTTCTCACAGTGTCTGTACTTCTCTATTTGAACCTTTTCTTGAGCAACCACAAAGTTGAAAGCCCCCCATCGGCACTCTTGAGTGCGACAACTGTAGCAGCGTTCTTTTCTCAAGCCCCCTGAGCTCTCCTGTTTTCAAAGAATCCTGTGGTTCATCTCCATGTGTCTTTGTCATACGCTCGACCTGTGAGCTGTGTATGTTTGTGAGTGTTCCACATCCTCCTGTGTTCAGGCCCATGACCCCCCCCCCCCCCCTGAGCCCACTGAAGGAGAGCTGAATACTCCCACACGGCAGCTTCACTTGCACACACAGAGGCTTCATTACGGCACTTTCTTGACAGCGGAGTGGAAAACGAACACCCAACCATTTCTTAACTAAGTGAGACAGTAACGGTTCGTCTTTGTAGTGCACAAGCTCTGAGACAGGGCTGACAGTTTGTTCCATTTTTGATCATTGTGCAAAAAATGCATAGCATTGGACAGTTTGAAAATTGTTTCATGGTTAGCTTTCAGATTTACACTTATTTCATAAGATTTGTGAAACCAAAATATTTCTTTGTTGAACATTCATTAAATCTACTTCACTGTAGCATCTATGACTCTAATCACAAACAGGTTTTCTGTTTGTTTTCAGACATAAGATTATATTTAGTCTACCTTTAAAGGTAGTGTAGGAGATTTCGGGAGCAAATGCTTGCATTGCATTGAAAATGCTACATTAGGCCAGTAGGTACTTGAGCAGGTAAATACTAAGCGGCGAATGTTGATTGATTGCAAGTCATTTTTTGAGTCGAAAAAAGTCGCAAATAAAATGTGCAACGTAAACTTTGGAGTTTTTAAGGAAAATTAGAAAAATATAATTGGAATGTGTTACATATATATATATAAACATACATATATATATATATAACAATAGATAACTTTCGTTACATGATGCACAGAGCTAGAGTACCTTTGTGCATGTGTAATCAAATATATCACGTGTCAATATTGACAAAAATTAGACAGGGACTTTGATATTCATATAATTAAAATTTCTTCTAAATTACTACCAAAATTTGACAAATTTGTTACATGTATAGACCTCTTTTTATTTGGAGAATGTTATATACATTATTACTTTAATCATATTGTTTAACCAAACGTTTACTTACAAATTTCCAATACATTCAAGTAGACGTTTTACAGAAAATATAGTGAATTTTTTTTCTTTATTTCATTTCTTAAATACAATACCGTTGCATTAGTCTGCAATTATCTGTATCTTTTATAGTATTACCGTGATTTTACCCATGGTTTATTCATGAATCATCTGCTCTTCATTTGAGAGTCTTTATCTAATATTTCTCAAGTGTTTTCATCTGTGTTTATGTAGATCTGAGGCAGCGGCTCAGCGGTGGCGTTCTGTGGACAAATGCAGGTGTTTCTCAGGTCACACACCTGCACCCGGGTCATAGATCATTTCAGGAAAGATTTCTCGGCTTCAGCAAAAGCCTTCGTTCAGTTAACTACTAAAGAAACATTCACTGGAAGTCTTCAAAATCAGTTAACAGCTATTTACTCGGAGGATTAAATGTACCTTGTCCATAAAATTGTAAAGTGGTAGCTGAAATATTGAAACAATTCTCCAGAGGTTTGGAGATGATCTTGTCAGGTCTGCATAAAGTCTACATGTAAAAACGTGGTTAAAGAAGATCATTGACACATATCAGATTGAGTCTTTTGAAAACAATGTAAAATCTAAAGCCAATCCTGCAAAACTTTATGGACTACAACAAATATGTTGCACAAAATTGTATTTTAAGCAAAAAGCCAGGCATGCACTAAAAAGTACTTCATGAGTTACTTCATTTTATGAGGTATAATGGTTCCACAAGGTCTAAAAGTCACAATGTTTTTGATTAAAATACCGAGCAAAACCTAAAAAAGTCATGTTCGTTTTCATACATCAAATTTCCGTTCGTCTGTAAATTCTCCCAATTTTTCACAGATGTTTTGGTCTGCGTGTGTTTCCTCTGAGTCACTCTCTGATAGGCTGTTGGTAATTGGCTCCTTGGCCTCGCATACACTCAGTGCAGGCCCTCCTTTCTCTCAGACAGATGCAGAGCAGAAAGAAAAACACAGACTCACTTCAACGGTTTGGCGGCTCACACACAGATGCTGAAGGATGACCCTCTCGTGGATGTGCTTTTGTTCATTTATCTGGATGGCAGGTTCGTTTTCTTTAGAATTTTAATCAAACGTGACACACAAGTGAATAAAATGGTTCAAAGTTCCTATATTATATGATATGTGTACACTAACAGTAGTGTCTAGTGCATTCGATTGGCTCCGTCGAAGACCTAACTCTGTTTTACACGCAGTAGCAAAGTTATAAAATTTCGTTTTGCGTTCAATTAAAAATATTTTCTGTGTAGTACCCTTTGGTCGCAGTGTATTGTTTGTATTTCACAAAAAAATTCAACTGTCATTACATAAAATAAAATCTGCTCACATTTCCATAGTAAAAGTTGATAGATTTTTTAGAATGTTTGCATATTGTCTTTAAAATACAATAAAGCACACAAATGTGTGTGGTATTCACATGATTCATTGTTTAAAAGACAATTATTTGGACAAAAGCTTCTTTCTTATTATCAGTTTTGTTAAGAACGTAACAAGTAGGGGTTTTTTTTCATTTATTCTCATTCGTATTCTGTAATGTATCCAACTTATCGTAATCATCTCGCAAAGTGCGCAACTGAAGAGTTACAGGTTACATCAAGAGCATGTTTTCAATTTCTTCATCTTCTTCTGAAAACTTTTGCGTTTAAAAACAGTTGTAATTTGTTAATAGTTTACTATTGTGAACTGCTTATCACTTTGGGTCACTTTCCATAGACAAGTTCAGATTGACGAATGCACAAGAAATAAACACAAGGTTTTCAAGAACAATTCCTCAACAATATTTACGCAAGGTTATATAGAGAAACCCAATAACAGCTCATTACAAGACCAAAAAAAACACCAAATACTAGACCTAGACCCTAATACAGTTCTTTGTAGGGCAGTTTCAAAAGAACCCATGTTGACCAAAGAGCGCTCCTAAAAATACCATTTAACATATAAAAAATACACATGAATTCCACAATTTACACATAAAATGAGATACATCATCTAGACTTGGAAGTAAACACATATGTGAAAAAATCATGTGTTTAAAAAAATGTAAAAGAAAACAGAAGTGGCCGAATGTGCAGAGAGGGAGGTCGTTCCAAAGCAACGTTTCCTATTTTCTCGAGTCTAACCTGAGGTATAAGAGCTGGTCTGTTGGCCGAATTGATGATAAGAAAGAGGAGCTCCGATAAAATCCTTGAATACTTCACTGCAACTAGCTTAAAATGTATCCTGAGGAATACAGGCAGCCAGTAACCTATTGACCTTTTCTTATATACAGTGAATTGCAGTAATGGAGGTAGTTTGGGTCTAAGTCACACATTCAAAATGCACATTTTTTTTCAAGATGATAAGAACATGATTTAACAGTGTGTCAAATCTGGTGATCCTGCCATAATCCGGAGTCTATCTGAAAAATTGGATTAGATATTCCTGCTGTGCCGAGCGCTGTTTGTTAAGAGTATTATAGGTGAACTGGCTCGTAAATCAACGGTCTTATCAACAATGTCTTATTCCCGCCACTTAAAAGAAAGGAAACTGATATGTAAGAGGATACAAATAAGAATAATTCATTAATTTCTGACAAACTACGTCAAACAAAGTTTGTATAATGTAAATCTGATTCACGCTATCAGCCTTATGATGGATTATACATCAAATTGGGGATGTTAGTTTAACAAATGGTCCTTTTTCCATTCTCTAAACACAATTACAAGAAAGTTTTGAGGAAACAAAAACAAAAAAATTTGACATGCACTGAAATACAAAACAGCAATACAAAATCTTCTCAGGGTGTTACTTGACATGGAAAATAATATTTGTGGCTGTTTTTCTACTGTTTCAATGAAAAAAAAATTTAAGTTGAGAAAATGTAATATTTCAAGGTCACATGCTCCAATCAACTTGTAATCCAATAGAAAAGTTTACAAAAAACTTTCTACAAATGTTCAAAACTAGCTTTTTATCAGTGTAGACAAAAAGCAACAAAGTCATCTAAAGTTAGTTCTAGCGTAAGTTTAGTGTTTTGCCGAAGCATCTTTTTAGGAATGTGCTTGTTTATCGACATTTGAGTTTTCACAATCTACAAGAAAGAACAATCCACAAAGTTCTTTTTTTTAAATGCAGAAAAGCTATTTCATTATCTCAATTGTTTGTAGATACGGCAGTACAAGGACAAAGGGAATGTCTCTCTTATCAACGTAACCCACAAAGACTCTACATCAAATTATTACCTTCAGGAACATGATTCAAGCAGATGATAGCTGATAAGTTAACAAAATAATAAAGGAATCAATATATAGGTTATGTCTTGGGGATTAATGTAACTGGTCAAACCCTAAAGTAGAAAAACGCAACGTTATGCCAAATTATCAACAATGGGAACACTATACACTCTAGATTGTAGTCAACTGACAAAATACCAAAAAAATTGACCGATGGGTAATGTCTTGGTGACCCATTTTTCCCTGAAATTTAACCCATTGCCCGCGAAAAAGAGTACAGATGATTTTACGGCAATTGATCGACTGTGGGAACATGATTCAAGCAGACAGTAGTTGATCAATTGATAAATCATCAAAAATTTGATCAATATCACGTTGGTGACAAATTGAACCCATTGTTCCTATTTAAAGAGAACAGAAGATGGTAGGTCGATTGACCAACTATGGGAATTTGACTCAAACTAACCGTAGTTGATTATTCAACAAAATGACAAAGGAATTGACCAAAGAGTGTCAAATCTAACAGAAGTAGAAAACAGAAGATTTGTCAGATTTCTTGTCTGCCCGAAGTGCGTTTCCATCGTAAATGCATTGGCAAGATGTCAAAACATCTCGCCTAACTGTTCTTTGAAAAACAAGTGCTCAGACAGATATTGATATACCACATTCCTCAAATAAGAACCCGTTTTGCCATTTGATGACTGAACACCGAACCCATTCCTACTCCTTTTTTTAAATTTCGACTTGCATTCTCATGGCCAGACCCCTAGAGAGGGTCTACTCTGGGTCTCCCCGGACAAATCTGTAAATTGTGACACGAGAGCAAAGTATTGAAAGCATGGCTCCTGATAATCCCTTTTTTCTCCGACAGCAACTTCATTGCATTCCATCCAGGCAAAGACAGATATCCGCTACCCCAAAATCAAAGGCACAGAAACCATAACCTGTGACTGTCCAGATCACACCTGTCAGGAGGTTTTCTGGTATCGTTTCCTTCAGAACACACAAACTCTTCAGTTCCTCCTGTTCGTGAACAGTGCGGGCAGAGAACAGCTCGGGGACAAAGTGAACCAATCCCGCTTTAAAGGCACAGTAACCCAAGGCTTCAAGAACTCCTATTTCTTGCGGGTCAGTGATCTTCAGGAAGATGATGCTGGCCTCTACTCCTGTCTGTTTAAAAACAAACACGAAATGCCGGAGGGAGCTTACATAAAACCTGGAGGTATGCTGGAGTTTTCATAAATAAATTTGAGCCATAACTTTTGGTTTTCCCAATTTAAGAACACTATTTGAATGTGTATACTATTATAGTGAATACCATTTTTGGAAAATCTGCTTATGTCTTGTATGAACCTTGGGAGGTTGAGGGAATTGTTTGAATAAGGCGAAGTTTCCAGTGTTTTACCCAAATAGAGTTCAGTGAAATTCCCAGAAGAATGTGTACATTGCTTCAGGTAGTGTGGTTTGATTCGAGTTTCTAGTTCATCAAACAGGTCCCATTGCTTTTGCCCAATTCGAAGAGCATACTGGAGATGCCAAACAAATGAAACTGAGACAGTGATTGCTGGTTTATAGTCATATTGGTAAAATGACAGAAGCACTGAGGTTTAATATTTTCTTTCTTTCATCTTTTGGAAGGAATTTTAAATGTAAAGAATATCTATTTGCACGAGAGAACACAGATGTTGTATTGAAAAGTGAATTGAAAAACTGCTAATATATTGAGCTATTTAGCTATATCACAGAACAGATAAAGGTAGTTGATTTGGTTGTAATTGTAAAAGTTTTTGAATTGAGTGGATATCATATTAAACTAATGACGTTTTGGTCTAATTGGCCGTTTTGCAGTTTCTGTATGAGTTAAAAGCCAAACTGTGTAGCCAGCTCCGGCATAAAGAGTCAATCTTTAATTAATTAATATAATCTTTAACATGATTATAGAATTATGTTTTTTTTTAAGTCCATTTTTTTGAAATGATTGTAAATGCATTATAAATCCTTATTGTGCTGATTTTGTTTACATTTTTACCCTTTCTTCGTTTTACAGAGAATCCTCCAACAGTTAAACCACCGACTGTCCGGACAGAGAGACCCCGAAACCCTCACTGTAAAAACTGCAATAACAACCCCACTAAAGGTTCCCGCTAAAGATTTTACACAATTTATTTCTTGTTTAGATTATATATTGCCCTGCGATGGACTGGCGACCTATCCAGGGTATACCCCTGCCTCTCGTTGTGCGCTGGAGATAGGCACCGATTGAGATATGTTGTCTTTAAAAATGTTCTTTTTCCAATTCATCATTTTTTCCCACAAAAAATGAAATGTTTACGTATTATTTCAGCCCAAGAGTTTGCAGACTTTTTTATCTAAAGGAACTTGTGTTTAGCGCAAAGAATGATCACAGCCCAAGCTTTAGCACCACTCTTAACTTACTAAAGTATTTTTTAGCCCAACTCTATAAAATCAAAGGCTAAGGAAAGCATTCCTTAAACATCTACATGCTTTCTGCAACCCTGGTCCAAAATGGTTTTAGAAATAAACATTATCTCACAAAGTCATGAAACCTTTTCTTAATCTTTTCAGGAGAAAAGTAGTTAATAAATGATGTGTTTGTGCTGCAGGCTGTGAAAGTTCAGTGCTTTGGCCGGGTGTTGGTGCACTCCTGTTTTTGGCTGTTATCATCGCAGGAACACTTTTCTACTTCAGTCGTGAGTTGTGAATTTTTTTGTTCTGGGATAAGCCTCAGTTTGATCTGAGCTGCAAGTTTGGCCCAGCATGCATTACTACAAATCTTCAGAATGATAGAAATGTACTCCAATGGCCCAGTTTAAACGCACTTCACAGTTCAGTAAAAATTTTAAATAACATCTGTCTTTCATTTACTGCTATTATACACATTTTTTTGTTTACATTGAAATAGGTCTTCCCAAAAAATGCAGACATCGATTCACCAAGTAAGTGCAGTGTCATCCTTTAGCACCAAGAGAAATAATGTCATTCCGTGTGTTTGAATTAATGGAATGTTTTTGTCATCTCAATGTTTTAACTGAGATTCGAATTTCTAAACTTAAGCATGCAAAATTGGATGATGTTGAGAAAGTTTTTTCTCCATAATAAATGAAAAGCAACATTATTTATCCATTTATGTAAGAAAGAATCGCATCACTTTTGAAACAGTTTCAGGCACTCAACTATCAAAGACTTTGCTTTGAGTCGCATGTAGATAATGTTGAAATGTTGAGTGAGTGAAATAACTGAGGAGATGGTAGAGCTCACCTGTCAATCATTACTCTGACATTACATTGTGTTTGATTTCAAAACTATGGAAGGCCATTTCCCCCAGGTAAAAAAAATGGCTAAAATGTGAAAATTTGATATAAAAAGTCAATATTTTATATTCAAAAGTCTAAATTTTGAGATAAAAATGTAAAAATGTTGAGATAAAAATGTAAAACATTTTGATAAAGTCTAAATTTTGAGATACAAAAGTCTAAAATGTGAGATTAAAAAAGTTTCAATTTTGAGATAAAAATGTAAAAATTTTGAGAGAAAAATTTAAACATTTTGAGATAAAAAGTTGAATTTTAAAGATGAAAAAAATTCAATTTTGAGATAAAAAAGGTCAACATTTTTACATACAAAAGTCAAAATTTTCATATGTCACACATTTTAGGTACAAAACTCAACATTTTCAGATAAAAAGTATAATTTGTAGATACAAAAGTCTACTTTTTGAGATGAATGGTCAAAATTGATCACACTAGCGTGTCAGTGCGTTTGATCATGGAGGTCAATGATTAACTCAATATCCAGAGTTATCTTAAATCTTATCTCTTGGTCGAGAGTTGAGAAAAATATATATTTTTATTTTAAATAAAGGTTATATATTTAAAACTTTTGTGTGGGACAGATGCTTTTGGAGAATTTGTGTTAAAGACTCCGTGTTCATGATTTAACTGGAAGTGTTGAAGTTGTCCTCACATTTACACCATTGAAATGAACTCTTTTGTTGTTAATGTATTTAAAATTGACTGTGTATTTTCTCCACAGGACAAATCCATGGCAGTGAGCTGCGAGAGCAGTCTCTTCATGTCCAAACAAAAGTGATCTATGGGTTTAAGAAACAATCTACAGACTGTATTTGTGATATGTATAAGGAACGAGATTTTAAGTGATTGTTATCCAAATTTACCCATGTGCAAATTAAGATTATTGTTACTGTTTCGTCAGATTTTATCCAGCCACTGTTCACTTTATTACTTCAGCTCCTTTTCTGACTTGTCTTTTAATCATTATCCATTTTTGAGTTTCAATGTACAGTTTTCTATTGTAAAACCATCTCTTGCAGCTGTTGAAATGATGTTTATAGTTAATGCTGTTTAAATTAAACATGTACTGTTTTCTGAATATGTTCTTCCTCTCTTGCATTGATGTCTTCTACCTCTCTTACATGTCTGAGGGAATGTAAAGTGTTTGGGTGTTTCACGTTTCCTTTCTGAGGGTGTGTGTTTGGCCTTTATGACACTATTCTGAACCATTGAAAGTACGGGATATTTTCTAGAAATATTCATAAAACATCAAATTAGTGCAGCGGAGTTCTAAAATACAGTGAAAACAATGATCCCAAATTATGTGACAAACTTCTAATAAAATAAATTGCAGATAACAGATTAGTTTGGACTTGAGAAAAAGAATTGTAACGCTCACAAAGATGGAAATGGGTACAAGTCAAAGAGGTTTTAAGTGTTGAGAACTGCAGTGAGAAGCATCGTCAAGAGGTTTAAAGAGACCAACACAGTGGATAATTCCAAAACTGGAATTGAGGTCTCAACGAAGCCTCCACTTCTGAAAAAAAGACACCATCTAGCCAGAATGAAGTTTGCTAGGACAACCTGAGGAAAGAAAGGGTATTCCACCCCGAGAACACTGTTCCCACTGTTAAATATGGTGGTGGGAGTATGATGCTATGGGGATGTTTCAGTTGAGTCTGGTAAATCTCAATCTGGGAACCTTATCAATGTTGAAGGAAACATGAAAAACTCAGATAATCTGCAAGAAATATTGGTTTGGGTCGACATTTTATCTTCCAGCATGACAATGACCCCAAGCAAACCTCACTTCTGGTGAGGAAGTTTCTCTAAATGAGCAAAGTGATTGAACTTGACTGGCCTACACAAGGCCAAGACTTGAATCCAATGTCCAGAGTCTCTGCCAGAAGACAAACAAACCAGGAGGATTTCCAGATTGTGTAATTATGTTCCCAGAACATTTTAGAGCTTAGATAGTATCATTGTCAGGCCAAACTGTTCCGTTGCAGAATCTGTGATCGAATGTTTTGTTTATTTATAATTATATCATAGATCCTCTTTCTCCTATTTACAGTAATGCACATTTATTATTGTAACCATGGACAAAATGTTGTCTTATTTTCCATTAGAAAAGTTAGGGTGTCAATAAAAATCTTGTGAAAATGTCATTTAATTTAAAGCAAACTTTCAGAAAGTTCCTGTACTTTATTACACTCACAAAAAGAAAAAAAACTTTTATTATTTTAGTTCATAATAAAAAGTTTATTTTTTTCAGATTTGTTTGATCAACAATAGTTAAAAGTGAACAAAAAACTTTGCTCTATGAATAACTTGAAATGATGTGAACAAAAGGATTAATTTAATCGTCTATATTTTTTTTATCTTATTCTAAAAGGAAAACCTTCCATATTTTGATAAAACGTGTATTTATAAAAGCAAGGGAGAAGCTTAATTTCTAATGTTTTAACCCATGGAAGCCAATAAAAATTGGAAAAGGATCAAATGCTACCAAAATCCAAGACGACTTTGACTAAAACCTTCAAAGTGATTCATTGGTTAATTAAATAATAAAACATTTAGATTCAAACAGATAGAGTGTGACATTGACTTTGAACCTGCAGCTGTTCTTCCTGAAGCTTTTGAGGCTAATGAACAAAGCTCTTCCTGTGCAGAAAAGCAGACGATTATCATCGGCGCATCGCTCGTTCAGCTTTGAGCTCCTGAGCGCTTCACTGACAGAAAACCACCACAGAGAAACCACAGAACTTTGCCGAAACCAGAGCGTCACAGGCAAGAGACTCTCAGCCCAAAAACCATTTATTATTCTCCCTATAGGGGCTTCAAACTGTTACGATTCTGATTAACTTGCAAAACACAATGATTTTAATGGGAAAAGATGCATTTTACAAAAATAAGGTGTTTAACATGAATTTTATTGCTTGCAACAAGCTCTTCAGACTAATCGTAATACAATGCATCCATTACAATCACTCATTGAATTTAATTGGTTTTCCAGGCATTTTTAAAGGTAAATGTTAGGGAAGATAAGCAGAAGAGTGATAAATTTAAATAAAAGTTAATTTTGAAACTATATAGTATTTATGCTAGCCTTGAGAAGTATTTAAGCATATTTGCAAAAAGTATGAAGGGGTTCAAATGTGAATCCTTATTTTTGCTATGCATAAACTGCAATTACATTTTTTAATTTATTATTTTTTATTTATAAGTCCACAAAACCACAACGCTAAACTTGAAAAAAATTATTAATTAAGTATTCATCGTTCCATTACAAGCAATTACATAGAAGTGGTGCTAAATATTAAAAAACTCCCATCATTTGCAGTTTTTTTTGTTTTATTTAAGTATAATACAACTTTGCTGCTGTTTTAACATTTTGATTAAAACTTGTCATTGTTTTTAGCCACTCCTTTATGTTATTATTGCAAAAATTGACAAAAGTTACGTTTTTGAAAAAAAATTATAAATAAATAAATAAACTAATTTCAGCACTTTTTCATATCTATATGTAAGTTTATATTCACAATAAAGTCTCAAGTTATATCTTAGATATAATTATTTGGCTCAGTCATCACATAATTTCTGTAATCAAATAAAACTTCGCTACACACAAAAAGGTCGTTTTTAACCAAATTCATTTTTTTTGCCACAAACAACCTTAAATATGTTTAAGAATTCAAACTTGTGCTGTCTTTTACTTAACACAAATGCCTTGATCAACAAAGTACGCCAATCGCGCACAATTGCAATTGCAAAACGGCTAGATTTTTTTTATAAACTGCCAAAATTGCAAATACATAGTTGTGGTCGAAAAATAAGAGTGGTTTAAAGGTATTTAGTAAAAAATATTTAATTTAAATGATGTTTTTAAATTAATTTTCACAATGATGCATGTGTAAAATCAAACAAAATAATTTATAATTCATTGCAACATAGCTCAACTTATTTGTTATAAAGGTATTAAATATAAACACTTTTCTGCTGTAATACATTTTTTAAATTCTAAAACAGGTACAAAATACAGGTTCAGGTACTAAATAAATGTATAATAAAAGCTCCACATTATTATTATTATTTAATTTAAAACATTAAATAAATACAACAAAAGCTTGTATTTTGACCAAATTGTGACACTTTTCTTCAAAAATTGTTATCAATGAGAAACACAGTAATGTAAAAGATCGGTTTGCACATAGACATTAGAAAAACAGAGTTCCGCTTTGTGTTCTGTCGTGACATTTAACACTAGAGTACTTCTGTAGTTTCACTTTGATTTGGTCCACACGAATAACTCATTTACTACAAAGAAAACAAGACATTTAGATGAATGTGACTATTTTATGTGTGTTTTAACATCAGTATTTATTGATCAGATGGAAAAAAAAATGTTTTTAAAAAATAGCCTCACAGTTTTTGCAAAAAACACTATTCTGTTGTAATGATAGTTTTGATCGGACGCGGAAATAGATTACACCCTTCCCCCACCCCCTTAATGTCAAGTTAACTCTCATATAAGCAGCATTAAACCAGACTTACATCATGTTTACGTGTTAATAATCCCTCCCAAATTAACTAGTGATGAGTAAAGCTTCTGAATCAGTGAAAGCTTCTACTCACGTGCTTGATGTGAAATCCCCGTTATGTTTGGGTACTTTATATGGAACTCCCAGGCAATCCCTGTACCCCTCACCTTCCCTCACATGTGTTTGGGCCTCGAGAGAGCCTGGGTGATTCAGACATGCAGGGATCCCCTAGTAAGAAACAAGAGGGTGATGAGAAATCACCTAAACAGAGAAAATGACTCAAAGCAAACCATGGGGGGCTCATGGAAACTGAGAGTGAAGCTCCTTATACAAGCGGTCTCTCCATTTGAGTCAAGGTCTTCCTGAAAACTCACCTGCTACATATGAAAAACAGAGTTCCCCTCTTAATTATGTATCTGTGCGATGGATTTATGAAGGGTAGCGTGGGGTAAATGGAGCCATTTTTTACTTACATTCTGTATTTATGACAAGTTCAACGTTATTTAGTCTATTTAGTCCAGGGGGTCTTGAATCAATAAATGAAAGAAAAAAAAACTATCAAAAAACTGGTGGTGGCTTAACTAGGAAAATTGAGCCAGTGGTGGCTCAAGTAAAATAATACGTTTTAGAATAGGCTAATGTTTAATATGTGGAACAGCATATTCTAAAATGTGTAATTTAACTTAAAATGAAAATAAAACAGTATGAAAAGTAATTTAAGGTTAATATAATTTTCAGATTTTAAAAAGTTTGTGGCTCGAGGTGAGGCTCAATTTACCCCAAAGAAACTGGCTCACTTTATCCCACAGCCACCATTTTGGAAAAGACACCCTATTCTAGCTAATCAAGCTAATCCTTAGCTAAATCAACAGGGCGGTTTAATGCATTGGCTAATAACCAACATGTATTATAAATGGTTTTAGACCAATAAACTAACTTTTAGCTAAATGCCTTGTACTTTGACAAAGAGAACAAAACAACGCTTTAATTTGCTTATTAAAAATAGCTTACAGAAAGAGTTATGTCAGGAGCAGCATTTGTCTATCACTCAGAGTTCGAAGTAAACAATTCCCTCTCTTCATCTTATAGCAGCAAATCTCACCTATGTTTTTCTGAATGAAAAAAAATAATGCTTGCCATACTACCATGGATTTCTCTCAATCAAAATTAACGGCAAATAAAACTCATAGTGAAATATTGCCAATAAATGTGTACTATTGCCTAGGTCAACTTACCCACCGGCTCAATTTACCCCTCTCTCCCCTAGTTATATTTAATTTACTTTGAATTTTAGAGCATTTATTCTGAACAATCAATACATTAATAGCATTCAACCCTACGTTATGAAAATAAACGTGCTCCAGTTTGAGCTTGTAGACCGTTGATGATATAGCGTTTAAATATCAAAAGCAGGGAGTTTTCGCCTTAAACATGTCATAAACTCAAAAGTAATGTTATAAAAGCTACAAATACAACACCATATGAAAAACAATATGTTTAAACGTGATGAAACAAGCACGCATCGGTTTAAAGTTATCAAGATGACGTCACAGACAAGAAGTTGAACCAAGTCCCCCCAAAAACTAAATTACTGTTCGTTTTTCTCTTTTTAGATTTGTTTCTCTTTTTGTTTACCTCAGTGTCATGAGGGCGTTAATTTATGTCATTCCCAGCAAGTGGGTGTTGCAACATAAAAAGAAAGATGGCGCTGTTGTTGCCTGATGCAACACGTGTGGGCAGTATATCTCTCCTCTCCATCCTTTCTTTGCATGATCTGGAAATATTAACACCACCAGAAGACAACCGTGATCTGTAGAAGATCTCAGTGAACCTTTTCCACCATTATTACGAAACTGTAAGCCATTTATAGCACCGTAAGTGGACCAGGTAATGCTGCTCTCAGATAAACATACCTAAGCTAGCTAAACTTCTCACATTTAAGTCTTATCCACAAATTAATATGTTTATTAAAATTCCAGTATGGGAAACTAATGATGTTAGCTGGTTTATGCTTGTTTGCTGGTTAGTGATAGTCCATCATTGTTAAAATATTAGGAAATCATAATTAAGCAAAATTACTAAAATTATTTGTTGTAAATAACACTCAACTTATAAGTGGAAGTAGCCATTCTTAACTTACTCAAGAGTAGTATTTACACATTTATTTATAATAGGAAAACACCCATGTTTAAGATAATTCTGCATATTTTGGTGCATGGAAACAAAGCTGTTTCATTAAAGTATTCTATTAACTAAAAATAGTAATGTAAGAATTTTAAAAACTACTTTTTGTCAGGTAAATTTAAAGAAAAATACAATATTACATAATTCCCTGACTAACCCAGGCTAAAAAGTGAGATACTCCTCATTTCAGAAAATTGCTCATAGAAAGAGTTTTGACTGGAGCAGCCTTTGTCCATCACTCAGCATCAGAAGTCAGCTCCCCTCCCTTCGTCTTATATAGCAACAAAAGTCAATATTTGGTGAATTTTATTTTATTTCTCTCAAAAAAGGTTACAAATGCACAGAACATGCCCATTACATCATGTGGGAACTATCCATGGCAGGCCATATTTCATTAAAACTGTGTGTGAATAGTAAGGTAGAAAATATGTTCGACAGCATGTGTGAAAATAGAGATCTTAACGGTACCAACAACAAATGGACAAAAACCTTCCGTTCACCGTTAGCCTTTGTACAACCTAATGTTCAAAGCTGTCTGAACGTTAGGGGGCAAAAACTTACATGTACACCTTAGTCCCACTCACTCAGTGGTGCGTGGCACCTGTGGTTTCGTGATCAAAAAGCTGTGCACGCCGGTGCCTGTGCTCGTACGTGCAACCAGAGCCCCTTCAGGTGCACGAGAGCGCGCGCTGCACCAGTACCACTGCACAAAAAACACCTGTTACAGTTCTTGATCGACATTTATTATGTAGTGAGATAATACAAGATCTATTGCTCAACCAAAAGCTATTGTACTGTAAGAGGCCAATGTTTTTTTGTAATTCTTATCATTGCCTAAATAGCTTTTAATGCAACATTATTTAATGTTGTTTGTACAATATGTTAGAATTTTAATAAAAATATGTTAGAATCTCACAACATGCTTCGTTCATGTTGCCATCCTGGTCATGTGACGTGTGAGGTAATTGATCCATCTCTAAGCTCAGCTAACGGTTACTGACTCGGATAAATGTATAACTGCTTATTGCTCTTCAATGGGAGTTAATGTCATGATTTGGTTTAATGGTGAAAGTCCGAATAGAAAGACCTCATCTTGTGGTGTCGGTGACAACATCTAGGACCATCACTGTGTACTACACTGCAGCATAAATTTTAATAATAATTTAACAAATTAACTCCATATTTTAGAAAGAAAGAACTGTTGGTCCGGCCGTGTGGTGTAGTGTTGGACACATATGCGCCGGTGCCGCTTTCCCAACCTTTTCCAATTTTTCTCCTACATTGCTTCATGTCTGTCTATGTCCGGTCAAATAAAATCAATAAAAAACAATTGCCACAAAATAAATCTTGAATAAAAAATAGAAACAACTGTTGACAATGCAATGCTAGCCTAACGTGATTGAATCGACCTGTGCTAATATTAGCTACGTGAAAAAAATAAACGAAACAAACAAAACACTATATATACATTTCATTATATCCGAAGATTATGTGGCTTTTTATCTGAAATGCACAATTTTAAAGGCAATTAGCATACTTTAGATCTAGCTAACGGTAGCTCCACCTAGAACTGATAAATTCATTAATTTTTGTCAATTTTTCAATTCGTCTGATCTATCCTTGGGGGTCATGGCTTAGTACACGTTTAAATCAAAGCTGTGAGCAGCAATCAAAGGACTCTGACCCTTCAATTTAGAAACCCTTACGTTCCCTTAAATGACCCTAAGGTTTTTTTTTAATCACATCCCATCTTTACCTCAACCATGGAGTCGTTTTTTCCTTCAAACTTTTGGTAAACTTATTAAACATCTTTTGATAATGTCAGAAAGCAGTGTATTTTGACATCTTGAGCTCAGTTTGTCAGCGGTTGCAGGTTGGGGAGGGGCGTAAGGATTCTTTTCTCCCTTTCAGTACTTTTGTTCCTGTTGTCGAAGAAGAAGAGGAAGCGAATTACTGCTCTGTGATGTGAAAAAATGCTTCTAATTCTAGGATTTTGTATGATTTTGCCCCTTTTATGTGGTGAGTTGAACACTTTCTCTGATTGTTTTACAGTGAATTTGTAAAGAGAGTGAAATGGTACAAGATTTGTGTTTGGCTCGTCTTATCTGATGCCTCATTAATGTGTAAAGTTAACATTTTCTCATTTTAAAGCTAGGGAATTAACATTGATAGAAATGTCTTTCAAAGAGTTCGGGTCATTAATAAAATATATCTATTGGAGTTTCGCTTGAGCCTAAAATCTTGTTTCTTGCTGCTTTTCATCTTCAGATTGCAATGTGAAGGTCTATAACGACGGAGTTGAGGCAGAGCTTGATTGTAGCCCTAGCGAATCCGGCATCATGAACTTCATGTTCCGGATCGAAGACAACAAAGCCAAGTACTTATTCACGGTCAAACAGTCTGAAGAAAAACGTTTTGATAAATATGATGTCACCACTGATCAAAAAGGCAATATAAAGATGAAAATTAAGTCTTTCAATAAAAGCGCAGACAGTGGAATATACATATGCGCGGCCCTGAACTACAATAAACTCAACTTTGGAGTCTCCACAGAACTCAAGGGAGTAACAGGTAAGAATCTGCATTATTTTATTTTGCTAAATGTGATCAGAAATGATTATTATATCAGTCTTTGTCTGCTTTATTTGATCCAAAACTGATTTAGCAAATTTTTTTTGTTAATTTACCTACACGTTACCGTGTATTTGTGCTTCTAAATATTAGATGTGTAAATTAAAAGTTGTTGTTGGTATTGAACAATTCTTGTTCAAATCTGGACTAACTTGCGGATGTATATTTCAGATCCAACAACTCAGCCCCCAAAAATTATTCCTGTTACAACGCCTGTCGTTGAGACGACCACAAAGTGCCAATGCCCAAAAAGTTTGCCATCACTTCTTCTTATAGTTTCTAACTGACTACAGTAAATACTTGTAATATATTACCATTTTATTCACAGAACAATCGCCAAAA
Organism: Danionella cerebrum; assembly: GCA_007224835.1. Lineage (NCBI taxonomy): Eukaryota > Metazoa > Chordata > Actinopteri > Cypriniformes > Danionidae > Danionella > Danionella cerebrum. The sequence continues at coordinate 509,450 of SRMA01025407.1, read as the reverse complement.
TTCAGCTGTGAAACCTGGATCTTGTCGTCTCTGGCTTGTGGCTGTGGATTTCTGCTCCTTCTGCTCATCTGCACCATTTTATACTGTAACCGTGAGTTGCATCCACATTTTAAGAATTAAATGATTGCTTTTTAGTATTTTAACACTAGAAATCAGTCAAACTTCAGTGGATCAGTGCATAAACAACCCGCACTCGACCAACATTTTCAACCCGCAAAAAAGTAAAATGCATTTTTTCAAAGGTAGTAAATAGCTGAGCATTGGATATCCCATTTGTCCCATGATCACCTGCCAACGTTAGTTTAATAAATAATAATATCTGAGCTGAAAACGAGGAAAGCAGTAACTGCTTTCTTTTCATGACCGTTTTAAATATATAAATCATATTATTCCTATTTTGACTGTATCCCGCTAACAATAAAGGACGATAAATGCTCTTTATATTAAAAATTAGAATTATATTATATCAATACATTTTTATTTTATACTATATCCTTTGTTTTACAATAATGTGCTGTCTAACCCAAATAAAATATGATAATCTAAAGTTTCTATCCTGCTGTTCACTCGTAAATAATTAAAATATTAAATTATATTTAGAGTTATACTTAAATCGTTTGTTACAGCTAAATTTGGTAAGTGTGCAGCATAAAAACAACGTCTTCCCGAGTTTCAACGTTTCATTTTAGGTGCTCCTATTGGTTGAGTGATTGAACGTGTTCTCGCAGAGGAAATTCAGAATTCGCCAGAACTCCGGTTTAGGATATTTTCTAACAACCTGACCTACCACGACTCGAATATCATTAAAATATTTTTGGATGACTCGTAAACAAAAAAAATCTAAAGGATTGTGTATCAGTTTCAGACAATAAATTTCATATATTTGAAGAGTTGATTTATTTTTAATATAATAATACATTAATATATAATATATTTTTGCCATAATACTACTCCCATATAATTATTTCAGTACTTTTTGAGCGTTTCTAACTTACCATCTAGTTTTTTGGGGACAATGCCTGATATAAAGACCTTTCTTTACATTTTTTTATATATATTACTCAATAAATACAAAAAATACAATTTCAAGTGGTACATTGTAAAAAAAATTGAGAGCAAACTGTTATGTTTATAACCAAGAAAAGTGAACCTTTCGTGAATTATACACACTGCACTTATTTATTATACACACTGCATTTATTTGAGTCCTTCGTACTTAATTGTGATTGGCTCACTCACCGGTGCATGTGGAGAATACTATGGGTTAAAGGCATTTACACTATATAGTTTTATGTTCTGTTTTAATTAATCGTATTAACAGGGTAGAACACATATTTTTTACATTATAATTAAAATACAAGGCGACCATGTTGTTTAATGACAGTCATTTGTACGTTTAACACATAACATAAGTAAGTTTTTGCCCCCTAACCTTCAGAGAGTTTTTATCATCAAGTTGTACAAAGAATGCGATTATTTATTTTAGCTTGATTTTATGATCTGTAAGTGTTTTTCACCCCGTCTGCAGTTTTGCACTTGTCGCATATCTGTTTTTTTCTGCAGCTGCTGTGAAAGTGGTTTAGACTTAAAGTTGAGTTGCTTACTTTTGAGGATGATCAAAATAAGCAATTAACACTGATATTTGTATTAATCTAAAGTGTAGTTTAATCTAAAACAATATATAAAAAACTGGGAATAAAGTGTTTTTTTCCCCTCAGGTCTAAGAACAAGACGATGTCCCCACCATTACAAAAGACAGTGAGTGCAGCACGGTTTCATCACAGAATATTGCATATTCTTGTAGAATTAGTAAAATGCTAATATTTTTAACTATTTCAGAGCTCATCCTGGACCTGCTCGCCACACCAAGCTGCCAAATACACATTTCTAGCTTTGCTAAAGTCAAGTACCATTGTAATTAAATATATTTTGGGAGTTGCTGTAGAGTTTTATGTATAGTAGAGTGAAGCTTGCCCTCTGCTGGCAGTGATGGATTCATTGTTAATATGAAAAGTCTTTAAATAATGTCTGTTATTGTAATAAAACATTCCATTACAATTATTTATACATTTTTTTATGTTTACTTCTAGCCAGTTTTCAAAGTATTCAAACCAACTAGGCAATCATTTTGAGTCGTTTTAAAAATAATTTAAAGTTTATTTATTGTAGACTAAAAGACATATATTTACTCACTGGCCACTTTATTAGGTACACCCTGCTAGTACCGGGTTGGACTGCCTTTTGCATTCAGAACTGCCTGAATGCTTCATGGCATAGATACAAGGTTCTGGAAACAATCCTCATTTGGTCCACATTGACACGATAGCGTCTCACAGTTGTTGAAGATTTGCCGGCTGCTCACCTGGATTGGTCACTGTGGTCATAAAAGGGGGTGGACATGACCTGCAACAATACTCAGGGAGACTGTGGTGTTGACACAATGCTCAGTTGGTACTAATGGTCCCAAAGGGTGCCAAGAAATGGTGCTCCCCAAACCATTACTCCACCACCACCAGCCTGAACCCTTGATACAAGGCAGGATGAATCCATGCTTTCATGTTGTCGACAGCAAATTATCCCTGCAACACTCAAAGGCCGCAACAAAATCGAGATCCATCAGACTAGGCAAAGTTTTGCAATCTTCTATTGTCCAACTTTGCAAATTCTTGACAGAAATTCTTGCGTGTTCTGACAGGAGTGGCTAGCGGCTGAGCTCATGCTATGCTGACTATGCTACGGGAAAGTGTAGTTATATATACATACATAATATAATGTCACTGTGGTAAAGCACAAACAAAAGAAATTACATTTTCAGGCCAGCATCATCATTAAATCTTTATTTGCATACATTTTTCAACAAACCATTCCAAACTAAACAGATTTATTTCCTCTGTTTTTCTTAATTTTTTAGAGTAAAAGTCCCTTCTTGGTAAAAAAAAAAACCCTCAAGTCATAATGAACACATCATTGAACACTCAAGGAGAACCTGTAAAGCATCCATTGATAACTACAGAAGACGTGGCTGTGTTTCTGTTATCAGTTTATTGATATCGTTTGAATATTATAAAGCACAGAATGTTGATGTATCTCTCTGGTTTTTCACCACTACTAATGAAATCTAAAAAAAAAATACTTTTAAAGGTTTAAATAGCCCAATATATGTCAAATTCAACTTTTAAACCTGTTTGAGATTTTGGCTCATGTTAAACAAAGAAGATATTTTAAAGAAGAGATGAAAATTTTAATTCCAGGATACAACATATCACACCACTATATTTCTTAAATTGTACGTTTTGTATTACTTTATGTAATTGTATGAATTTTACTTTGCATCTCTGAAATGGGGCATAGGCGGGTTTCGGAAGGGGCGGGGGTGTTGGGAGCAGTGAGGAAACTTCTCCCCCTTGTGGCCTTGACCGGCATTTACTTGTGAAAACAAAATGCAGACATAAGTACAAATGAGAAAAATGCAACGTTTTTAATCCAATTGTTCTACTTTTCATTTTAATAAAAAAGTTTTGTAATTACCGGTAATTAAATTATTTAATCTGAAATCGGCCATGCTAGTCAAGGGTAAAGCTGGCTAGTTCCCGCTCAGAATAGATATCGATTGCTGCTCAGGCCTAGCTAACAAGCAAATCCGCTACAAAAATGATATCCGCAGTTATTTAACGCGAAATAAAACTTCCAAGATCATCATCCACGTCTGATGCATCTTAAAAATAATAAAAACTTCTGACGTCGCTCTTGCTTTAGTGATCTGCATTCTCCCACTCTCATTGGGCGAGAGACGGTGACGTCACTAACGGGCTACGTCGCTTCATTTAATCGGGGTTGTGTTTTTTAATCAATGTGTTCAGTTTTAATGTATTATGTGTTGCTTGTAATTGTTGTGTACGCCTGCCCCCGTGTTTATGTGCATTTGAGAACTTTTATGTACAAACCGTTTATGTGACTTTCATACGGAATAAAATCTGTTAACGCATTGAATGCCATGCTTTAATGATAATTAATTGACGTCCAAAAATGTAAGTGTTTCTTACTTTACCCTTGTCAATTTTATTTATTTATTTTTAAATATCTATTCACAGATATACTTTATCCCCCAAAATCCGCCTATGGAATTAATTATCATAGCGTGTGAAATGGACAGCGTCACGTGAATATAAACATTTTATTAAAAAAAAAAAAATCTTACTGGTATATTAAATTACAATATTTTTTAAAAATTAAAATTCATATATATTTTTTTATATCTTTCGTTTTAATATTTAGTTTTTTTTTCCTCAAAATGTGTTTTCAACAAAAGGAAGACAACACAAAAATCACTCTAGCCAAATATTTCCTAGCACACATCTATTGATAACAGTCCTGGTTAGTGTTTGGAAAAAAGTTACAGTTATTCCAAGATGCAGATCATCCTATAAGAGCACTTCAGGACACAATCATAAAAGAAAGCACACATACACAGCATTTTTTACTAGTGTCATCAACCAGACATACAAAGCATCCACCAAGCATCATCATCACAGTCATCTATAGCAAATCCTGTAAACCATAAATTCATAACCTATAGGGCATCGCTGTAACGTCTCATTGAAGACTGTAGAGATCTCTTGGAAGAGGAAACGGTAAAATGTGTTAACTTTGTAGGGCGATAGAACAGCACACCAAAATAAGGCAAAATGTATGCAGTCGTTGTAAACACCATCAATATTCACTGTACAAGCTCTGTCAGTCACAAAGAGATCCCTATGCCTGCATTATATTTTTGATTTGGTTTGGTTTAGGAGAAAGAAGGCATATCTAAAATACGTTTAAGTGTCTTTGTGCAGTTTAATATCTTTCATTTTAATTCATTGTACACCATAAGAAATAGCACTTAGTCTGAGCAGCTCCCTTTTAACGGTTTCTTGGGATGAGGAGATCGGGCATCTGGGGAAAACACACCACATAGTGAAACCTTCCAAAAAGTAATTTAATATAATATATAAAAAACTGACCAAGTATTGTGAAATGGTGTTTCACAATTTTCAAACATTCTAATATTAAGCTAATTTTATTACAAACATAATATTGTTATATTAGTGTAGGGCAAGTAGGGCTCGGTCAGTTTATGATACAGATGCAACATAATTACGATGTTTACAGGAAGTAGGGTGTTATTTGTTTGGAAATCAATTAGAAATACTGACTTGTGCTTTATCTGTGTCCAGTCTTTGTAGAGGATGGTGTCACGTCTGTGCTGGGTTTACTAGGCAGATCTGAGGCTTGAGAATCTTCTACTGTTGGTTTCTGTCGGACAGAGTAACATGATAACCTCATGCAAACAATCAGGAGATAAAAGACGCGATTTGAATGTAGATATGAACAGCCTGTGTGTATCAGAATAGAAACCATCTTCAAACTCAGCCACCTTTTAGTAATTTTAGAGAAGCGGACAAATGAGCAACAGGGACTTTTATTTTGAATTTGTTTCTCCATGCTGCCGTTCAGGATCTCCAGCTGAACCAAATCCATGCATTACATCTCTAAACACACCTACCTTAGGTTTAGCCTTTGGTTTCAGCCCCCTTGCCTGTAATTAGACAAACACCACTGATCTAAAGTGGTTTGAACCGGGGCGTATAATGCTGAGCAGATGTCTTTAAAACTTTTTAATGAAAATTAAGGGTCTTGATTATGAAAGCCTATATTTGTTTATAGATGTTTGGATGTTGTTTAAAACAAACCAGAAAAGTTCCATGATTATTATCCCAAAATAGTACAGCTCCAACCAATATCAACCAACAAAACATTTGAACTATTAACATTTCTTTACTGGAATGCAACTGACTTCAATGTACTATGCTAGGCACAGTTGTGCTCATAAGGTTTCTGATTTCTTAGCCATTTTGTCAGAACACAATTCCCTCCTTTAACATCAAAGACAGCCTGAAGTCTCTTGAGGTTGTTGTCGGTGAGGTTCTTTATCTTCTCTATTGGTAAAGCAGATCATTCTTCACGGCAAAAAGCCAAAGGAAACCTCATGGACAACTACCTCAAGAGAATTCAGGCTCTCATAGATGTTAAAAGGGGGAATACAAAATATTAAGTAAACTTTGTGATCGTTCTGATTTAAAAAGACCTTCGCCTAAGCACTTTTTGCCAGGGTACTTAAACTCATGAGCACAGCTGTATGGAAAATAGATCTCAAATGAATATTGCTTTAATTTAACACATTTTAAGAGCACCCCCTGTTGGTAACAGGAAACAACACAATGTGGATATTCAAAGTGTAGTGAAAGTTATGACGGTTTTTGACCAAGATGTTTACCTTTGGTTTCACTTTGGGGTCAGTCAAGCTAGGAATAGCTTTTTCAGCTAGAGCATCAAAAACAGGACCTTCTGTACACAGTGGCGCCTTAAAAGGTGGAGGTCCATGTTCAAGTGTGAAGTGTTTCCCATCAGACGGCATGGGTTCTACGACAGGAACTGCAGAGAAGTCACTTGAGAGCTTTTCAAGAGCCGCTGTGTCATCCATCGATGTCTGAGAGAAACAGAGTTAGACACACAATCCGCGATTGTTATTTGTCCGTGAATCTCATGACGATTTTTAGGCTTTAACAAGACACATATCATGATGATATTTCTACGATACATTCCAAGGTCTCATAATTAGACATAAGCTTTACACCTGATATTTAATCAACTTTGAAACAATTTACAAGTTTAACATGTCATTGGAAAATAATCAGAATTTTAAAAGTTTTAAAACCTTAAAGCCATGCAGGTCAAGGACTAGTGTGATTTGAATTAGAGCGTGTAATATCATCCACCCACTAGGGGGCACAGCTAACATTTGCAGTAAAATGAGGGGTAATGGTTAGTGGTCTCCTAGGAAATATTAAGTAAAACAAAAACAGCTTAAAGAAGTTTCAGAAGTGACTAGAAACATCATCACTTCAACAAGCGAATCCACTTCAGCTCCTAGATGATTTATTCCAGACAACTAATGTATTGCAATATATGGTGCCGCGATACATTGTTAAATAATAGCACATTTTTTAAATAGTATTTTGCCGCGATTTTGATTCACCGGTGTTTAATTACTTGTAATGCATTGCAATTAAGATCTTTCCTGAGAAATCCCAATGAAATTATGAACCATGTTTACATTTTTCCTATTGTGCATTTTGTCAAGTGTTTAATGCTATACCTGCTTCGGTTTGATTCCTTTCTGCTTTTCCGCATGAAAAGCCTGAGTAGAAGAAGGAAATACAAATGTTTAATTGTAAAGACATGCATAAAATCCATGTGGGTTGAGAGAAATCAAGGAGGGGGAGAGAGAAACCTTGCGCTCCTTCTCAGTGAAGCGCTGGTCTGGAGGAAGAGAATCATCTCTCTCGCCCGCCTTACTCACTCGCTCTTCCACTACATTTTTCTCCTGTACACAAAACGAACATCAGTTTTCCGTCATTAACTTTTTCAGTCTCTCATTTAACAAAAACAGCCACAATTATACCTAAAAAATGGTTGTTTTTTTATATACAGTTAAAATTCCAAAATAAAATCTTGCTCTTAAAGGGAATCTTAATTACACCAACTCAAAGGAAAAGTGTGCTTAATAACGAGCTGTTTACATTGATTATAGCTTCAGGTGCAACAGGGGCGGGTTCTTGGGCCGGTTTCATTTCTCCCAGGGTGTCTGAAAGGGCGTCCAAGGCTGAGGAGGTGCCTTCTGACAGCTAAAATAAAAACATTAAAAGTGTAAACAAGCCTTTAGATGCAAGTACATTTGAATTAATGCAGCCTTTACCTGTCTGTCTGTGTGAGGGGTGGCAGAGGCAGCAGACTGAACTTTAGAAGCAGAAGAAGATTGGACAAAATCATCCGCGAGAGCATCTAAAGCAAAATCTGATGATGGATCGGTGGCCTGGAGTGAAAAGAAAAACACATTTATTTATAAGTCCTTTCTATTCATTTTTATCTTACTTTTTACTAATGATATGTGAGCAAATAGTTGATTTAAGTACCAATTTCCCCACAAACAGATTCTTTATGGAAATTACGTATAAATGTCAAAAGAAATAACTTTTACAATGTGTCATGCCACAAAACCAGTCATTTTCACCTTCTACTGTAGCTGCTGATCTGGGATCATTAGCTCGAGGGAGACGAATGGTGTCACAACAGTTAAAGCCAAAATCTCTTTGAAACCGGGCTTTCTCCACCCCTGCTGCCCCAGCAACCCTGGACCCGTGCGCAAACAGCCAATCATATTAAGAGTTCCACATTCTGTTTTGTTCATTTATCTGATTGAAGGCGTGCGTAGCAGCCTTGGTAGGCCATGGGATCGGACTGTGAGGATCTACATTGTTATTGAATATTAATTTATAAGCAAATAAGAAGACTTTGGAAGCAACGTTTTAGAAGATTTAACAGAAAACGCAGCTTTATTTAGCTTAAAACAATGCTTTCAGCTAAACCCAATGTTGCATTAAGGAAACCTAGCTGTGCTGCTTCATTGAAGCAGCTTGAAACTTCCTGTTTTTTTCTCAAACAATAGGATTATAAATGTTCTATTACAATATATGTAATGTAGAGTGGAACAGTTCCATAGGGATCCTAGGTTAAATTAGCAAAAAATCATGATACTATAGGACATTTAACCCATTAACATTTAACATAGCATTTCTTAAGACAACAGAAATCATACTTCTGGGTTCTTCTTTGATGCCTACTACAAATAGGATAGGAAATGTTTACATATACATCAGAATAGATGTTGAGATGTAAAACAAAATGTTGACGCTGGATAATATCCATATTTAGTTTTTTCCACATTCAAACCAGATTGGATTGATCCAGATTTGAACAATCTTCCTCAATAAATTCAGTCTGACCTTAGCAGGGGATTCAGCAGAAGAACAAGCAGCAGTTTTGACAGCAGATGGTGCAGAAGGAGTAGTGAAATCCTCAGAAAGGATGTCCAAAGCTTCAGTAGGGTCTAGGGAAGCCTGGGATACAGAAAAAACAATCAATCTCCAGCTTTATAAACATCCTGGAGATGGAGCAAAGCACATTTGTGCATATTTTCTTGTTAAATTAGATCCGACTATTTAACAACTACATAAAAATATGGATGGAATTGCCAAGATTTGCATACATTTGTTGCAGAGCCAAAATGGTCACCAGATCTGATAGCTATTATTTTCCTTGTTACCAGCAACTTTATCTGAAAGAATTGGTTTCTCCCGAATAGACTATGATTGTTAATGATGTAAAAAAAGACCTGTTTCTCAGGTGGAGGATATTTCTTGAGCTCTTCCTCAGTGAATCTAAAATCTGGTGGAAGTGTGTCCTCTCTTTCTCCGACTCGAACACCTTTCTTTGACGTCACATCCTTTTCCTGGAGAAATCGTATTCATATTTTAAATGCACCCAGAAATGTAGAAAACGCATCAGAAGGATAGCTTTACATGAACAATGTCTCCAAGCTTGAGGTCAGGCTGTTTTTTGGGTGGTTCTGGTGCAGGAAGAGTGTCTCCCAGGGCACTGAAAGCATCCTGAATAAATAGATCCACAGAGAACAGCATTAAAAATCGCAAAACTGACATTTCACATACTATTAATTAAAATCAATCAATTAAAAAACAATTATTAAATTAATTCCCTTTAAATTAGGAGTTTTAAGAGTGAAATGTGTTTTGTCCTTCATAGAAATACCTCATCTGTCTGTGGACGTTGTGGGGGACCAGGAGGCACGATTTTACAACCAACTGAAGAGACCTAGAATAAAAAAACGCTTATAGAAAAAATGTACATATCACAGATGCCATGTCTGTGACATCACAAACCTTATCACTCCTCTAGAAACATGTTCATCAATTTATAACAAAGTCTACTTTTAGGGATAGATCGATACCGTGAATTTTTTACCAACCCTCTTACAGATCTTCCGTTTATTTAGTAGATGAAGTATGTAGACTAAAATATTTTATTAATTATTTAAAAATCAGTACATTATTACATTGATTTAATTATTGTAGAAAAATTTATTAATGTGAAAACCTGGCTATTAGATAATACCCCTTTTAGAATCGTAATTCTAAACCAGGTAAGAAGACTTTGTAAGCAAGGGTTAATAAGATTTAACAGAAAACATGGTTTTATTTCATTTAAACATGCATAAAAGTCAGAAATGAAGGAAACAAAGGAAGGGAGAAAATTAGTTCTGAGGAGATCCTTTCTCCATGAGGGATGGAACACACAGAGGAGCAACCAACTTCCTGGTTGTGATTTATTTCCTGTTTGTGTTGTTTTTAAAAATTAGTAGAAATTATTGTAGAAAACGTAATAATGTGAAAACCTGGCTACTATTGTTCAAATATTATATAATACCTATTTTAGAATAGTAATTCTAAACGAGGTAAGAAGACTTTGAAAGCAAGGGTTAATAAGATTTAACAGAAAACATGGCTTTATTTCATTTAAACATATGTATACACGACTGAAACAGACTATAAAAGATATAGTATGAATATTAGCCACTTTTCTGAATGTAAAACAGCTTTAAAAGATCGAGAACATTGTTACCTTGGAAATATCTTTAGTTTCCTCTGATAGTTTCTTTGTTTCCTGATTTGAAAAAAGGCAACATATTTACCAATATTTCTATTTACTTAATCTTAATAATGGTTAATTTCAGTGTCTTTCAAACCTTGGGGACATCTTTAGTCTTCTCTGTAACCACAGTGGGCTTCTTTACTTCCTGGTTTAAAAATTGTGTATGGTTAACAGGCTGTTTCGGATTTAAGATTCCGAAATAGATATTTTGCATAAACAACACTTAAGTGATTACTGTAGCATTGAGACTGATTTTCCTTTCCAAATGTTAAAATTAATAGTTCAACCCCAATTCCTACTTGAATAATAGGACAACTTAATGCATTTATTTGGAAATATGCACCATGATAAAACAAAGTCAATCCAACAATAAATTTTTGATTGTACATTTCACAACAAAACAAGAAAAAAGTAGCATATTTCCAACCTTGGGAACGTCTTTTGTCTTTGCAGGAGCCACATCAGGTTTCTTCTTTTCCTGATTGAACACATGATCAAAAAAACAAACTCTCTGAGTGAGCAGTCACCAGGCAAAAAGTAAAAGTTTTCAATAAAATAATCAGGAAATATTACTGGTGTAGGAGGAACAGGTGCATGAACAACAGATACTGTAGCCGGAGTTGCAAAATCTTCTGCTAGAATGTCCATCGCTTCATCAGTGTTCTGTGAGGGCTAAATCAGAAGGACAGCAGCCAACCATTATTACTATAAAGGCTCTGCTCAGCATTGTTCAAAGATATTTTAATACTTGTACATTTGTCCACACCACTGTTCCTATTGGGTTTCTTCTATGGGCAGGAGTTGGGTGTAATGGTTGTGGCCTATAATTGGGTTTAGTTGTTGGAGTCATGAGTTTAGGGGTTGGGGTCAGGAGTGAAGGTCACCAGCCAAGAGGTCAAGAGATGAGGGCAGTGGTTGAGGTCGGTGGTTGAGCTGAGTTATTGGTCCCAAGAACTCTTGGTCCCACCACTGTTCCGCTTCCTCATGTGGTAAGGAGTTGGCTTTAATGACCATTCTGGTCAATTATTGGGTCCAGTGACTGAAGACAGCAGTTGGAGCTAGTCGTTAGGGTCAAACATTGGTTTGGTCAGGAGATTAAATGTTGAAAGAGTTGAAGTCTGGGGTTGGGGGCAAGGACTGGGATCAGGAGTTGGAGTTAGTGGTTGGAGCCAAGAGTTGGAGTTAATTGTTCAAGTCAGTGGTTGGAACCAGGAGTTGGTGGTTGTGGTCAGGGGTTAGAGTTAAGGGTTGGGGCCAGAAGTTGCTGTTAGTGGTTGGGGCCAAGAGTTGAAGTTAGCGGTTAGAGCCAAGGGATGGAGTTGGCGGTTGGGGCCAAGAGATGGAATTGGCGATTAAGGGCAAAAGGTGGAGTTGGCAGTTAAGGGCAAAAGGTAGAGTTAGCGGTTAAGCAAAGAGTTAGTCTTTGAAGTCAGTGGTTGGGGTCAGTGACTGGATTTGGAGTTAGTCGTTGGGGTCAGAGTTTGTGGTTGGAGTCAAGGGTTTTGATCAATGGTTGGGGTCCTTCAGATCGTTGTGAACGTAGAGTACCAATATTTTGTTTACGTTTGATTCAGTGTCTGACCTCTTTTACAGGAGGGGGATATTTTTTCAGCTCTTCCTCTTTGAATCTGTAACCTGGTGGAAGTGTGTCCTCTCTCTCTCCAAGACGAGATGCTTTCGCTGAAACTTCTGTCTTCTCCTGTTTGTAAATATTATACAGAGGAAACTACAGATTTAGTATCACCCACAACCCCTATGTAATAAAAGCTAGGAGTTAACCATGAGTTTACATGAACTATCTGTCTAGGTTTGAGTTCGGGGGATATTTTCGGAGACTCTGGAGCCCCTAGAGTTTCACTCAAATCATTGAGGGCATCCAAAGACATCGAGTTGTCCAACTGGAAGAGAAAAATTGACAACCAACTGGTTACCCAAAGCAGGTTAATTATGATAAACCATTGGAGAAGAGATTCTGGTTTACCTCTTCTGGCTTTGGTTTGGCTGGTTGAGGAGGAACTTCAATTTTGGCTTTCTTGTCTGCTGGTGGGGCAGCGGATTTGGTAACGGGAGCAGGTTGAGATGCCACTGGTTGTTTCTGCTAATGAAAAAGAGTCATTTTAAGAGGGAAACACTGCTTTTGACAATTTTAGAAGGCGGTTAGTTACCTGTTTTGAGGGTGGAGGGGGGGCAAAGTTAGTGGAGCCTGCGGAATGAACATCCACTGCTCCTATTGTTTCAGTTTTCTGAAAAACAGCGATAAAGAGGCGGAGAAAGAAATTACTGAAAGCTTTAGTAATTAACTATTATGAGAGATATGATATATTAATCATAACCTATTACAGAGGGTGGAATAATTGGGTAATGTAATGAAAATATTTGTTAAACAGTGAAGCTGGGGTTGTACTAAAAATATTTCAAGCATTGCTACAAAAAACAATTTTAAGGTTATTTATTACAGCAAAATGTAAAAGGCCCCAGGCTTCTAAGGGTTGATCAAACAGGCATCAAGCTTCTTAGGTGCTCACCACATCTGTCTTCTTAGCAACAGCTGGAGCTGATGACACAAATGTTGATGAGAGTGACTCCAGAGCATCTTTGGTGCTGATGGGCTACAAAAACACCACATACATTAGCAGTGCAGTAACAGTTTTTAAAAGTGGTGCATCTCAACTCCTCAGATCCTGGTCAGTTCTATACACAGAAGCTAATTGTTATAGAAATGTCCATTAGATGGAGCCCCAGGGTTACAACTTCAAGCAGCAGACGCAGGAAAAGTACAGACACGCCCACTGCATACCAAGAGATCGATGTTAAAAACATGCTGCATGTACATGTATATCTTACAAAGCCACCACCCTGTGAATATTCAAAGCTCTTAATGAGCAGCTGATGCAAAGTAATTTGAAACGCTGTTGAAAGTACTGGTGAGTAATGTTTACAACAAAATGAGTGCAGTTCTGCAAGGTTTGCACTAAAGCGTGTGCTGATAATGTGCTGAAAGTGAATGAGGGACGAGTCTGTATTCGCCAACACCCTTACAACAAGCTTCAGCAAATATTTGTCAGTGCGGATGAGAGACACAGAAGGTTGTCAGTGAGATAGGGAAAATGTATTGCATAATAATGCTGGAGTGTCGGGTAATAAATGGAAATGACAAACTAAGCATTTGATAATAACAGCCAGCTTTTCTTACTTTGGGAATTTCTTGGGGCTTCTCGGGAACACCAGCTTTCTTCTTTTCCTGAATAGATGAATCAACACGGATCAGACAAAAATAATGACATGGGCTTCTGCTAACAGATAGAGGTGGCACTTGTTGGATGCAATGAAAAACTATGCAAAAAAGTTAACCCTTAGAAGTCTCTGCACACACTGGTGCGTGTGCATTTTTTTTTTAAAGTGGGAATTACCCACTTATTATTATAATGTGTAGGTTTCAAAAACGTTATTAGTTTTGATATTCTGGGTTTTAAACGAACATTACAAAGAGTTTTGACACATTAATTTGCAAGGTAATTTAAATTAAAATGTGAGAAAACGTGCGATCATCTTTCAGTTTCATTTACACAACCAAAATTGGTTCCAGGGATGAAAATAAGGGATAACCATTGGAAGTACAAGACCTGTGATACGGCTTGAGTTTTTCAAAATTCTGGCACAAAACAAAGCACAATGGAACAAAAAGTACACACAGGACAGTGTTTAAGGTTTTGCAGAGGTTCGCCACATTTTTTTATACAATTACAACATTGTTTTTACCGTGTCTTTGCTTATTTGACGATTTCTTAATATGATTTTTTATTTTGTCTCAACACTTTTGATTTTTTTATAAAACATAAAAATGTTTGTTGTCAATATTCCAAAAATGCCAAAATGTAATATTCAGAATATTACTTTTTGTACATTATTATTATTGTAAGATTATTGTTTAATGTAATGAACAAAATATTTGTAGAAACATTTGTAAAAAAAAAAAAAAAAGGCCCCGGACTTCTAAGGGTTAATGACAAGAAATGTATGCTTACAAGCATTTCATTCAACATCTAATGTTAAAAAGGGTGAAGCTTCACTACACGACAGAAAAAAAATCTAAATGAGTCAATATTTGATTGTATTTGTAGGATTGATTATATTAAAGTGATTAATAAACAAACATGATTAAATAGCTAATCACAAATGGGTCAAAACTTAGTAGTAAGACAAAAAAAAAGACAAGGTGTAACTGACCAGATCTTCTTTTTTGTAACCAGGTGGTAGTGTGTCATCTCTTTCACCAGTGAAAACCCCCTTCTCTTCTTTTACAATTTTCTGAGACATGCAGTACATATAATTAAAACACACACACACACACAAACACACACACACACACACACACACATGTAGCAAAACACAGGCAGTGCAACAATCAGCATTCACAGGCACATGCAAGATTCATCTCTTAAAATCAGTACTAAGATTATGTTTACATAAACTATACGTAGTGAAATGGGAAGATTAAAACATAAGTGATATTCTCCGTAGGTAAATTATTTGTTAGTTCTGGTTTACATGTAGTGGCTTCCATCTTGTCTTTCTTTTACTGACAACACGAGGAGGTGTCAAAATTATCACTAAGCTCTTGCCCAGGTTTTCCAGGGTATAGTAGTTTTGTTGTTGTCGAAGCGTGCTTGCAGTCACTTCGTTTACATTGGTTTACGTTCAATGCTGAATACCCATTTTAAAAAAATGACACGAATTGACTGACACCTGCTGATTTAGTAGAGCCATTACAGGGGTTTTGAGTTTTAGAGAACAGCTAAGAAAAGGCACCACAACTCTTGCCCGAATCAGGTCACGTTTGAGATTAATTTATATAATTGTACACAGGCTCAGTCATGTGATGTACTGCGAGAGACACACACATTGACACTGAAGAGGAGAACAGAGTTCTGTCTCTGGGGATTGCCTTTTGGTTGCTCTACCTATTCATAAAAGTCTATTCATTTGAATAATCTCGGGATGGGTAAATAAGACGCTAAACGAATCGGGCTTTAAATATCTCAGGCTTGTAATTTTAGTCCCGATTACAGCTCTAGACCAGATTTTCTTATTGTGGGCATCGGAATTAGTCACCATCATTAACTTTTTAGCAACAAATCCCATTGATTTCCAGGACAATATCTGAAAATTTGATGTTGTAGTTGTATGCAGTTGCAATCTTCACCACTAGAGCAACCAAAAAAGTTGGATATTACTGATGAAACTTTTTATGTATGAGCAAATTAAATCACAGTATACAAAGTTCCAATATAACAAATCTAGTACCTCTTTGACCTCAGGTCCGGTGAATGAGACTTTAGGAGCCACAGGTTGTGATGGAGGCAGAGTGCCAGACAGGGCTTCAATTGGATCTAGATCCTGCATACAGATACCAAATGAATACACAACGAATATCAGACTATTATATCAGAACATCAGGATTGGATCAGTGAAAGACGTTGTATAATCACCTCTGTGATGACCTTTGGTGCTGAAGGAGCCACTTCCACTTGAACCTGGAACCCAAAACAGAATAAGATTGATTACGTTCCTTGCTGAGACAGAAAACTTCTGAAATACTTTCCTTTTTATGGTCAAAAAAATCTCTGTAAGGTTTCTACATTAGGAGCAGTAATGCCATCATATGAATAGAACAGCTCTTTTGGTGCAGTGGACTGGGTTTGTGACATGAACCATGCATATTCATCCCAATTCAATGCCAATATTCCTCAATAAAGATGACTATTGGCTTCATTCATCAAGTCTGTTACCCTGAAACATACCGTGCTTTAAGAAACTAGGATTACATTCCAATCTTTGTCAATAGCCTCTACCTAATCACCACTTTTCTGTTTCAAGCTTCATTGTGCTTTCTAATAAACGAAATATGAACAAATGTAAATAAGAAAGCTGACAAAACGAACTCCGTTCTGTCGTTCCATGAGTACCTTTGGAGCGATTGTCTGTTTTGGGGCACCAGCTGAGGGCTTCTCAGCGACCGGATCCCCTTTAGCAGGCCCCGGTTTTGAAGAAGAAGCACTGGTGCTCTATCAGAAGCACAAGCGCCAAATTAAAAGTGTATCTGTGCAAGTCTGAAGCCAAAGAATGGAAAGATATTGAAGAGAGAAGAAAGTCCTTTGGAGAAAGCCATATAGAGAGACCAGTGAAGAACAAGAGCATCGATCAAAGAGCTTTTGTTTTTGAAAAATAAAGAAGCGATGGATTGACAAATATGGAGATATTGATGTCTTTTTTTTTAGAGAATAAAGGAAATGGACATTAAAGAATGGTCAGAGTGGTCAGAGTACCTGAGACTTGGCTGGATCTGCAGGTTTGACTCCAACAGGGGTTCCAGCGGATCCAGATGCTTTAGTAGAAGATGCTGCGGCTACTTTGGAGTCTGTGGCCTGTGGTCAGTTTAATCAATTAGACAAGGACTAAGGTTAGCAAAGGTCTGAATGTATTTAGCATCGGAAGTCCAAAATAAACTTCAAGAATGAAAGTAAGAATGGAAAGATCAGACAGGTAACGGAGTGGAGTGTGATTCTGATTCAGTCAGTAGACGATGGTGTCTACCTGTGGCAGAACTTGAGAAGGTGTTTTCTGGGTTGATGAAGAGCTTCCACCTCCTGCAGTAGACGACGGTGTTGTTCCTTTCTATGAGCAGATGTGAGAACGTCAAGCACTGAATCAAACATTTGGATAATAGTCCGCATTTATTGATTGCGAAAGAAGAGATAGAAGGACCAATAAAAAGAATGATGAGAGGGGCCTAAAGTGCAAGAGCGACAAGACAGAATTGAAAGCTTTATCTTGTGGGTAACAATTTTCCAACGTGATCTAATGGACTGCTAATGTTCCTGTGTCTGTAAATATAGCAATACTGAAAATAATATTATCTTTTATAATCAAAATACTTACACAATACCATAAGATCCCCAAAATACAACTAATAGCAGCTAAATGGAACACAATGCTTTGGGTTAATATGCACCCTAATAATCCATTTGTAAACATATTCATGGCCTTAAAACGATAACACCTTTTTCAGATTTCGTTTGATCCGAACAGATCGCTTGCGGTCATGAGATTCTGATAATGCAACAAAATTCAGAAGGGGGCACGGGAGTAAATACAATAAAATTTAAAATAATACAATGAAAATCACAAAGAAAACAAAAAAAGGTATTTTGAAGAACTGATTTTCTGCAGAGTTGAAATCTAAAGCACATGAACTGCGAACAAATCAGAGGTTGACCTCCTGTCGAGTAGTTACGCTGTTGGTGGTATGTTTGTATTGTGAAAAACTCTGTTCAACTCTGATAAATCTGTTCAAAAGAGCTTCTGGTTGAATATTTTAAAGACTTTTTGTTAAGAAGAGGCATTAGCTCAAAGCAGTTAGAGTCCACCTACTTGTGTCGTTACTGTGTTGAAGACCCTATCTTTGACTTATCTGATGATTACTTAAAAGTACCAAAAAAAATTTAATTTTTTTATACAAATATAAATTCTCACTCATTTATGCATCACAACTATTCCAGTTACCAGCACTGCTACATTTCCTGCAGGAAATGCTATTATTATGTAGTTCATTAATGCATTTTTCATTTTGAGCTTTAAAAGAGAATTGTTTAAAAAAAAAATATTTTTTTTTTGGGGGGGGGGGTGATGAAATCTTGCTTTGAACAATTTGATCATCTGTAAACAATACAAAGCGTGTGAATTTTTAGATTCGTCTATTGATTTTCAATGAGGGAGAAGTCACTTCCTGGCCCCTTTGCATTTTGGACCTCTGTTTTTCACTTTATTATTATCAAGACATTGTTCTATTTTTGAGCCAAACAAAATATTGAATTTCAGATTTGATGTATGATACAATTGAGAAAAGCACACTATATTAATTAATAAAAACAAAACTGAACAGAACAGAACAAGAAAAGTTCTAGACCCCTTTTAAAGCAAAGCAAAAGTTAACAAAAGTATGCTGTAACAAGAGGCATTTCATGACGTCTCCAAGTGAAAACTCTGTGTCCTGCCACGACCAAACTTCCCAAGCAGAAACATGCTCTCTCCAGAGGAGACAGACAAGAATGAGAAGAATCTCTGTTCACAACCAAACGCAACCAACAAAAGATCTAGAGCTACAAGAGGAGAGCTCCTGCAGGTTTAAGATATGAGCATCTTAGACCATAGCAACCACCTACAAGCTTCCACACACAGCTACCAGTGTTGTGCTAATCACTTATTTCTAATCTAAACTTTAAACCAATACTTTTCCATGGAAACCGATCAAATGTAAATACACAATAAAGTCTCCACCATTTCTAGATGTATGACAATGCAATAGATACACGTATCTGAATTCCCTTGGTATATGGACAACGTTAAACCAAACATCTAAAAACATAGCAGGAGTACAGACACATGAAAAAAGCAAACCAAGGTGACGCACGAGAGAAAACCACTTTCAATTTTGAAAAGACTGTACCTCATATTGTGCAGGTTTTGCAGTGGACACCTGAGAAGATGCGGTGGGTGTGATCTGCTCCGACTGAAACAAAAAAAAAAAACAAGATGATGGTTTGAGAAGAGGAAATGTGTCAATATTTGAATCCCATTTTATTCATCATTTAATCGCATGGAAATTGTGCAAAGCCAGAGGTGAACGTAGAACTAAGAAGCATGTTGAACTCTCTCTCTCACATGGAACAAAAAATCCATTCACTCACACAATGATCCTGCATCAGCTCCCAAAGTCATTCAAACCAACACATCTTCACAAAAACAACTGCCCCACCCTCTCATTGATGCTCTCCCTGATACATCTTGCTGTTTCATCTTTTCGGCTCATAACTACAGGGGTCAGAGCATTCAGCTCCACTGTTATTGCATTAACCCTTCCTTTACAATCTACACCTTTCTCTTTATTCGTATTTTTCGGAAATATATGTGGATAGACACAGAGTACAGCAGTGAACTTTGTGGCTCACCCTCCTGGAGATCTGCCAGGTTAGCAATGATGTACCTCAATCACCTATTTAAAGTATTTAAAAAAAATATATCCGTCAAAATTTCAAGAAATAAAGGGTCGCAATGCTTCAGTCTATGTGAACATTTCCGGTGGGCTTTACATTCTGTGGCAAAAAAGTTCTTTGTGATACAATAACTTTCAGAATTTCAGTAATTATGGCTAACTTTCAGTCAGGCAGTGGCTAACAAATTGTATCTTCAACAAGGCTTTTGTTAAGAGCCCCATGCAACCACCACAACAACCGCTACCAGCCACTTGGTATTTGGGCTTTTGAAAACACTTGTGGTCAAACATATATCTTTCTAAAACATATAAAAGCATGGACGGTTCAAAGAAACTTTAAATCACTGAGCATCCAGTGGATCTACTGCTTTTTGTTTATCCTAGTGATGCAACTACCTAAGCAGGTTTTAAGTTATGTGGTAAGAGAGGGCGGACTGCTGATCATGCGTCACAATGAAGCAGAAGATACAGTCTTATTTTTTCCTAAACAAAATCTTTAATTCTATCAAAATCCGATTTTCTACTACTTCTACTGAGCAAATACTGATCGTTTGGTTGACGTTTTTATTTCTATAATCTCACTAGTCGAAAATTATCAGACAATGTCATATTGATCTGGCCAACTAGACTTGCAAAAAACCTCACCATGACCGGTCAAAAGAACATGAATCGGTATTTTAAAGGATATAAAATATCACTTCTTCTTTTCCAACCATTGCACAACATGATTTTGGGAGCTCTGACATAGATCGGAAATATTCTACCACTACATCCAGCGAAAGATCTGTTTTCAATCAGAATATTCAATTGAAACCTCAAAAAAAAAACTAATTTCTACCACATTTCAATTTGGATACTGCTTTGATGTTTGCTATGCCATTTCTGTTCAAAAACAATCTGCCAATTTAAACCTCCTGTTTCATTTTAGTGTCTAACTTTCCTAACATGATAGATGGATCCTTCAGACAACAATGTAAAACCACATTTTAACATCTCCACCCAGAAACCACAGTGTTAGCTATAGCAGGCATTAGCAACGACAGCAACTTTGGCTTCACCCCCAAGCTCTTTATCAATTAAACCACAGCCCTCTTCTAAATCAACTTTAGTGAAAGACATATTTGGTGGAGTCCCTTGCTGAACCAATAAGACACACCCTTAGCATTTGGTGATTAATGCACACTACGCTATACCGGTTTTGTGCTGATTCCTTATCACTAGTACTGGAGCAAATCTGCATTGTACAGGTGGCTTTTCAATATTTCACATAAAAGGTCTACAGTAAAACATTTTGAGTTGACCAACCTTAGTGTATTCGTAAACAGTACTCTAGGTTTTACTTTAAAACTATGGTTGGTAAACCCAAATGTTTTGAGGTAACTGGTTTTAAGGAAATGGTGAGTACTGTAAACGGTTTGACGGTGTACAATTAATTGTTAGAATCTAGGATTTAAAAAATACTAATCCATTTCAAAAACATCTTAAATATGAAATTGGTGATTGCACACTGCAAAAAATATTGAGAAAGCAGAAAATTAAGACAACCAGCGGCAATGGATTTGGAGTTTTGTGGCCAACTCAAATGTATATAATGTCGTAATGTGCTTTTGTCAGTTTAACGTTGAATTTTAAGCTGAAAAACATATAAAACAAGTTGCCTCAAGATTTGTACAATTTAAACATGTTATTTGAACAAATTAAAGTTGGTCCAACTAGAACAAGTGTTTCATATTAACATTAAATGTTCTAAGCTTTCAAAACAAAAGAAGGCTAATTGAATTATTTTAGTTCCAAGCATGAACTAAGCTAAACAGTAAAAACAATTTTCCCATGATTTTATTTTATTTACTTTATTGTGTATATCAGTTCCACGTGATCAGAACGGGTCTAAAAAACACAGTTTTTCATGAAAAGAACATTCTAAACATCACAAAATTATGTTAGCGATCTTATCATGTAGACCCAAGTTATTTCAAAGAACTGATTAAAGAAACATTTGTAGGTTGCCTTGAAAATTAGTGTATACCTTGTAGTACAAAAACAATTTTATAGATCTTTTTTATACATATTAGTACCAATAATTTAGATAATAAAAAAACGTGTTTGCATAACGATTAAGGTGGTGATTTCTGAAATGCATTTACTCTGAAACTCATCACTTTCTGGAAGATGCTCTGTAGCACTTTTGCCAATTAAGAAAAGCACATCGAGACTCAGAATCTCCTTCTTCCAGAGTCCTCCTCACTTCTCCCTTTTCAAACTAAAGTGCTGACTAATCTGCTTAATTTTAAGATGCATAAAGGGCATGAAAATGAAAAACAATCTTAAACTAGATGGGTAAAGTTTGCACACAAGCTTTAACGCTGGCTTGTAAAAGTGATGTTTTAAAGTATTTTTAAAAAATGTCCTAAAGTCACTTGGGTGCTAAAAATAGGTTGCATTGGTGAACAGTTTGGTTTCTATGGAGGGTTCAGTGACATCCTATAAAGTTCCCCATGTCACTTTAAGAGGAATAAACCAACCCCCATGTCACTATGATTTTCCTAAGCTGAAAAAGAGATATACTAAATTAGTTGCTATGGTGAACAGTCTGGTCGATATGATAGAATAATAATCCCAATGTGAGTTACATAAACCAATCCCATGTCTCTGACATTTACCAGAGTTAAGAGAGAGTTCAGAACATTTGGTTGCTAGGGTAAACAGTTTGGTTGCTAGGGTTCAAATACTCTGTGGTTAGTATTATCTATGGACTATGTTGCAGATAGTGGTCATATTGCAAAAACATAACTAGCAAAGCAGGGACAAGAACACATTAGCGCGCATGATTTCGGCAATGACAACCATTGCAGATGCTATTACCATTACACCACATGATTGCGGCGGTGCATGACTAGTGGTGATTATATTCAATGGAAAACTTCAAATTAATACCTGATTTTTGTGCATAAATTGACAGTAATATTATGTACTATTTTGAATAATGCTTTTTTTCAGTAACCATCTTCTATGATGTCATACATTTTTATAATAAATAAAACAGAATATCCTGAGGATAAAGGAAGGGCAGGGTTTAGGCACGGTGTTCTCTTTATGATGACGCAAGGGAGATTGTATTTCAAGAATAACAAGTTAAGTGACTACAATCTGTTCAGGCTCTAAAAAATTTATTTATGCAAATATATTAAGTTATTAAAGACTTAAAAGATGTCTTTTAAAGACTTAAAATTTCACAGGGTGTGTGAAATTTTGTCGTATGCAATAAAACCAACTACATTTCATCACTAGGATGTTGGAATTGGATTCAAGTTGCCACTTGCTAGCATTCAAGTATGTGGTTGATGTGAGTAGTTTATTTTGCCAGAAGGAGTAAACAGATTCAAGTGCTGAACTTCAGAAAGTACAACACAAAAGATTTTTTTAAGAGTTTAGCTCAATCCTCAACTATAGACCGATTTAAATGGAAACATTTGACTGAACTTAACAAGTCTATGCTACATTCCAGTTTTGGAATCTGTAACCAATCAAAGAAGCTGTAGCGTTATTCTTTCGTTATGACGTTAATCTAATCATCAGGTTATGCTTTCAAACATCAAAGTCACTTCTTTATTTGAAAATATGAAAATGACCAGGTGAGGTCACAAACATGTCAAAAATGTGAGTGTGCGGCAACCACCCTGTCACGTCCAAATCCTTCAAAACTTACAAAATAACTACACAAATTTACCAACTTAATGAACAAACCAGTAGCAATCCACAGATACATTACGAAAAAGACAGTGTTTCTCTGCCAAAAACACAGTAATAGTTTCCAAGAACCTGCATCGCCTGCATGGAACATTAACAGGAAACCACACAGCTGTACATACGTACCATCTTTAAAAGAAGAAAACAGCTCCCCTTTTCACTTTCTTCAATAATCCAAAACTAAAAGAAACTTTCTTCAGTTCCCTTGGTCTGTAAAATATACAGAATATATCCCTCATACACATACACAAACCAATAGAAACAACCAGCAGACAAGCACAAGCCCCAAGCCCCTCCCACGTCATCCAAGCATGATTCTGACTGGTCAAAAGAAATGAGCTCCACCCATGTGCCAGGAAAACAAACACACAAGACTGTTTCCATATGACAGAGGAAGTCAAGTAAGGGTGGTGGCTCTGGCTTTCAAAGATAGGCTGAATAAAATGTTTTAAAGGGGCTCATTGGCACTGATAAGCACTAGGGAAACTTTCTATAGACCCCAGTGAGGTTCACATGCAATACAGATGCAGAAATGTTGAGTATACGCTTGTTGGGCAGGGTGTGTTCCTGAATAACTCACTCCTCAGGAATCTGGAGAGCACAACCTACCATCAGCTAGAGAGAGAGAGAGAGAGAGAGAGAGAGAGAGGGGAGGCATCACATGCATGTCAATGCACCACACCCAGGGCAAGAAAAAGAGAGCGATATAAAAAGAACAGAGAGAGAATGATATAAAAAGAAAACATCCGACCGGATAGACAGAAAACAACTAGATGAGTCATGAGGCATTTTAAAAGAGAACTGCTGCAGATTTGGCTCCAGTGCTTGTGTAAGAGGATGACTCGTGGCTCCTACTGCTACAACAAAAAGCTAATGGGGTTGGTTTGTTCAGACAGGATGTTATATTGAATACAAGGCTAAAGGAGAGCGATGTGTTGTGGTGTTAGAGTGCCATCTAGTGCACAACAGTCAAAGTTGAGGCTTGAAAAACATTTCTGACTGGAATGAGATAGATAAATGCAGAATAAAGATTCAATGATTCAGCATGAAACAAATGTCTCAGAACAAAGTGAAGTCGATGAAAAAAGCAGGAAATATCATCATCAGCGTACATTTAAAACACCATTTATTTTATTTATTTAGTGCAGTTTAAAGGTAGTGAGATAATCTTTTTTGGAAATTAACAGACATATTTTTAATTGAATGTGAAATTGTTTTAGAAATAAAATTGGTGTTTTCGATTTTTTTTGTCATTTCATTTAAATATCGTGATGCTTATCATATCGTGAACCCTGTAAAAGAGTAACCACAGTTACCACAGTTTTTCTTCATATTTTCTGAAAAATTGCCATGAAATCAAACATTTTGTGAACTTATGAGCGAAACTGTAATTTAAGGGTAGAACCACATTTGAATGGATTTAATGTATGCTGTAACAACCATGATCTGAGGTTGCGTGTACAATTTTGGTGCAGTGCTCCCTAGTGGTTCGGAAAAAGCTTGTTGAGCTTTTTTTGTGTCTACAAATAAATTTATCTCATAAAATCATAAACTGGTCTCACTGACTGACTTTTTACAATGTTAAGTGTCAGCCATTTTGATTTCAGCAAAAACATTGGAAAAAATGAACACATCTGAACAGTATTGACTTTCCCTGGGAATCAAGAACCTTGGCTTTGCTAGCGCCTATGCTCTGCTGACTGATCCACAGACAGCTAATGCTAATTCCAAGTTTTACCTTCATCAAAGACTGATATCAACATCACAGTTGTGATCAAATAAACAACCAAAACAACATCTGTCAGTAAAAGTCATAACACAGCAATACAAAATTATAGTTTTTCCTCTCCTACAAATTTGACTAAGTACAATCTTTCAAAAGCTCTTTTCGATGAGCACCTCTTGCAAAACACAAACACACAAGTTGTGTATGCAGGAATGCGGCTACATTCCACAAAGCCACTTCTGAGGCCGGAGACCTTTGAATGAAACCAAATAAGGAAAGCAGGAAAGGACCAACTGAATGCGACAGATATCCTCCCTGGACAGAAAACCCAAAACACCCACATCTACCTCCATCGGTTCAAAAGTCAACATGCATCGATCAATCTCATTAAGTTTTGGAGATTGCAGGCTTTAGAAGGATATTTATCATAGTGGGACTGAACTGGAGAGCTGCACAGCACTGCACCTCTTATCTGTGAATAAATGAGTCTGTTATCACTAATGAGCCTCACCCTCATGCAGAGGTCAAGAGGTTGTGGTGACAAAACCCAATAAGGAATCTCTTTCAGACTCTTTACTGTACATGCAATTCAAGTTCTGCAAGCTCGGAGCTCACAATCTGGAAACAAATCAAGCTCTGTTCAAGCTCTACAACAAGGAACTATTTATCGAATCAGTTCTTGTGTTGTTTTAAACTGGAAAATATCTGCAAACATGACAATTTCGATGGAAACTAAACCAGGATTTCCAAGGAAGACGAAATAATGGAAGTAATTATTTTTCTCAGAGACGTCACAGATGAGGCGACTTCTGCTCTCGTGTTACAACATATTGGGTGTGGTTGTTGGGTAGGTTATTATAAGGTCCTTGTTATTTTATAGGTATAATAAAAGCATATGTCTTCATTTTGCCTTCAATTCAGAGATGAATTGAGCAAATTTTCTCTCGTGGAGTTTTTCTCTGTTACGAAACGTCTATCAAGGGATCAAAGACTTGCTTTAATGAATCACACTTGCATGTTCACACTTGTGCATTAATATAAGATCGCAGGTGAACCATGGGTCTTATGAAATCTAACAATAACCCAAACTCAAGGTGGCGCACTGATGAAGCAATTAATCCTGGGAGTTATGACTGAGTCAGCAGGTTTTAACATGTAGCTTGTAAAACTGATATAAATCTACAATTTTTAAGCATCACAAAATGACCACAATGCACAAGATGTAAACATTAGATTTGCAATGGTTTGATTTCCACATTGCTTTGACCTCGTCTTTGCTTTTTGTGGGATTCATAATTTTTTATTTTGCCACTTTATTTTATTTTATTTTAACATTTTTTTTGTTACAAAACATAATGTTATTATTATTATTATTATTTTTTAACCGTGTCCTGTCTCGCTCAAAAGCCAGAGTACTTTTTTTTTTTACAAAAGAGTAAATGCCTTGCAGAGTTGGACAGTTTTGCTTTCTCCAGGGGAGTAAAACACCTGGTGTGGTGTTTTCTCCTCTGGACTGGAGCATTGAGTGTATGTAAATATTTATTAGTTGTGGTTCCCACGACCCAGTTTACATTATTTGTGTCAGGACAAGACAGGACTGAACGGAGGAGTGGATAAGGGATTGTGGAAGGGTGAGGGGGGAAAATTATTATTATTATTATTATTATTATTATTATTTTGCAGGTTTTGCTAAGAAATTCAGAATTGTACTACTCAATAGTGTAATGAAAAATATATATAATTTATTAGAGCAAATTGTAAAGTAGGCCTTGGACTTCTAGGAGTTAATGAGGCTTATATCATTTACAGTGTTTTTCATCATCTTCAGTGTTATTCTTTAAACTTGCTATTTTCTACATTTGCAATTACATGCTACCAATACTACTTGGAGGTTTGGGAGGAAAATATTGATATATGTTTGAGGTCCTATGCAATATAAAACCAATGAAAGTACTGTCGTATGTGGAAATGTGACTAAAGGACCATGTAATCTGCCATCCATCTGTACAATTATATGTATGAGGCTACAAATGTTACCTAAGAGAACGAGTTTTGCAATGGAGCATGAAAAGTGAAAAGCAGAGATCTTGTTGCACACGTGTGCTTGCTCATGGTCTACAACATTAATCTTGCATAATGATTGGGCAATGATCATGCTGTGAGAATCTGCAAAGTGGAGTGTGTTCTTTAACTTTCCAAATGAGGCACTCAACAGCACCGGATTTCCATAATAATTGTTCTATTTTGAGTCTGAAAGCAGTAATAACTGATATCAGTACCAAGTGTAGATATATGCTCTCTTGTGACAAAACAGACCACTTTTGTTGGGTGGGACTCGGGCAGTTAACTCGGCAATGCTCTACCGTGGTTCTATATCAGGCGGCTGATAATAAATCTGACAGACGTCTTAGACAGCCTGAGGTGCAAAAATACATCACGTGCTTTGCCTGTCCGACATTAGCAGCTGAATCCACTAATACACCAATAGCAAAGTCAAACATATGGAAATGTAAATGCCATACAGGCTGCAGGGTCACGTGTTGCTCTGTGCAGATCAATAGCACATCACTAACTCAGCTCACAAATCACAGAGAATCAATACAAACTACACTCTAACAATCACATGAACTCACTTGGCATCAAAACTAATGCTTAAAGGGTCACAACACTTACAAAAAAAAACGTGTTATTGTTTAGTGATAATAACATGTGTACATTGGTCTCCTGAAGACAGTAACCTGAGCCTCAAAGATACTTTGATGTTGGAGATGGAGATGCCAGGCAAGAGGTCAAGAGGACGACCAAAGACGAGATGTATGGATGTGTTGAAAGAGGACATGAAGGTAGTTCAAGAGTAGAGGATACTGAGGACAGAGTTAGGTGGAAACTGATGATTCGCTTGATTGATCCAAGAAGCCAGGAACGATCAAGGAGAGTCAGGTGGTGTGAATCGTAAGACAGACAAAGAGGAAACTTGAAGAGATTTGAAGGCATACCGGGCTATCACACTAGGAAAAATTCCAAATATCGAATAAATATAATCAAACAACGATTCGAAACTGGAAGTTCTAGCAAAACTCATGTATTGCCACCATTCAAGGCTATTTTATTATACTATTCCATAATGTCTACGAATCAAACTACAATCTTAAGTAAACCAGATTTTCTAAAAATGCAGCCTCTAATTCTGCAAGTATCTTTAAAAAAGTTCCAGAAGCGCCATTTTTACAACGTTTTCGGAAGGAAGAAATCTGTAAATGACTCCCACACCAATTATCCAATTTACCGCCATGCATTAAAGCCATACCAACTCTCTCATCCGGCTGATCATTGAATGCAACCTCACTTATAGGCAAAGCAGGTCTACCTTACAAGCTTCTGAAAACAATATACAAATAAATATGAATCAGCCCAGTGACTAATAGAATCAATCCGAGCTGTGTTCTGTGCAATCATTTTAACATTTTGTGCTAATCACAACAGATAAAAAGCTTTTAAGTCCTCACACATTCACAGTGAAAGTGAGCGAGTCTTTTCCTCCGAGCTATTGGTGTCAGTAGCTGATGCTGAAGCAGGCTGGCATGTTGCACTGTGGGAATGTGCAACACTTGGATGGAAGCCTACTGGGCAACATCAGGCACATATCAGAGACTCTGCTCAAGCTCAAAACAACACAGCTGAAGCACATTCTTGCAGCAATCTGCCTTTGACTGTGAACTGAAGATACAGGTATAAGGAGATATTAGCAGAAGAAGTCAGCTCTGTCATGCACCCGCCTTTCATCAATCTCCAGGAGATCCCTGTGACCCTAATTAGATAGATAGTGGCACACAATAAAAAGTGAATATTTAACCAGAATCACTGATAAAACATTTAAACCAAACTATTAAAATCTAATTTTTTTGCACCAAACGTGCCTTGCAGAACTAGAGAAACTTTTAATAAATCGTAACACCACCAACATCTAGATTGCAACAGCGACAGTAGGTCTGTCACTTTACTGGAGCCTATTTAATTCCAAAAGCCCCTACTATATTTACACTTTCTCCAACAGAGCCTTTCCCAGCATTCTCCAAACATTCCAGCACTCCTCCTCCCTCTGTGGGAAGGAAGCCAAGACCTCCTGACCAGCGCAGTGATACGAACACACAAAAACTTTAGAAGCACAGACTCAACTCTCTCACAAGCAAGCCCTTGCGCACACTCTTCGAGATCTCAGTAGGATTGAATGCGGTGCGTGAGACCTGTTCTTCTACAGCGACGTCCTGCAGGGCCGCTTGGTCCCGGGTGCCGCGGATCCAGCTTAAGATCTGGCCCATGTCTATCGTGTCTCTGTGGCTCTGATGTCTGTGTGCGGAGCTACAGCATGTTCCAGGCACAGGGTGAAGGGGAGGTGCACCAGGAGGGCTATGGGAGGGGTTAAAGTTAGAGAGGCATGGCTTGGGTCCTTCAGGAGTCTATCAGAAGGAGGTCTATGTAGGGAATGATATGGAATTGATGCCAGATGCTTGGAGTGTATTGCAAACTTGTTTGACTGTTATGTTGTTTGCATAAAGTGAATGTTTTAAAATCTGCAGCTGCTGTTTTCACAGTTTTGATGTTATCCACGAATACATTTACATTAAAGCAAGACGTTAGTAAAGCAACACATGGTGCCGACACGTAAATAATGTTTTAAACTTTACCAGTAAACAATAGTCAAATACCCCACAACAGTCTTATTATTGATTAAAGTTTATTATGAAGTTATTTATGACACTGTATTATTAATTTATGTGTTAATTAATGTATATTTATTTGTCAGTGTTTATTTTGAATTTATGTGTTAATGTTTATCATCAAAGTATTTATTTAGAAATGTTTATTAATAATCGATGTTTATGATCAATTTGTCCTCTAGCAGATTAATCCATGAAGGGACAGAAAAATGGAATTTTGATATAAAATGCACTGTGTATAAGTAATCTTTTTAATATTTCGGAATATGCCTTCTTTCAAAAGCTTCGTGAAGGTAAATCCACCGTATTCAATGGAAGATTAGGTACAAAAATAAAAGCCATACATTTTTATTTTTACATATACATTTCCATCAGAATATCATACGCTAGCTGTACTTTGAGTTGAATACAGTGGAGTTTATTGAAATACATATGATTGTCTGTGGTTGACTTTTATACACTGTTTATTTGCATTTTGGTCAGAAACAAAAGAAATGGAAAAAGTTTATCCAGCATCGGATAAACTATAAAGCATCGGATCAAGAGAGCCGCTGTTAACATGCCTTTACTAAATAGAGTAGGGCATGCTCAAGCAATCACTGTGAAGCATCTTGAAACAAGGAGTGTCAATGTTATGTGTTTGCATGGTGAAACAATGTAAGGGTAAAGGTTAATCGGTACTTTATGGTGAAACTTTCATTTGCTGCTGTATAAATCCTGAATCAACAACTGATAGAAAGTGCAAACTGAGTGGAACAAAGGTCTGGTGGAATACAAAACAGACTTATCACAAGATACTACTACTAGCAGATACTGCAGAAGATACTGCAGTATAAGAAAATGATCTAAAAATACATTTTATTGACAGGTAAAGTAAAGCAACCCTCAAAAAAGCACCAAATCAAAATGTTTAATCAACAGAAATCAATGCAAACACACTGAAAATGGCCAGAACCTTAAATCTGACACTTTTGAAACGTTCTAATGTCTTTAACTGAGCACTACTGATGCCGCCCAAAACCCTGAGAACAGAGCAGGCCTGTTCAGTGAGATACCAGGCTGGGTGTGAGAATGGTTCCCTTCAAGGTGTCTGATCCTCTGTACGATTAGATTTGGACATGCTGTTATGCATGCTATACAACTTAAGAAAATCACGTTTCTAGATCTTAAGAAAAACCTTGAAAAACTCTAGTAGACGTAAAACCTTCACCCTGTTCTTTGCAGATCTTCTTGTATTGTTCACCTTTTTGTGTCAATAAATTATCTCCATTCTCAGATTTTGTGACATTTTTCTTCCATGGGGAACCATTGCTGACAGCACGGAATGGCTTTACTCAGGAATTCATCGATATAAAACACTTTTTGAGCATTTTTCTCAAATAATTGCATTCAATGGTCCTATGCTGACCTATGCTAAAAGTGCCATATCTACAGAATGACGCAGAGAGAATGTTTTGAGCAAATAACTTTTACAAAACTAAAAAATCGTGGTAAGGAAAATAGTAGAAAAAAGTGGAGTGTTCCTTTAACGGGATGAATGCAAGTCTCAACCTCTTGCAGTAGAACATCCTGCGATTGTCACACACATACAGACAAAACGTTAGCAAAACAGAAGGTCCGGCACACCTACATACTTTTCCGTAGCCTCACAAAGCACTCAAACTCAAGCTGAAAATATAACACGGCATTAACACCTTGAGGCAGAACACAACTAATCATCATTAAAAGCTCAAACTGCATGTCGTCTCAAAAGCTCAAAAGATTGTCGTCTGCATTTACAAAAGCAGACACTTGAAAACACACCTGATCCCACAGAGCAAGCTAAACCAGCTCTTATCTTGAGAAACACAATCTTTCTTCCTCATAAACCTAAAGAGTTCAGCCGACCCTGGTTTGTCAGTCCGGAGCCAGGAGTGTGTCATTGTAACCAGAGCTCCTGATGAGTTTCTGGATGTATATATAGAAACAACATGTCCCTCAGAACATTTCATGACAGTAATGGGACACTAAACACAGGGACGGCTATACACGCAAACAAGTGCATTCCTGCTGTACTGAATCAAAATATTAAAAGCAGCGCATAAATTACAAAAGCACTCAACTGTCTCAGAGGGCTTGTCTTTGGAGTTAATGGAGACATGTATTCAAGAGGAATGCTGCATTGCATTTTTGTACTGAGTGATAGAAGAGTCATGGCCTGCAAAATTACAGTTCTTTTGTTGAAAAAGTAAAGGACTTTCTCAGTCCACTAGAGGGTGGTAATGTTTTACAGGAAGGGTTGTAGATTAGTAATATTAAAAAAATATACAAACATACATATACATATATTGTTATTGCAATTTTGGAGCTTTGCACCTCAATAGTTCTTCCTTTAACCGTCTAAAATTGGGAGAGAGAAGCTGAATAGGAACATAAAACTTTTCCTAAGTTTAACTCCAGCACCTTTTCCATCGGTTTTCACTGCACTTAAATAAAAAAAATTAGAAAGTGCACATTCCAAGACCTGTGAAATGGCTCGTATTTTTGTGGCTTTAATGTCTCAAGAGGTTCACCTGTTTTTTTTTAAATACACATTTTACATTAATATGACCTTGTCTTTGCTTTTGGGGGATTTTTTAATTTTTATTTTTAATGGCACTGTACTACTTTGAATTGTGGAATTCTGTAATGTAATGAAAAAATGTACTAAAATACAAAGCATTGCCACAAAAAATGTTTTAAAGAAAAATATTGGAGCATATTGTAAAATAGTAGAAAACGCTCAAAAAGGCCTCAGGATTCAAAGGGTTAAGGAGCTTTCTAAAAGCAAGAGAGTTGACTTGAAAAGCAGACCATTTTAATTTAACACATAGGAAGTGGCTTGCCCATGGCAACAATGCTTGAATGGACCTGGTGGAGATCGAGCCGTCAACCCACCGGTTATAGGAAGACCAACTCCACCATTAAGCCACTTGTCGCCCGTTTTAGTACATTTTAAATTTCTATCACACAACTCCTACATATATTTATGAAAGATAAATGTAGTTTTTCCAGCCTATTGGCACTAATTAACTCTAGTTTTGAAAGGTATTCCTTATTAATATTTTTCAGTTCATATCTAAATGATTAAAATCTTTAAAATTACCCCCAACCCAAAAATCAGAACCTTTATTTCTACTCCTAAACCAGAAATAAATATGACTCTTGTTTTTGCACATCCTGGGTTTCCCAAACATAATCAAGAAAGTGAAACTTCCAGGATTTACAGATTTCCCATCTGAAAACTGCACAAAACAAAGCAGTAATTGCTTACCAGAAACCTTGATGTGCGCGGAACAGTAGCTTGTGTTTGAAAAGAAGTGTCACCATTCTGAAAAAAATAAATAAATAAATCAAAGAAACTCTACATTTAACGAACTGTCAAATAGTACAATAGCCTAAGTGTTTAACATAGTTCAACACCCTTAAACAGTGTGACCAAAATCTGGGTGCTGTAGTTTAATTTGACTGAGCCTCAAAACATACCACTTATATGAAATGTCAACTTAAACATAAAAAGATGCAGTTGAGATTGCATGTTGCACAACAATAGTTTAATACAAGCATCAAGTCAAAACATTCTTTTAATTCTTTTGCAATCACCCTGGTTTCATTGGAGCTCATTGAATGAAAAGATCAAAAGCCAACATTACTTAGAAATTCACCACTTTTATAAGCATAAAGATACACAAATACATGTATCATTAATTTTATTTGAGCTTTACTCTATTCTTTTCAATAAATCTCGGTCTTTCCAGGTTTATAGCACATTAAAAGTTAGTCGAGGTTCAACTCACGATGCTCGCCCAAAACGCCGCGTACGCCATGGCGCGCTGGAACCTTCTGTGAAGATCACAAAGTTTACCAAAGTCCTCCTCGAGGTCTTTTCTCCAGCTTCTTTATTCGAGTGAGCTGATGTGCTGGCTTGTTCGCAGATAAAAGCCACACCCGTGAGCGTGGGTACCACGACGACGCTGATAATTACCGAAAATGAACAATTTGGGCGGATTATTTCGCAGGTTGTCGTACTGTATTATTTCATGTCATTCCTTGTGACAGTCCTTTTGATTCCGCATAATAAAAACATGCAACGGCAGGTGTCAGGTCTACAAGACATTTTTTTGCAGTGATTGCGAAACACTGTTACTGCATGTTACTGTCTCAGGTATTATAATTGCCCGTTTGTAAGACAAACATTTAGTGCTTGTTTTATCGCTTGATAACCCCCGCATACCCATCACCAGGAGGAGCACTTCTGGTTAGCTTTCATGATGCTTAATCATTGGAAGCTAAATTAACCATTATTACCGAAACAGACCATGCTTACCAATAAGAAATTCAACCAGGTGTAGGTAAACAATTATGCCTGTTTTCTATAAATGTTTAATAAAAATGTTTTTGTCTTGCTTTGGTAGCCTATACCGTTGTAGAGCAAACCGTTTGAACAACACCGGAAGTTCAACGGCCCCCTTTATAAAACGCAATTTGCTTCGTGTTGACTACCCTAAAAACGTTACATCTCCAATAAAAATAGAAAAAGCTATTGGATTTGATTTCAAAACAAATACTATGTTTTTAATTCAAATAATAATATGTCTATCGCCGGAAAGCTGTTTTGAATCACTCAAAGGAACCGACTCTTCACTCTCGATTGTAATGATCAGAAAGAGTGAATCAGAACGGTTTTTTATTAAACTTCGTGAAACATATTCCAAAATATAAATTTTCCGAGGTAAAGCTAATGTGTTTTGTGTGGAAACGCAATCTTTGTTAGGTTAGACAAATGTGCCCTAAGTTAATTTCTCAAATCAGAATTTTAGACCTTGGTTTTGATTTTTTTCCTATTAAAATATGGCATCAAAGATGTTAGCAGTCTACAACACACTTCACAGTTGAGTTCCTGGACTTGTGTGCCTTCCTATCTTTCCAACTCTCAGTCTAAAACTCTCAAGTCAAGTTGGTTAAGCATTAATTTGACATAAGTGACATTGGACCTGTTCATGGTATACTTTTCATCAAATGTGAGCTGGGGAGCGAAATCTCACCCTAATCAGATATTTTAGGATTACTATGTGTTGCCTAAGAATGTTCTGCTGAAGCACACAAGGCCAACCCCTCAAATGGTTCCTGTCTCCTCCCTGTCTAATAATAGTTCATCACAATTTCATAATTTACTCAAAGCTTGTATGACTCATTTGGTTCCTTGCATAAATAAGTACATTTAAGAGGAATTCCATTCAGGTTGTTAAATTGTACTTACATGACTGTCCGTAGTGATGCAAAGGTTTCTCTATGTTCTAAAACATTAAAATTTGTGCTAGAATAGGTTGAATCGAGAGTATTTAAGATTATATTTCCCCCAAAACACATCTCAAGAACCATATTATTAAATGTACAAGATTGTAATTTTTATATGTTGACGAACCTAATGTGTGTAGTGGGACTCCTTTAAAAAATATAAAAGGCCACATGATTAACGGCGCAAGATGTTTTGTTTGGTAAAAAAAAAAAATGATCAGAATGACAAAACATTTTATTCTTGATTGCCCCTATCTAGTTATTTCTTGCCAAGTTCCAGAGAGCTTTCACTTGAAAAATGAGCCATGCAGCCGTCTTGCCCTCCAGCAAGAAGAGGCTTAGTGTTTTCCTCCAGAGTGAACTGATATTGCAGGAAATGCTGCTGACAGATCAGGGATCTCCTGCCTGCATTCTTGAGGTTGAGCTCTAACATCTCTGTAGATAGCTGCGCATGACTCTCACATGTGTGAAAGTTTTATCAGCTTTAAAATGATGCATAATTGCTTGATGTGATCAAGAATTTCGATGATATGAATTTAATCATCATCAGTGCATTAGAAAGAATTCAAGTAGTTGTCATGCCATTCAAAATGGTGCTGTTTATAATTCATCGTTTGTTGGAGTAATTTAATCAGGGTGGTTTCTGTTACCATTATGATTTAAAACTAGCGTTTGGCAAAAATGGCATCACCCAACCACTCAAATTGCCAGGACATATGAAACTTATGAGCAGAACTGTACTTGTTGCCATTATGATCACTCGTAGTTGGTTAATGACACGGTTCTTGTCCACTATTTGACAAATATTGAATAGAATTTAAGTACATTTGTTTGTGCATTTGAAATTATTTTACTAAAAGATTACTCTTTTATTAAGATACAAATGTAATGCATCACTTTGTCAATGCAAATTAACAGCATATTTGTATTTTAGAATACAAAAAAAGAGTTATAAGCCCCATTATAATGAATCATTCTTAATTTTTACTTGAAAATAAGCAATAAAAGTGAACAAATAGTAAAACTAAAACTATTTTCAGAGAAGAAATGCCAAACGTGGAAAAAATTGT
This sequence comes from Danionella cerebrum, assembly GCA_007224835.1. Classification (NCBI taxonomy): domain Eukaryota; kingdom Metazoa; phylum Chordata; class Actinopteri; order Cypriniformes; family Danionidae; genus Danionella; species Danionella cerebrum. The sequence goes on along the minus strand of SRMA01025407.1, from coordinate 473,213 downwards.
CAGACCAATCCAGCAGGTGGCGCAACTTCCCTACTGAATTGTTCAATGTTGCATTAAAACAAACACCACTGCAAGAAATGTTAAAAAAAATATTCTACTCTCTGAACAGAACATTTCTACAAATCAAGCCATTAAAGTACAGTATTTATAATTGATTACATTATTTCTAAAGTCCTAGAAAGAGTTCTAAAGTTTCTTGAACGTAGGAGATGTGTAGCTTTGGATAATTTGACAATTTTGACAAGTTAGGGGGGAAAAAACAAGCCTTGAACTCAACAAGCTGGAGGAGAAGATAGTCAGGGCTTGGACAAAATATAAAGACATGGATCGGAACTCTCAAGTTCACAGAGCATGTAACACCGACTGACCTCTTTGAGACCAGATGTGGTGTTGACATCTCACACTATGAAGCAAACCCTCCTAGTGGAACTAACAGTCACCTGGAAGAAACGGAAGGAAGAGGTCAACAAGTGTAAGTAGCTCAAATACCACAGTTGTAGAGGGAAATACTGGAGAAGATGCTGGAAAACATGCGTTAGTGGGATATCAAGGATTTGCGGCCCACTCCCTGTACAAGACCTTCAGGCTCCTTAGTATCACAGGAGGTGCGATGAGGAGAGCTGTCAAGTCAACCACAGAAGCAACAGAGAGAAGGTGGATCTGGATCAAGAGGTCCAAAATTGGTCAACATAGGTCTTTGGTCAACACTGGGTGGAGCCAGAAGACCCAGAAGATGAGACTGGGAGTGCAGGAAGGTGACCAGACACTAGCTGGAGTATGGAGAACAGCAAACGCAGAATACATACAGAGCTGATTTAAGTGGCCAAGAAGACTAGAAGCTTTCGTGGGAGTCAGGGTGAGTGAACTGTAGATCTGACAGCTCAGGATGCATGAGTGAGGCTTTTTACTGAGGGAAAAGAATTGGTGAGGAGCGCTGCTTGATTGTATCTTGTAAACTATTCTGCAGACTCTGGTTTCCTGACAAAAACCAGTTTAGCAGTTTTTAGAAGAAATAACGTAACGTCAAATTTTGGCGGCAAATCGAATTCTGGAGTATGAACAAATGCATTCTACATAGAGACTATTAAACTTGTCTTTTAATTAGTTAATACAACATGCATGAGTCAGGGTGTGTGATCATAGCTTTGCATCTCTACCCTCTGATTTTAATTTCCCAGCAGTCTATAATGTGATCACTACCGCATTTTTAGAAGCCAGTGTGACTCATGCTTCAAAGTAAAGCCTGAAGCAGTTCTGAGATCAGCTTTAGTGTGTGTCCATTAAGCTCTTATGTTTGCAGGAGCCACTGAACGCTTGATAATTGTTCACGTCATGTAAGAGCGATAACATTCAGCCACACAAAAGCAAGAGTGTGCAAAGCAGAGCACGAGTGTGTCTTTCCTTTATCTGTGTGCGGACGAAGGTCTTGCTCCTCAGATAAGAGATGGGACATTGTTATTTAAAGTGGGGGTGCTGAGCGTACTCCTCCTATTTCAATTCAGTCAGTCCTCAAGACTCCAGTGGAGTATCTATTGACCTCAAGTTCATAAAATCTGCTGTTTGCTTGGTGTCCGCAGCAGAAACTGGAGGATTGATTTACTTGGGCTGCATTTCCTCCTTTCTTCTATATTCATTGAGGTCTACTAATCTTGCAGTTTGTGGTGAAATGTTTTAATTTTGAAGAAAATTACGGTTCATTTACCAATGGTTGAAGCAGCCTTCAGGATTCTACTGTGGTAATACTGTTAAAACACATTTTCTAGTGGCAATGCAAGTTTAAAAGTCTGAAAAGGTATTTTTATGTTATGTGTTTGTGCACTGTAAGTAACAGAGTTTGATGGCGAGTGTCACTGGTATTAAAAGGTCACGAATGACGTTGAGTGAGGAGATGAGTTCACCGATAGGTTCTCGGCTCCAACAGCAATTAGCCTTTCGCTTAACAGAGCTGTGTGATGGTTGAAGCTGGGAGAGATCTCCAATGTTTCACTGACCTTCTGTCAGTACTTTTTTGGTTTGTGAGTTCCAAAAAGCTTAGCATCCCCAACAACAGAAGTGGTTGAAAGCATTTAGACGACTCACATAATCTGGCTGTTCATGTAACTTCAGACACCGCTCAACTGTTCTCACACCGGTGTTCTGGAAGTAATGGTCGTGTGATATGGCTACAGCTTGATACTACTGTAGATGACTGGTAGATGGGTTTCCATTAAGCATTTGACTGTAGCTGATTTCCCAAGCGTCCTCTGGAAAGTGCAGGTAAACTACTGTAAACAGAAACCTGTTGAACATCAGGTCGTACGTCTCTAGAAATTAATTAATAAATCTGAAACGTGTTCACAATTTATATCCAGTGTTGTCATCACGAGCGATAGGTCCAGCATCTCTTTTATTTGGGTTTACGATCAGATTCATTTCCTCCGGTATCAGTATCACTGATATGATACCCAGCGGTGACAGCAAGATGGTGGCCAAGTAGACAAAGGTTTCCATGACAACCACACATCCTTGACAAATGACATGGTTTGAGGACAGGCGATAAGAAAGCGAATGACAGAGAGAGAGAGAGAGAGAGAAAGAGAGAGAGAGGGAGAGAGAGTACCTGGTCTGAGTCACAAAAACACTCAAACACTGACTCATTTGACTGCTGGTAAGAACTGCTATTTTATGAAGCAAATCATTAGAATACACAGGAAAAGGCTAAAGGTAACTAAGCTCAGGGACCAAATTCTTTCATGAACAGCGTTAAAAATAGCGCTAACATTTGTTGTGAACAAGCAGAATCTCTATGGAAAAGAATGCCAAAAAAAATTTAAACGCAACTAAAAGACAGAAAAAATCAGCTGGAATCTAACTCCAAACATTTAGGCCAAACAATAAACATTTACCAAACTGGTGATGTAGCCTTCACTGTAGCAGCCTGTGAGATTCCACATTTATTTTCAGCGCATTTTCAACATTAGATATCTCAGCAATAGTTCCAGGTTTGTTATCAATGACATGTATTTCAAAAAATGAATTGCTGTGTGTTTTTTTTTTAATCTTACATGATAGTCTGATCAGTCCCAAATCCACAACATATATTATTAATCAATATCCTTGTCTCCCATTTATAGCGCCACCGGGTGGCCACGGGAACTCCAGCGTTTAACATTAATAAGGTACCTTTTCAACCAACCTTGTGAACTGTATGAGAAGGAAAGTGTCCAAAACAATGACAACAATATTAATTTTCGTTAATTGTACCTCCTGGCGTTAATGCCTCTTTATTTTGTGGTTTTCGTTATTTATTTTGCTTTTATTATTCAAAATTTTTAAGAAATCTATCTTGAAGATGTCTTAGAAATTAGGATTTGTTGTAGTGCATAGTGCAACAAATTTTCCACCGGGGTGATGGTGACTGAAGTGCAGAGCCCTTTGACTGCTGCTTGCAGCTTTAGCTTTTTGTGGATGTTCATTTCAGTTTCTTTTTATAATTTTGGTTTAAAATCATATATATGCATTGCATCATGAGCACAGTGCATCACCAAAAGGCCAAAGGTGCATTTTGCTGTGCAAATCTATAACAATCAAATTTCGCACCACAACCTCCATGACGTCCTCTGAGCCTGACTCAGAGCGTCCATTGCTCCATCAGGCCATTCATTTCCTGTTATGTCAATACAGACTATAGGTCATGGTTTTACTTTACTCTGTCCATTTGTCATACACCATTACACCTCACTACATCTCTTAATGTAGCTCCAGCTGTTCTGATGACAGCTTTAATGAGAAGCTGCTAATCGAATGTGAGATCTTCCCTGGCTGATCTGGTTTTTCCACATTTGGCATCTCTGGGTACATCGGAGTGTTTACCCACACACATGTTTGATCAGCGAAGCCTTTGTAATTTCACAGCACATTAGGAGCAAATAGATCATTTAGCAAAACTGAGTACTTCCGACATGAAGAAAATCTTTTGAATCAGATCATGTTTTTAAAATGAACAAGAATTTGCTGTGTACTGAAATTAATGGAGATCAGGGCCCTGTGGGGGCCATACCATCACTTCCAGTAAGTTAGTACTTGATTACTTTAGCTGTATGTTTGGGCAATTGTCATGCTGCCAAGTTAATCTGAGGCCAATCATAAACCTGCCTGGTGGTGGTATTGCATGATGGATAAGAGTTTGCCTGTATTTTTCATTGTTGAAAATTTGTAGCAGATTTTGCCTGTACTTCACTCAGGTTTAAGCCTCCTACACAGCTGTTTCTGTTTCAGTTCATGACTGGGTTTCAACCTATGTTTGACTTCGAGGATCATTTGCACCTGTTTGCTATAATTGGTGAATCATACACCTGAATGTAATGCCAAATCTTTTGCCTGACACCTGCATAACCATTTTGCTCAGTAATGACTTGTGAGGTATGTTTATTTTTAAATTGTAACAGTGTTTTTCAATGAAAAAGTGATTAATGTTGCACAGCAGGTCAAATATTACACCAAAAGAGGTCACATTTCCGAAAACAAATGTGACTTTGTGTGTTATAGAGCTATAGATGCTAGGTGATAACATCAGTTACATTTACTCTGCAGCCTTTTAAGACATGAACGCTGTCAGTACTATGTACTGTGCTAAAAAGTATAACATTGCACAGTGAACGTTAATTGTCTCATTAACTTTGCTGATTTTACCAGTGCAAAGTCTAATATGTTCTGTCCTCAGTGCAAACAGGTGTTGCTAGGTGGATGTGGATGACTGCATCTGCTTCAGCAAATGGATTGTTTGCTCAACAGCCCATCTGACCGGACTTACTCAGAGAACTGACTGGCTTATTTATTTACGTGCACAGTCTGGCTCCCCGGTAGGATCTACTCTGATCTCAAGTTGACACAGCTTTAGAAGAATATTCAGTTGAAAATCCCCAATCTCGAATGTTAACGCAGATGTAGAAATGTTTATTATGGTCCCTTTTTTTAGTCCCTTTTTTGTTAAATTTACATATAGCATGTATTTGACAATGTTTGTTTTTATAATTTACAAAGCTATTTGAGTTATACACTTAACATAACTACAACTTTTAAACCACATTTTGTAATGGTAAGACTCTTATATGGATGTTAAACAAATATTGTACTGATTAAGTAAAACTAATGTATCTAACTGAGTCTAACAATAAACCCAAAAGAAATTACTTTGTAATTTGTTTATTATTATTATTATTATTATTATTATTATTATTATTATTATTATTATTATTATTATTATTATTATTATTATTATTATTATGTAGAATTAAGTCCCTAAACAGTCACATTTTATCAAATTGATCCTATCAATTTAAACTTATCGACGCATATAAACGTTATTATATTTAAAATGTCCTTATCACATTGTAGCCAATCACAATTTAGAATATTTGGACGATTAATACGATCATCCAATTAAATTCCTTCATGAATTTACGCACGTTGTCGGTTGAAAGAATGCGCGGCAATCATTGGCACGATTATTTACAACATTTAAAGTAAGTAAATCCGTAATTTTAATTTTTAGTTTACAAAAACCCATTTGATCAAATAATCGCGAAACTGAGTTTCAATAAATACTTCACTTTCCAGGAAATCTATAACGCTAGCTATATGGTTGGCAAAACAGCATATATAGCCACGTATTGCCACCCTCTGTTTTATTAACCATTAATTATGTTGTTCATTTCTTCATTTTACATTTATATTGTTGTTTCAGAATGCAAAACATAACAATAAAAAATATAAAATAAGAAAAGTCTATAGCTTATAAGACATAGAGATGTTGCCTATATGTTTGGAAAATATAGAGAGGCATTCAAACCCACAGTTCCCACAGTGAATCGTGGTGGGAGTATGATGATGTGGGGGGTTCAATGTGCTGTGCACTGGAAACCACTTCAGTATTGAAGAAAATATGAAAAAAACGACACAATTTTTAAAGACAACTGAACAAAGCAAATATCTCTAAATGAGCCAAGTAAGTGTACTTGTCTGTCTGCACAAAGCCCGGACTTAACTCAAACTAATGTTCAGTGTTTGTGCCAAATTTACAAATCTAGATGAGAGAATGTAGAGTTGCTTGAGAACAAAAACTTAAAGGCTATTGTCAAACAAAATCGATTTATAATGACTGTTAATGTGATCCCGAAAATCATGTAAATATTTCAATCACTACTGGGCTGAAAGTTTTAGCTGTAGACATTAGAAGGTAGATGCTCAGTCTCTATCTGTGATTTCGTGCAGCATTATGTTCAGTGTTGGTCTCATTTAATGGAGCTGTCCACTGATGCGGTTCTGAAACGTCGCCATGACGCAGACAGTCACGCCTTCCCTTTATTTTTATTTCACTCCTCAATCGCAAGTCTATTTTACATTTGGGTTTTTTTTTTTAAATACAAAAATACACCCAAATCAAGAAAACCAACCAATTTATTTCCAATATTCATCCCTCATTTAGATTAGACTAGCTTCTGTTTTATTATATCTACATGGATGTTCGTCGTCTATTAATAGAGAAACCCTCCCCTCCTCATTCATGCGCCATTCACCCCGCCCGACTCCCCCGGGATTCGAGCATCCTACCCCAGGTAGAAATTGACGTCAGAGCCGATGGTAATTTGACGTGTAAACATCCCTTCCCCGAGCACGACTCCATCTCTCATTGGTGACTCTCCATACGCGTTCACACTGCATCAGAATTACGAGGAGACCACAGCGATAAGATCTTCTGAGATATCTCGTGTTTACATCAACGTTCTGTTTTATTTATTTAAATTATTGCTTTTTATCGTTTTCAATCCGACGCGGTCATCTCGTTCATTTTTAAGTGCTTCTAATTGGTTTGAAATGGAAGAAAGATGTCGCCCAATGCTGCTGTGCTATCTTATTGCTCTGATCTGCTCGCGGGTTTCTTCTTCAGCTCTGGACAGACAGTATCTGAACGAATGGGCGGTGGAGATCCCTGGAGGAGCCGACAACGCTCGATCCATCGCCGACGAGTTCGGCTACGAATTGATCCGACAGGTAAGACGCACCAAACACCGCGCGTTCAGTCTGTGCGCATCGGGGAAAACCACTTGTTTGACGCACATCTGGGTCTGATTTGCAGCGGTGCTGTTGCACATTTGTTGTAATGCTGTTTAATGCATTTATTAATACTATTCAACCTGCTGTTGAATAGTAGAATGCTGAGATTTCACCACATTGCCAATATGAATAAACATTATTCCAAGTTTTATTTCTATAGCAGAAATTAGGAAGCTTTAAATGTGGATTATTTTGAATGAAAATCTAAAAGGCAACTCTATACACCAATATATATTTTTCTCAAGGCAGACTAGACCAAACAGATGGCATCTGCGTCATTATGACCAGGCTTAATTTAGCTCTAAATATGAACCGCTCTCCTTGGGCAATTCTCCATCTCTCACTTTCATTTGTCTGCAGATTGGGGCGCTGGAAAACCATTATTTATTCAAACGGCACAGTCACCCTAGCAGGACCAAAAGAAGTGCAGATCATATCACCAAACGTCTGTCAGAAGATGACAGGGTAAGAAAGCCTCACACTCTTTAGTTTGTATTTAAAGGTATTTATTTTAAATAACCCTTTGTTAAATAAACATTGTTTTAAATAAACATTTCTTAATGGACAGGTGTCTTGGGCTGAGCAGCAGTATGAGAAAAGGAGAGCCAAACGAGCCCCAGTGGGGATGGAATGTAAGGATTGTTCAGTGGACAAACTTTTCGATGACCCCATGTGGAACCAGCAGTGGTATCTGGTGAGTCTCAGTTACATGTGCACAGGGATTGCTTTTTAGTGCATTGTTACTGTAGTTAATATTTTAGAACTGAAAGTTTGTTTCTTTTATAGAGAAACAAGCAATTTGCTTGTTTTTGTATAGTCTGTTTGGTTCAGCGATGGACTGGTGACCTGTACAGGGTGCATCCTGGAGGTTTACATGTGTTCCCAAGTAAATATGGATGGATGAATAGCTGCATGCCCTGGTTGATAGATGGATGGGTTGGTAGCTGGTTTGGTGCGAGGATGGTTGGGTGTCTGGATGGATGGGTGGTTGCGTAGATGGTAGAATGGATGAATGGATGGATAGGGGTGTGGGTGAGTGGGTGGATTTTTGGATGGATAGATTATGGGTAGGTTGGTGTGTGGGTGGATGGGTGTGTTAAGTGGATGGTTAGATTGACAGATTAATGAATGGGTAGGTGTGTGGTTGCGTTGGTGGATGGATGGATGGAGGGATTGATGGATGGGTGAATGGATGGGTAGGTGTGTGGGTTTGAATGGATAGATGAATGGATGGATGAGTGGGTAGGTGTGTGGGTGGGTGGATGGTTGGTTGGATACATGGGTAGGTGTGTGGGTAAATGATTGAAATGGATGGATCAATGGATGGGTGGGCGAATGGATGGGTAGGTGTGTGTGGGGGTGAGTGAATGATTGGATGGATGGATGGGTAGGTGTGTGTTTGAATGGATGAATGGGTGGTTGGATGGATGGGGGGGTGGTGAATGGTTGGTTGGGTAGGTCTATGGATGTGCGTGTTGGATGGATGGCCATCTGGCATACTGGACAATGCCCATTATGCTGATGCACATTTTTGTACTAAAATAAAAAGTTTTAGCCCCATTTCTATTCGCCAGCATCAGAAATGTAATCCTGGTCTTTAAGGACACAGGGCTAGTCCAAACCGCAGGGCACTCCCTTCTCCTAGCTTCTTAAAACGCTCCACAAACAGAGCAGATCTGACTAAAAGCCCTTGTAGCAATCTACACTGTGCTGATGTAATTCACTTCCTGTTTGTGTGGTCCTTCATTACAGCAGAATACCTTGTCCCTCAGGACTTGGTTGGAGCTCATTGTTTCGAAGCATTCAGAGCTTGTAATGGCTGAGATTCTACAGGGAAACCATCAGAAGGGCCAATCACACATTCGCAGCAGAAACACAACGGATAGATGGGTTTTTTTGATTGCGGCCAAGCTCTTAATGCCAGGCAAGGGCTTCCGTAGAGTCCCAGATGGGAAGGTTTCAGCTGGCTCTAATATGGATCATGGTTTATATATTAAGTCACTCTAATCAAATTGAAAACGTCCATTTGCATTTCCGAAGGAAGGATTATTTTTTTGGCGGAGCATTTTATTCTGAAAAGCAGTTCAGTGGTGCCATGAGCTGGCGCTGACCTTTTGTTCTTTTTGTTTATATTTGCGGAAGAGCTTAACGCAATTGCACACACCATTCCTGTCTGGTTACATTTGCAAGTGTGATGCTAAATTTAGCTTTTTAGCTTAATTGATGCAGAAGTGAATGTTTGGAACAGCATAAGTACTTCAAACATCGACAAAATTACTGCTATTTATAGCAACAGAGGTGTCTATCATGCGACTAAACTTCATTATAGTAACTATATTTATAAAATATTTATATTTATTTTCAAACATACAAACCAAGAAACACTCTTCCCACAAAATTAAAAAGCATTGAAAAAGGCAACCTTTAATAAACAATAAACAGAGGCTTATTGAAACTTTATATGTAGTGGGCAGGGCTAGGTGCCTGCATGTGTGTGGCTTATTAACCAAAGCCTCTCTTTCATTCTTAAAATAGGCGAATGCTGCATGGACCATGGCTGCTTATAAGTGTGTGGTCGCTGATGTGTTTCCTTGGTCAGGTGGAGTCAAAAATGAACAATAGAGATTATATCCCAAGTAATATCAGATGTGGTCATAGTAAAACCTCAGGAATTATCGTAGTAGTACAATAGAGTGATGCAGATGTTTTCATGCTCCTATTAAAATGAACCAGCCTTGTCTAGAGAAGGATTGAGATGTGTGCCGTCATCGGATGCAAGGTTTTATTGGTGGAGCCTGTATGATGTGGCAGGGCTGTCATGTGTGGTGCACAGCTTCACTCATTCCCATCCCCTCCTCCTCAATCCCTTCACCAGCTCTTTCCTCAGCTATGAGTCATGCAACTGCAGAGTCTTTTTCAGAAAATTTTCTTCATCTCTGTCCTGTTTTTACTGTAGTTTTATACCAGCAATCCAGTCATATCTGTGCTTGTTTCCTTTTTGTGTGTGTACACCCTTCAATAATGGCACATTTTTGGGGTAAACCCAACTTGGTGGATAAATGATGAAGGAAGGCATCATGTTATGTTAGTATCTTTGTCTTGTTATTTTTAATTAAGGCCAAAAACATGAGATTATGGACGAAAGCATATGTTCGGTCTTAAAACAAAGACCTATTGTATTAATTACCTTTAAACACCACATTTTACAAAGCAAAATGTATCAAGTGTTATTCCCAGTCTAGAGGTGTAGACGCAACAAATTAAGGTGACAAATCCTTCGTTTCCAACCAAGTGAGTTTATTTTAAAGTGCGATACCAGAATTAGGAAATATCAAACAAATCGCACATGTGCACAATAACTACAAAAGATATTTACAACAATATTCACCAAAATACAACTGAGCTGAGCAAAGATCGAAGTCGCATTATAGTAGTGGATCAGGGGGCTGGACAATGAACTAGATCACATGACCAATAGGAAAGGGAGAAGTCAAAGGAGGTACTGATGGTACAAGAAGTAGAGTCATGGGAAGTGAGGTCATAAATCGTAACACTGGCCCAATTCTGGCAAGACAGCCAACTTTTGCATTACCCAAGCACTGCAGTGAATTTCGATAATTACTGATCCAAGTCTTGATTCCAAAAACAGGCAAAGCATAGGCCTTGACTGATCAGAGTCCCAAAAACGTTAATAGTACTTTAAGCAGCAATGGCTACAAGGGCAGCTACGGCCTCTCTGCAAGACTCTGGCCAAGTTTTGCCACTTGCTTGATGAATACCAGATGTTTCATGCTTTATGTCATCATATTGTTTTACATTAAGTCAAAGAATAATGACTAGTTGCTATATCTGAACAGCGCTACCTGATGTGTCTACTCCAATAAACACTATCCTCCTGATTTGTAATAGGAAGTGATTGAAACATTCCTTGACTGACCACTTGAGGCTGGTGTCAGTAGTGAGCAGATTCCCAACGACACCCAACTTTACATATGGAAAAAAACATTTTCGTATTGCTAATTTTAACCTACATGGCAACTCAGAGGGATTGAATATTTTCATTACTTATTCATTTTAGTGTTGTTTAGCCTTAAAAATATACTTTTTGACTGTCACCGGTCATTGCCGTGTTGTTCTGGAGCAGGTTGCCACTCAGTTTAGCAAACAAGTGGCTTGATTTTCCCAATTTTGAGCCACATTTGCGTTCTTCTTAAATCTATGGGTGACAGCATGCATGCTACGTCCCAGACTGTGCACATCTGCCCTTTATTTAAGGACAGGAACTAGCTCTTTGAAAGGTGATTATCAGTAAATATGAAGAAATCCCAGATGGTTGAGTGTGGCTGGAAAGTAGTCTGCGCAAACCAAAAGGTCAGCCAGGGAGATTGCATCCAGCTTTCATTGTCAAGCAAACTGCATCTGCTGGAAGGGTCAGTGCTTGTGTCCGAGAGAGCTGCTTTTGTATCCATGAAGAGCATGAGAGTGCCTTTAAGGGCTGAGGCGATGTACAGTGTGCAATTGAATAAGTGAATATTGTGACTGAATATTGTTTGAAAGGTTTTCAAACATTTATATATTATATAATAACAATTTTAATACTATAATGTTTACAATATACGAACACATATGTGTGTCGTGAATCCACGTAAAGCGTTTTCCCCCAAATTAATTAATGTATTGCATATACACACACGTCTTATTCCATAAATAAATGCACACATTATCATAAAAACAAACATGCAGTGCAAAATAAAAATGTATTGAATAATAATCAAAAACAATGGGATGAGTAAAAAATATGAAAGATAACTTAACATTCTCAATTTGTGTTAATACATTAATGAATAAAATCACTTTTAAAGTGTGAAAAAACTGGGTTACTTTGTATTGTATCAAAAAGTAATGGAGTTTGCCTGGTATATTTTCCAGTATTCCTTGTTTTAATTATCGAAAGCCACAATGTAAAACGTCTTTCTTTTTAAGATAATTTTTTTATTTTTAAATGAAAAGACAGTGGAGTGAGACAGGAAGTGAGAGAGAGAAAGTAGTTGACAGACTCTACTCCACATCACTCTACGCAAATGTGTCCTGTGCAATATCCTCTACACCACTACACAAATTTGCACCTTTTAAAGTACGGCTAGTGAATGTAAATGGGTGCATTTTATGAGCCTTCACCAGGAGAAGACAGACATTGCTCCTTGATTAGAAGAGACAGAAGTTACTAAAAGTCTCCAAGAACTCCAAAAAAAAGTTGGCAACACTAGTTCCATAAAAAGCCAAGATCAGGAGCAGCAGATTCAAGCAAACGCCTTGCATTTTATGATCCTAGAACTCACGATGATGCCAGATTTAAACTGGACAAGTAGCTGTTTGCATTCTACATGTTTCACTCAGACAAACATCTTTCAGAAATCTCTGTCAGAAGTAGAAACCTGATGCTTCTCAGGAAAATTATCAATATTGCCTGAAAGTAACCATTTTATCTTAACTTTTCTCTCTCAGCAAGACACCCGGACATCATCGTTCCTCCCCAAACTAGACCTGCACGTGATCCCGGTCTGGAAGAGGGGCATCACAGGAAAAGGAGTGGTCATCACTGTGCTAGATGACGGCCTGGAGTGGAACCACACTGACATTTACCCAAACTACGTATGTCTGCTATGATAACAATGTCCTCTCAACCATTATCCACTGCTGTTTCCATGCCAACCTTCTCTGGCACGGAGTATTGTTTCTAGTGACACCTAAAGGAGGATTGCAGCAGATATCATTTCTTTTTGCATGTGGCTATTGCGAGGAAGAACTTATGAATCGCATGATTACAGCCTCCAGTTTAACTATCATTGTTCTTTCTCTTCCCTGCAGGATCCTGCTGCAAGCTATGACTTTAACGACAACGATCCAGATCCTTTCCCAAGATATGATTCCACCAATGAAAACAAGTGAGTGAATCTTTGACAGAAGATCTCAAAGAGCTGAACTTCACTTGAGCAACAAACAGATCAGCCTTTAGCCTTTTAATAATGTAAACCACAACACAGAGTGAAGAGGAAACCCACTGAAAATAGTCACAAGCTCGGACATAAACGCTTTATTTCATGCTCTTTTTAAAGAGATTTGCAGATTTATTTACATCATGTTGAATCCAGGGAGAATTAGACCAGACTGGCATCACAGCTTGGAAAAGAAAACTGAGAGCATCAGTCGGTCTGAGCTGAGAAGGTCGGTTCTGAGTTAATCTATTCCAGTTGTATACACATTACTCGCTCGTGCATATCTTACATAAGAGGATTAGAATATGCACACACGCAAACAATTCTGAACCTAAAACTGTCCAGTATGTAATGTTAGGTCATTCAGATGCACCTTGCTGGAGTCCTCATTCAACAGCTTTCATGATTAAACTACCGGTAAATCATAATCATATATTAAGATATTGTACCTAAACGTAATGTCATCTTATGCAACTTAGTAAAATAGATACATTTAACTGCAATCATTGAGCTGAGGCCATGGGCCGTTGGGAGAAAGGAAAGAATTGGTGAAAGGGAAGCAGCAGACACTGTAAGTTACGTGAATTCAATAAAAAAAAAAATTGATTATTTAATTTGGCATTTTGCTTAAAAGCATTTCTCAACATTGACCTTGAACAGTTTTCTAGTTGTTGCGATCTGCTCACGTAACATTGACCAGACCAGAACAATTGGAAAACTGTTAAAAAAAAAATTACAAATCAAACTTTAGTCACATAAAACATAGACTAATCTTTTTAAAAGTAAAAAAAATGTAATAATAATACACAAGAAGGTGCTGCAATGAAACTTTTTTTTATTTTTTTTAAGCTGTCCTGTCCTGGTTGAAAGCTACCACAAGGGAGGGTTGGTGCTAAGTTTGAGCTGGACTGTTTTGTTCTCTCCAGGGGAGTGAATATATGATGTGGTGTTTCCTCTTCTGAATAGAAGCCGTGAATTTATGTAATTATTTATTTATTTTTCCCATGAACCAATGGTACATGCCAATGTAACATTTATTAGTAACCTTGGGGTATGGATACATGCCAATTTTTGTATATGTTAATGCATTTGCAAATAGCCGCATTTTTAGACAAATTGCCAATAACCAACATGGCTGAGGTAGTTAAATTTGGCATGGTTTGACATGGTCCAAATGGATGGATACCAATTTTATAATTTTGATGACAAAAAAATGGACTTATATGACACAAAAGCAATTTTTTATATCACCTGACAACTAGGGGGCACTGTGCAGGTTTTGTGTTGTGGTGTTGATATAACTTTGTTTGCAAATTATTAAATTCTTTTTGAATTCTTTTGATTACATTTTGGCAGCATGGTCTGGATATGATCTGAAAGACATTTTGTGGAGACCAGATTATGTCATACGACCACTTTGAATTAGCACAAGCTTTTATTTTCATTTTGGCTATAGAGTGTTTGTGTTAGAAGATTGAATTTTTGTATTTGGTGATGGTCAGCAAATTAAGGAATAATAAGTTCATAACAAGCCAACTTGATTCCAGTTATACAGACATGAACTGGAAACCTGTCTATCCTGTGTCCTCAGGCATGGTACTAGATGTGCTGGGGAGATTGCCATGCAAGCAGACAACAATAAATGTGGAGTTGGAGTAGCCTACAACTCAAAAGTGGGAGGTATGTATCAGAAGCTGCTCATCTCAGAGAGAGTTGATGTACAGAATTTGGCTGTGATGAAAAAAGTTTGTGCTCAGAAGAAGTGAGCTGCACAATGTTTATATAAAAGCCCTGACAGTACTGCCATGTGCATAATCCACCTGGCTACACCCTCTTGTGCTTTAAAGCTTCAGTGAGCCATCATAAAGCAGCACTGAGGCTTTTAACAGCCCTATTCAATCACTCGGTCTTCATATATCAGTGGAAGTCATATTCTGTTCTTATTTCCAGGGATAAGAATGCTGGATGGAATTGTGACAGATGCTATTGAGGCCAGTTCCATAGGCTTTAACCCTGATCACGTGGACATCTATAGTGCTAGCTGGGGCCCTAATGATGATGGGAAGACTGTGGAGGGGCCTGGACGTCTCGCTCAGAAAGCTTTTGAATATGGAATCCAGAAGGTGAGTTGCAAACATTAGCAATCAAGAAAAGTTGAAAACAACCAATCAACAACCAAGAAGACACTAGTCACTGTGAGGAACTCTCTACAAACTGAAACCATTCATCATTAGTCCAGAACCATTATAAACACAAAATATTAAATTATGAATTTGTATTCTTATGTTCATAGTGCATAGAAGTGCATATATTTTATATATATAACCATATATTTTACATTTATATGAGTGAAACAAAAAATAATCCCAAAAATGTTAATGAATTCCCCCCAAATGTCATTATTTTTCAAGTGAAAGAAAACGTATTCCTCAAAAAATAATAAATTTTCAATTGAAAGCAAAAATATTCCTCCCACATTTGTAACATTTGAAGTACAAGCAAAAATACTCCCCAAAAATTGTATTTTTCAATTGAAATAAAAATATTCTCCAAAATTTTAAACATTTTGAAATGAAACTAGAAGTATTTCTCAAAAATCCATATATTTTTAACTAAACGCAAAAATATTCCTCCAAAATTGCTACATTTTCTTGTGAACCCAAAAATATTTAATATAAAATATCAACTTCAAAATGTTGGAATGTTTTTTCATTTAATTACATTTTTCTAAGTTTGATTTGTGCTATGCATTTATTAATTTAAACATACAAATTTTGAGAATACAATTTTGAGCGCTGTGTCTCAATACAATACCACGTCATTGAAATCTTGATGGCACATTTTGTTGCTGCAGGGACGAGGAGGGAAAGGCTCCATATTTGTGTGGGCATCGGGCAACGGTGGTCGACAGGGCGATAACTGTGACTGTGATGGTTACACAGACAGTCTGTACACCATCTCCATCAGCAGTGCATCCCAGCAGGGTTTGTCCCCCTGGTATGCTGAGAAATGCTCCTCGACCCTAGCTACAGCCTACAGCAGCGGAGACTACACTGACCAGAGAATAGTAAGGAACTCTAGTATATTGTGATTACATTTAGTGTGTGATGGTTTAGTTGGGACACTCTATGGAGGTCAAAAAGATTAGTCTCCCATTCCGTGAGGTCTAATGCTTTGTCTGGTTTTCCTGCAGACTAGTGCAGATTTGCACAATGAATGTACAGAGACGCACACTGGCACCTCGGCATCTGCCCCATTGGCCGCTGGGATATTTGCATTGGCATTGGAGCAAAAGTAAGTAAAACTATTTAAAATATTTATACCTAATGGAGGAAAGGAATAACTTCTTAAGGCTTGAAACGAGTGAACTCATGTTATGATTGACAATGGAGTTCAGATTCAACCGCATTGATTTATATTTAAACCAATATATTTTTATGCCATTTCCTTTATTCTGACCAAGTGCGGAGGAGAATCTTTGTGCATTTCAATATAAAAGATAATCAAAAATGATTCAGTTAATTTGAACAAATCATACGATTCAATCAGTGAACAGTTGATGACTCTGCGGATGTGTTCCCTTGCTCTCCATTAGTCCTGATTTGACCTGGAGAGACCTTCAGCATTTAGTGGTCTGGACATCAGAGTTTGACCCTCTGGTAAATAACCCTGGCTGGAAAAGGAACGGAGCTGGACTGATGGTCAACAGTCGCTTTGGGTTCGGTCTCCTGAATGCCAAAGCCCTGGTGGACCTGGCTGATCCCAAAGTCTGGAAGCACGTCCCTGAAAAGAAACAGTGCATTGTTCGAGATGAGACCTTCCAACCAAGGTAAAGTCTGTTTTTTAATATACACAATTGCTGTTACTATTTAGTTTTGTTTTTTGTTGTTGTTTGGAAATGGCATGCACTGACATTAAATGCAGTTACACTTTACATGGTCACCATGGTTTTTTTTGTTTGTTTGTTTTATGTACGAATTTATCAGTAGAACCTTGTGGGAGTCATGATAGGTTCCCGGCTCAATTCGTTCATCCATCCATGGCTCCCGGGTTCAGCATGCTTTACCACTATGGCTCTTGTTTGATGCAAAGTCTGTGGCTTTCAATATAATCTGTAGGGATTACCATTCAAATCCCTTACGCATATTCTCTCTAGGAAACGGCAGGGATAAATCCATTCATAAGTGTTGAAACATGCTTACATTTTTGCAGACCGCTCAAAGCTGCAGGCGAGATCTCCATTGAGATCCCCACTAAGTCTTGTGCAGGACAGGCAAACTCTGTCGTGTCTCTGGAGCACGTGCAGGTGGAGGTGAGCATTGAGTACACACGAAGAGGAGACCTCCACATCACGCTCACTTCTCCATCAGGTGAGACTTACTGAAAAAGGAGGATATTCCATTCCAAGTGTAAAATACAGCTTATGCCGTGTTTAGGGATATTATGGAGAAGCAGGTGAACCAACTCAAACCACGTTTGACCAGCTAACAATGCTGGATTTTCCACTGGGGAACTTCATACAAAATATGGCATTTATTATAAAAGCATTTTTTTCTTCCGCAGAGTAGTTAAAGTTAAACTTTTATTTGTGATTGATAAAATCCATGTAAAACTCCATGTAAAACTTTGAGAGTCTGAAAGCTATTCCTCCAAGTCATAAAATTAAACATTTGTTTAAGTATATTCAAAGACTATGGTTCCAAAATGCAATAACCACCAATTTTAATCGAGTCAGCAGCCAAAATAATCTTAATTTTTGCTTATTTTTTTATTAAAGTGTGACAAGCCTCATCTTATATTTAAAATAAAAACTCAACAATGAGAAAAAACAAACTTTTTTGCTAAATTTTGCATATTTATAGCAATTTCGAACCAAAATCTTCTAATTTAGTTCATTGTTATAAATAAGACATTAACTTTTGGGTTTTCCTGAATAGGGACCACAACAGTCTTGCTGGCGGAGAGAGAGAGAGACACTTCATCCAATGGTTTTCGAAACTGGGCTTTCATGTCAGTCCACACCTGGGGAGAAAATCCCACTGGCACCTGGATGCTTAAGATTACTGATACGGTAAGTAGCGGCATCTCTCCAAAGTAGTGCCAGGGATGTTGTGTTCTACTTTAAAAAAATCCTTCTTACAGTCGTAGCCTCCGCAATTTTCAAGATTTGAATACAAATAATGATTATTATTCTTAGAAATTATGTATTTTAGGAATGCTACTGCTACTGCATTGGCAGCAGTGTTCTTTTTAATTTGTCAGTAACCCTTTCCTTTATCCATTTCCTGCTGTTTGCAGTCAGGACGGATGGAGAATGAGGGTCAGATTATCAACTGGAAGTTGATTTTGCACGGAACTTCTGAGAAACCTGAACACATGATGAAAGGGAGGCTGTATACACCCTATAACGCTGTACAAAATGATCGGAGGGGCGTGGAACCAATGGAGGACATGATGAAGGTCAGAACAGAAAGTACACATTATTACTTGTGTGTTTAATATACAATAACATTATTTACACGACTGTGTGGTCAGTTGAAGATGTTTGGGAAATCTACATAGAACTTATTTTGCAGTTAAACTCATTGCAAATTAGAAACAAACCACAAAGGCTGCTTTTTCATGTATTTGATTTAAAAAAAAACATTTTTCAAATAGTGGGACATAAATCACACAAGTGATCTTAAACAAATACAAGTTGACAAAAATCAAGAGCAACGTTCTTTTGCCACAGTATTGTACAATTATGAGAAACTTTGGCCAATTTTTACAGACCTTTCTATTACCTTTTTAATTACAAAGTTATTCTATTAAGACAGAATTATCATTATTTGTTGATTATTCATGAGTTGGCTATTTAAATTTTAGGTTATCGGTTAACAGTTTTTTAGCAGTTCTGTCAGCTTTAGCTTTTCTGAATGTGGCCTCATTTTTAATAATCTCCCAATAGTTACCAGAGCATGGATTAATCAGATTCCTAATGTATAGATGACTTATTTTATAAAGAGATCACTAACTAAATGTTTGTAAGACTTTGAGATACGAGCACGGTTGAGGAAGAGAGAGAGACTCGGTTCAGCAACACACAGCTCAGATAACTCTACACAAAACTATTGGTTAAGGGAGTTTCTTGGTTAATGTTTTTTATTAGGTTTCACACAAGTTTGAATTGTACAAACTATAAGAAATTACAAACAAATACATATTGCGGCGACTAACTTTGGGCACATGAAAGTTGGGAAATTTTTTTAAAACACTTTTTACTGAAATTTTATTCCCTTTTCAATTTCAATGTTGACTGAATAATCAACATTTGTTAGCTATTCACTTTCGTGAGGTAATACATTTTTATCAGTTATGTTAACATTAGCTTTTCTGAATGTTATCTGATTTTTAATATTTACCAGAGCATGGATTAAACAAATGCCCAGTTTGTGTTATTTTAAGGTGACCACTAAGTTAAAATATTTGTGAGCCTTTGAGATATGAGTGAGATTGAGGAAAAGAGAGAGACTGTGCTTAGTGTGCATCTGAAACCGACTCAGTTTAGCGACACACTTTTGCTCCACAAAAGTGTGTACAATGTAAAAAAAATCTGAACAAATAGCTTTTCTGAGTGTGGTCAGATTTTTTCTTCATATTCATAAAATTCTTACGAGAACATGGATTAATCCATGTCATATTTTATAAAGTGATCGCTAAGCTAAATGTTTGTGAGAGTTTGCGATACACAAACATGGTTTGCGAAACACGGTTGAGGAAGTGGGAGGGAGAGAGTGTAACAGGGTTGTGTGACTAATCACACACTCAGCTCAGATATTAGATATTAATTATTTAAAAATGAAGAATTGATAAAAGTATTTCTTTCTTTGTTGACCTCAAGTTT
Source organism: Danionella cerebrum (assembly GCA_007224835.1). Lineage (NCBI taxonomy): Eukaryota > Metazoa > Chordata > Actinopteri > Cypriniformes > Danionidae > Danionella > Danionella cerebrum. Next base: position 453,236 of record SRMA01025407.1, on the reverse strand, counting down.
ATGGGTTTCTTTAGCAAAAAGATTCCTAACATTTTCACTTCATTGTGCCATTAGCTCTTAAATGTCAAAAAACAATTCACATCATGATTCCTGTAAGGTGTTTACTCATCTAAGTCCCAAGATAAAATGGACTCTTTTCCTTTTTCTTCTCCAGCAGGAATCCCAGACTCCAGCCCACAAACCTGAAAGCCCAGCGCTCCCAGCCTTATCCCGTGCCACTGCCTCCATCCGTAACCCAGAAGAGAGACGTATATTTGCTCTGAACCCCTCTTCTTCCGACATAACCCTGCTGCGTCTCCTGCAGTCAGCAATCAACAGACCGGTGCCAGTCGCTCCTCAGAAAAGCCTTGACCAACAGAGGAACCTATACCAGGCCCTGAAACTGTTAAAGCTGTTGCGCAATTTACTACAAGAACCAAAATTCTAAGGCTTCAGGAACATCACTCGACAAACTAAACGGAGAAGCTGCAAATCAAAGAAATAACTAGACTCTAGGAGGAAATACAGTGGTACCTCGAGATATGAAAATAATCCGTTCCAGGGAGACGTTCGTATCTCGAACATTTCGTATCTCAAAGCAAGTTTTACATGTAAATCGCCTAATCCGTGCAACGGTTCTCAGAAACAACAGTTTAAAGTAACGTTTCTTCAATCCTTAAATCTACACATTGGTAATGTAATAAATGATAATAAAACAGAATAAAACACAAATTTGAAATCTTACCTTGAGAGTGAGGCGATTTGTCAGGTGAAACAATTGGCGGAAGACATCACAGCACTACGCATGAAAGTGAACTTTCTCGAGATATTTCACGAATTACTGACACCAACACGGTTTCAAGCACGAGCATAAAGAATACTGAGCGTGTGAGAAGGGATGGAGAGAGCACGTCACAGGGTTTCTCTAAGTTGCGCTACAGAACAGCTTTTTCCACATTATAAACGTTATTTCTTTTACGCCACCTTGACTAGCATTTGTTATAGTACATTATTAGTAATCTATACGTAATGTTTCGCTCCATTTAAAACTGATTAATCAGTATCAGCGTATCAGCCCCTTAAAGCACACTTTCTTCAAAGGGAGAAAGGAGCGCAAGGACCCGGAAGCGCAGCGAGACATGAAACAAACAAGTGGAAAATAGAGCAGAAATGTTTGTTGTTATTCGTTTCTCATATTTTTATTCATTTCTTCAATTTTGAAGCAAAAAATTTCATATCTCAAACATTTTGTAACTTGCAGCATTCATATCTCGGAGTACCACTGTATATATATATATATATATATATATATATAATGGGAAGTATAGCTCAAAAACCCCTCACATAAAGTCCAGCAAGTAGGGCAGTTCCAGCAACAAGCACATCATCACATACACTTAGACATAAGGGATGTGATACAGTCCAGTTTAAGGTTTGACCATCTGTCCTGAAACTGAGAGGCGGTAGTCCGACCCATTCACCCACCCACAAAATCTAGTTCACTCGGGGAAGTTGTTTTTTCTCCAACAATCTTGAAGAAGTGAAAGAGAAAAGTTATTCTTGTCAGTTGTGGGTCATATTATTTAAATGTTAATCATACCCCATTTCAGAAGTCTCTGGAAGTAAGGTTTAAAAATATTTAACAGAAAATTGCACTTTATTTAGCTTTAAACAATGCAAATACTAACAGTTAAAAAAAACATGCAGCATTAAGGAAAGGAAGGGAGAGAACATGAGCGAGCTAGATGCGTCTCTCTCAAGATCTGCAGAGCCTAGTTGTGCTACCTTATTGAAGCATCTTGTAACTTCCAGTTCTATCTCAGTAAGACAGTAAGACTCAATAATTTTTTTCTATTTTCAAAGAAATCTTACATGCACTACCAACAGTTCTGCCCACCATTATTTAAATTTCTGGGGAAATCTTTGACCACAGAAAGCTGGTCATCTGATTAGTGCTGGGTATCTTATTTGTTTTACTTAAGCATGTAATTATCAGCACAACTCACAGTTCGGAACGTTTCCTTATTAAATGCAGGCATTTACCACTTGTTTTGCCACTCAGTCTCAGTGGTCTGGTAGGAAAGTTTTGGGGAAAACATTTAAGACTTGTGTTTTTCCTGTAAAGTTGCATTAAGTGTTGTTTATTGTGTATAATTTTATATTTTGCAAGACTCATTCAAATTTGAGTTTGAAAAATGTCAAAATATTCCTTTTTATTTTATTAAAGATTTGCATACATTTATATTTTCTACTAGTGGAGTTATGTAAACTCATCTTGTTTTATTTATTTAATCATTTATTTGTCTAGTTTTCCTTTTTATATACAAAAAAACCTATCTTTTCATAGATTACTGCAAATGAGAAAATCACATTAGGTTTGGTCAAACAGCGCAATGTTAGAAAATCCTCATCAACATTTTATGCTAAAACAGAGTGTTAAACTTGATAGTTAAGCAGAACATCACAACAATGTGCGGGAGATTTAGCCACACTGGTCTTTTCAGCAGGCAAGAACGAAAGTGTACTTGTGAATGGAGGAACAAGAGGGAGGTGAAATGAAACAGAGAGGAGAGCTGGACTTTACTTTTCTTCCCGAGAAGTTTGTTTTAATCTGCACATTTAGTTATCAACTCTAAGCATTCTACAGCCTGTGTCTGTCAGTGAGAGTGTTTGTATATCTGTGGTGAACAGCTGCATCCTTTGGTTGGATCCAGGTGGCTATAAGATATAAGAACAGTGATAGGACCAATGATGCCCTTTGCACTCCTGGTTTTTTCATGTTGCCTTCACTGCCAACAATCTTTGCATGCAATGATCACGGCATTCAAAGAATAGCTCCTACAGATGCATTTGTGTCACATGACATTCCTAGCAATGCCATCTAGGAGCACAGAACCCACACTCTCCTAACAACCGAATCATCAAAAGACAAAGTGATAATTGCACAATAACCCATACCGTGTCACAGAGCAGCAAAACTCAGTATTTTGCCTACTTCGTGCTAATTTCAGCAGCAAGTTTGCTCTCAGGCGTGTCAGATGTTGGAACTATTTATTGTGAGTGATTATTTAGAGATGATTATTGTTTTGTGATATCAAATCTGACCAAGTTTATATCATCATTGTGCATACTTATCCAAAATAAAAAAATGTTTATTGTTCTATTTTACCAAAAGTAATGACATGCCCTCCGACAAGCCATTTTATAAAAATATAAAAATAGTAAAACAAACGGTTTATATTAAAACTTCGAATGTCACGTTTTAATACAAACAATGTGCTTGAAATTAGGAATTTTTATTCAATTAAATACTTTAGTGAATACAGAGTAGTGGCTATTTCCAAAAAGCTTGGAAAAAATAGAGTGTCATGTGAATGTTTTGGCCCAAAAACACATTAGTAAGATGTGACTTTTCTGCTCAGAACTTGTAAATGTCTGTAATGTTTCGTTCGGTGCTGTATTCGATGAAAAACATGCACAGTGGGGGCATGTCGAGGTGATCTTTTAACATTTTTTTGCACCGGTGGGATTGTACTTTAACATAAACATGGTCATGTGACATGGCTGATTACACACTCACAGTTATGGAAACAAGGGTTTTTGTGACCTCTAGTGGTGAATAATTGCATATTTTAAATATTTCACGCCAGAAAATAACTGTTTAATCCAAAGCATCTATACCCAGATATATAAAGATAGTTTTATTTTTCTAAGAAAGCATAGTTTATTGGAGAGTACAAAGTGATTTCTGTATAAAACCCTATATCGAAACAGTATTTACCTCATAAGCTTGATTTGCAAATGTTCCTAGTCTCTGGTGTGGCACTGCACCTTGCGTTTTAACTAAACTCTATCCAGCTGTTGTGATGATGCTCTGAAAGGAACTGTCTGTAATTTGCGTTTGTGAAACAGGCTGCTGTATCCTCGCACAACCTACTGCTACCTAGTTTAATACTTCTGTATATGTTCAGGATCTGTGTGCAACTTAATTGATGAGCGGCGATTCTGTTTTTGTAAAGATATATACTGAAATTATATTTATGTCAAATATAAAATAACTTAATAAATGTTTGTCATGGTTCAGCACATGCTTTTTTCATCATTTTCGATGTTCAGTTAGGCAGTGATGTTGTACTGTTGGAAGTGAAAGTAGATGTAGTGTGTGCTTGTTTATGTCTAGGTTTGCTGTTTTATTATCAAATCTTTAAAGTTGAGGAAGAACATGATATGTTCTCATAGTCTTTAATAACTAAGATTTTTTTGTGTTGGGAGAGCTAAAAGCCAAATCTACAGGTCCAGCGCACATTGGGCCAGAGGCAGGGATACACCCTGGAAAGGTCGCAAGTCCATCGCAGCCAAACGAACATTAGACATTCAATGAACTTGCCTTAAATTGGCCTTATATAAATAAAAACAAACGTTAAGATGTGTACAATTTCCATAGTGTACAAACACCAGAATATGTTTGGATCTTTGTTTTGTTTTGTTTACCTGCATTTCGCCATAGGATTCCGAATCAGAATCAGAAATGCACAAGCAGACCTCGAGAACAAAAAACATTTATGTTTTGTTTTCCTTTGAAGTGGGTCATTAAAAGTAAAAAAGGTACACTATTAGGATGATGATCCTTGACTTTTTCTCTTTTTTTCATGTTACACATAGTAGTAACATTCAGCTGAACAACAAAAGGACAGAAGGTGGAATAAAGTATAAAAGTTATGTGAGTCCACTGTGGTATCAAACATCCTCACAAAGGTCTTAGGTGTTGGAATCAATGGAAAATCAATCATTTCTAAATTTAGTTTCAACTCTAATTCGAATTTTAAGAATGATGGTGTCAATTTGGAAAACCTATGTTTATGGATTTGACATTTGGCCAAAAGAGAGAAAAGCTCTAGAAACGCCCCAAAATCACAGTTTGATAAGTAAACTTAGAGTCAGATTTCACTAATTGTTTCATAAAATCCCCCCCAAAAATCATACCAGCGTTCAGTTTAATCAGAAAAATAGCATTTTCTAAACAGTGCCCCCTACCCCCAAAATGGTGAATGCTTTGAGCTTCCGTATATTTAGAATTCATGTATTAATTTTACTATACCCGAATAAAGAGGAATTTCATGCCTCAGTGACGTACATTAGGTTCTCCAGGGAGCTATCGAGGAGCCTTCAGAGTTTTACTGGTTAAGAAAAAAAGTTTAATATTTAAAGGCATACAGCGCCATCTTGTGCCGAGAAGTCACCACTGAGAAAACTTGGATGTGTTACATTTTATTGGGAGTACATAACAAAAATATTGAAAAAAACAATATATATATTTATATTATATTATTTATATTATGATTGTCATAATATCAGTGTTATGTGTTTATCATATGAAATGGATTTCTAATTTTGCTTTCTGTAGTTTGCAGTCCAGTTATCCCTAATGCCATCCTAAATCAACTGCTGTCCCTTTTCCCCCACTTTTTGCTGCATCTCTTCCATGTAGATTCCAGGATCTCACTAGTTTCTCTGTTTTTGCAAATGCTGCACAAGTTACCTTGGCTTACCACTGCGTCCAAGATCCTCAATGTTGGCCCTTGGAGTTCCTTCAAAAGCGCTTAAACATTGCATGCTTTTTACTGTTTATGCTCAATCTTGACCTGACAAGAAACTTTCTTAACCTAACCTTGGTAGCAGAGTCTGGCTGTTCCTCACCCAGCCTCCTATACAGCTGTTTCTGTTTGAATTCATGACTGTGTTTCAACATTTTTTGTATAACTGGTTTATCAAACGCCTGACTATAATCCGATGAAATCCTTGACTTTGTGCAAGTGTACCCATAATAGTTTATGCTTTTTTAGGGCATAAGGAAGTAACACCAAATATTGATTTGATTTAGATTTTTCTATTGTGCACTCACTTTGTATTTTGTACACAAATAAAAATCAATATTTTATTTCTGAAAGCATTCTTTGTTGAAAACATTTTCTCTTATGTCCAAAACGTCTAGCCTCAAAACCTCAAGTAGTTTCTTTTACGTAATTAATAATTAATTAATTAATAAGTAGTTTCTTATTAATTATATAACCTTAATTCATTTCTTTTTTGTTTAACAGTGCTTTCGCCCACCAGTTTGGCATATATTTGTCTGCAAGTATTTTTATCAGGTCTTCATAGTCCTTAAATATCCTTGTTCACCGAAATTTGGTCACTGACATTTTGAACTCGCTTGTATTTAATAAATCTCATAAAAATCTCATAAATTTACAAAAAAGTGTATTCTCGTGTGTTTAAAGACAATTGAAGATTCTTTTGTTTTGAAAACGACGACAGACATACCACCGTCTGCCTGAAAGATAAGCACTAAAACGTTTGTGTTTTCAAGAGATAAGAGCCCAATAAACTACTGCCAAATGCATTTGCAGATAAGTCCAACTTTAACAGGTTTTTGGCATTTTAAGGTCTTAATTCCAGGAAATGTCGCATGAATTCGCATAAATAAACGGAAATTTTCTTCCAATGACAGTCAATCCAGTCAGTGTGTCCTCACATGACTTTTGATAAGTCCTCTGGGTTGAATTAGCTCATGTTGGCAGAGAAATACATTTGTGTAAGAAGACGTTTTTGAGGTTTATTGGTTGCTTGGCCCTCAACAGTAAAACGTGCTGTGGTTCAAAAAATTAGCATCACAATGCTAAAAGAAAATAGCTAGTTAGCGTACACTGCTAACGTTAAACCCTATGGGGGATGAATATTTAAATAGTTCAGATTTAAAGACATCTGAAAACTTTCTATTTAGCTAAATGCAATCAATCTACCTAATATTAAAATTTGTGAATCTGCAAGTAAGAAAATAATTGATTTCAACTGCTGTCTCATTTGTAAGGTTTGATGTTGAATGATATTTTGCTACATGTTTTTTATATATGAGATTCATTTTATTTGTTACCCGTAAGAACAGTAAAACAATTTAGAAGGATCTTTGCATCAGTTCAATAACAGCATGGATAATGTGTCCATGACATCACCCCCAGGTTTCTGAGGAAATATTTCAAAGTTAGAAGTGGGTGTAGCCAGCTGTTTCCTTCTTAGTCTTACTCTTGTATCACTACCAGATTGTTGCAAAAGGCCAAATCTGAGAGTTTTGGTATTCATTTGTTTGAATTATAATAATCTTTACATTGTGGAATAATTAAGAGTTCTTTAGTGTAAAAAAACAGATTGAAACCTTTGACTGCAAATAAACTGAACAATGTTTAAGGGCCTCAAACTGGGCATTGCCATCTTGGAAGTGTGTATTTTCAGGATAATCAAAAATGGGCGAAAGATTAGGGCGTAGCAAAGGTTTCAAGAAGTTATATACAGTATGGCTATCACCAATCAATAATGAAACACTCATAGAGAAAAACTGCACTTATAGAGGAACATAAGGCAGTGGGTTTTATTGTTTCTATTTATTTTGTTTAAAAGCTTTTGAGCTATGAAATATTTTTGGGAGGTAAAAAATTAAAAATACACGGGTTGAGCCCTTAAACGGCACTCAAGGCTGAACATAAAAAGGGGATTTTATTATTGCAAGACCAAATTTTGGTCAGAATCTATTGAAAAAACAAACACTAACACAACACTAGTATGTAACTTTTGTGATGGTCCCTAAATATGACAAATGTCAAGCTAACTTAATGCCAGTAGAATCCACACCCCTCGTTTAGCAAAATGTAAGGGAAGGCAAGGGTTTGGTGAGACCTTCAGCCACTCAAAGTGTCTGTGCTATACTGTCAATATTAAATAGAGTCAGTGGACTGCCCATTCAAGGCTTGTCTACTTAATTATGCCAGTTTAACATAATGTAAATTAATACTCAATCATGTTAATACTCACTGCTTGTTAATAACTCATCCTAGCTTTTAATTTATTTTGTATCTACTTTAGTGTTGGGCACTTCTAATATGGGAAGTCTATAAGATCGACTCAGCCTCAAGTGGCCAGTTGATGGATTACAGTTTTTATCACTACCATATAGCCTTTACAACCAGGAGGTTGGTTATTTATATTTAACATTACTTCAGAGAAGCATTGCACTCCACTTCCCACAATATCTCTGAATGAGATATAAAAGGTATCCAATGAGCATTTTAACAGAATCCTTGAAATGCATACACATAAAATACATCATTCATTGAATTTACTTAATAAAACAGGGTTTCATTGATTTCGATCATCATGGTTTTCCATAATTCCACTGTACATTATCTTTTTTTTTTTTGAGGCCAGGTGGCCTTCTCTCACATTTTTTGGTGTTTGCTTGTGGACGCATGGCATGTGTCTTGGTCCCACGTGGAGAACTAAGGTCAAAAGACAACTAAAGTAAGTGGAAAGTGTTGAAATGACTGTGCTCAGTCAAATTCACACCCATCTAAGTAATGCTAAAAATCTTTTAGTAAACAAATCTGAAAAAGGCTTCATTGATACATAGTTCCAAACTTGATAAGACACTTTCTTTATTTTTTTTACTTTAAATGTCCTGTATTTAAAGGAAAAAACATTATAAAGTATGTTGTTTTAGACAATACAAGGGGAAGTTTTCTTAATTTACTGGTAAAACAGACAAAAAAGTACCATATGTTTTCAATAGAGAAGACTTTAGAAAATGCGGTTTTAAACTATATTTGACTTTTTAAAAATCTTCACACTGTGAATGATTCTTATTTTATTAATCAGAGTTGACCAAATTAATGTCTTCAGTTCTGTTCCACATTTGCCTGTTCTGCTCGGTCATACATGGATTAAGCGCAACAACACACCTTATTGCTGAGTGTGTCAACAATGCCGTGAAAGTCAAGAGAAATGTTATCAGATGTGCCTGAATCTTTCCACTCCTCTGCCATTAAAGTGATGACAGATGAGAAACCAATTAACACCTATTTAATTAATATTCATGCTTTAAGGGTGTGGGCTCTTACATCACATCTTTTTTAATCCTGTTACTCTGTCTGCCTAGCATTCTTGACAAGCCTTCCAAAGAAACTCCGCAGTTTGATTCCAGAAATATGTTACCAATGTGAAGTATTTGTTAAAAAAAAAATGTGCATTAAATTATTCCTAGAAGTCAGTTTGTAGTTTTAGCTGTGATGTTTTCGTGGTGCAGCTACAAAGCTAATTGGTAACTAATTTTTTAAACCAATGAATATGAACGATAAACTTGTATTTTCTATTTTTATTTAGTAACAGTAAATGTTTAAACTTTGATATTGGGAACTCATAAAGATTGAAGATGGACCAATTGAAATGTGGTTAGCTAGGTGTTAGCATTGTAATATCTTTCCAGCTGGGACAAAAAAGATCCTTATTTTGATGATTTGTTTAAAATTTAATATTTAACACAAATCCTTGTTCAAATGTGCATGCTAGAAACACTATAATCCCATTTCATATAGATTTAAAGACTAAAAGTACTTTCTACATTTGCCAGTTTTTGTTGGGTAATTTTCCAATGAAAACAGTGTTGTTTGGTTATCTGTAATCGTTGTGCTAGCGGACTGAAGGGCTAGTTGAAATGAAACTAAACACATTTTTGCAGCTTTTCATTTTAATGGAAAACATTTCTCCTTTCAAATTTTCAATATGTTTGAGTCTCGTTATAGTAAATGTTTAAAGTTTTTTCATGCAAAAGTCTAAAGAGCTGATGAAATCTAAAGTGTGGTGTTAATCTAAAGCTAATGTGTCACTGCCCAGCAGTCATACAGTATTAATGATAAATGTCAAATGTTTTTTTTTAACAAGTATGTTTCCATTTCAAATATGTAGAAGTTTATTTTATACATTAGCCAGTTAGCTACATATAATAATACAAACCTGATGACTGATTCATAACTAGCCATTAAACGTTTCTCAGCAAACAACGTCAAAGAGTCATCTAACTGTTAAATCAACATGTTTTGGGTGTATTTGTCTCTGTGGATTATTGCTGGGTTCATTTTCAAGTTAAAAACAGTGTAGTTTGTTCATCTAGCTAAAGTTTGCGCTAGCATTTATTGCAGAGCTGATTGAAGTTGTTTAATCAAGGGCGTGGTTGTTTCTATGGAGGTCTAATCTCAAGGATTCACTGTGGCTTTCCTGCACCCAACCTAAAAGCTACTACACCAGGAGCATAATCACCCTGTCCCACAGACAGAGACCCAGCAGGTGTGCATGCATGCTCGCTGTATGGGCGAATGATGCCAGAAGCTGCCAAACTAGTTTTACTGCGAAACAAGCTCATAGAAAGAAAAAAAAAGAACTCAGCTCATTCTTCGACCAAATCAAGTACTGATGATTTTTTTATATGTTTTATGGATTTTTACATTTTGTACAAGGCTCGTGTTCTAAAGCTGTTGAACTTGTACGTTTTGTATGTAGGTGGATAAATGTGTACATGTTTGGGTGTCCTTAGATTACAAATAACGCAACAACTTGCAATCTGTTTTTACTGCATAAGTGACATCACCACTGCAAATCGATTATGACTCGGGATGACCCTGATGCAGCTGGCCGATGATTGCATTCTCGCTCTGCTTACAAACACTGGCGCATGTACAGTAGAACACCTGCATGCCTAACTGGTTTCAGCAGCACTGTGATAAAGTTGGGGAGTGGTGACATGACAGCTACATATCAAATGTGTCCAGCAATGGTGGGGAAAACACTCCCTTTGAAGAACAAAACAACACATTTGAATTATGAGAACCATTATGCTCATTATTGTAGTAATCATTCTGCTAAGCAACAATCAATTTATGTTCAGCTTCAGAGCTATTCAGATTAGTTGTACTTAAAAGGTTTACTTGTTATATTTTAACATATTCAACTAAATGAAGTTGGAACTACTAATATTTTTTACTTAAACGTAGAGATATCTGTCTTCAATCTATCTCATGCAGTTTGAGAATTTGTGTTCGTAGCCACTTTTCTGCTTTTGTTTCATGTAATCCCAGACACACTCTGTGATGTTTAGATTAGGGCTCTGTTGAGGCCATTGCATCATTTCCAGTACTTCTTGTTCTTCTTTATGACTTTGGATGTATGTTTGGGGTCATTGTCCTGCTGCAGAAATAATTTGGGGCCAGTCATGCTGCTGCATGATCGATAATTATCAGTCTGCATGTTCCGGCATTGAGAACGCTAATAACTCTGACCAAACCTCTAACTCAATTAGCATAATGGCAGCCCCAAATGCTTAAGGAACCATGCTTCACTGTCACCTTCAGGCACTCGCTTTCCAGTCCTTCCATGTACAAACTTTAATTTTTACCATTACATTTAATAAAATAACATAGATACAGAGCACCTGCTGCCATTTTTCTGTACCAAACTACTTATTAAGTCCCTTGGTCTTGTTCTCAAATTGGAGGTATGGGTTTTTGGCTGCAACTCTTCAATGAAGACAACTTCTGGACAGACTTCTGTTCTATAATTGATGGGTAATTAGCTTGATGTCTTTGGCCATTCACTGCAATCTATGTTTCTCAAGGTTGCCATTTTCTTTTCTTTTTTTGTGGTAATTGCCTTTATTGGATTGGATAGTTAGACCAAGACATTGGGAAGGGTTGGGAAAGACAGCAAGTTCAGGACTCTATCTCCAACGTGCAATTGTGCGTATGTTTCCGATGTACTGACCACTACACCACAGGGCCAGACAAGGTTGCTCATTTCTTTGTGCTTCTTGAACAGCACATTTTGAAACCCCAGTATTACTTGAAATGAATGTGGGAGAGACCTTGTTGATACAATATAGATACGTTGTGTTTTGTTGCTCCAAACTCACCCAGTTTTAAGCCTCCCTCACAGCTGCTTTAGTTTCAGTTTAGGACTAGGTTTCAACCTAGATCCGACACTGATGATCAGCAGCACATAGCAAAATTGATTGATCATACATCAGACTATACTTCAACAAAATCCCAGTCTTTGTGAGTGTACCGCCATTGAAGGCAAAAGGTAGTAAAAGCCAATTTGGAATTAATTTACAGTTTTACAAATGAAAATGTGCAACAATAACACATCTGTATATTTCTGACAGCATTCTTTGTTTACAGCATTTTTACACCTAACTAAAACTTTTGCACTGTACTGATTATAGTTCTAAGTCTAACAAATCAGCAAACCAATCATTAAAACAGTCAATAATTAACTCTCTCTCCAGTTAGTGCTTGTGAAGGCTGTTAAACGTGTGCGTACATTCAATACAAAACAAAACAGTTTCTTCCAGACCAGAGAATTATAGTTTGGGCCTCTCAAGTAGTTTGAGGCAGTGCAGGGCAGATGGGACTGACTTGCATTCAGGTCCCTCCCTCTCCCCGCATTAGAGAGCTCGCTTGCACGTATGTCAGAGGGACTATGGTGGAGGGGTAAAGATGATGGCAGCTCTCTGCGAGGATGGCACATATGGACTCAATTGTGGCCGAAAGAGCGACAGAATATCAGTTTTACATGTCAAATTGACCGAATCAGCTTTCAAAGCTATAGAAAACTACCAAAACTGTAAGGTGAGTGCTGTAGGATAGTTTTTATAGCAAAAAAAAATGACTGCTCACTCGGTCAAAACGACGTTTTACCCCTGTATATCTAATTAAACATGTCTTATTAGTTCATACATTGCTTGATGTCTTTTCAGAGGTGTTTCATAAATTGGTTTAGACGGATAAAGCTGTATGGGATGAACTCTGCCAACACACCAGTGCTTGCTATGAATAGCAGCTTGTAATATTAAAATTAAAAATACTCAAAACCTTTCATCACTTGTGGTTTCAGTACGCTTTATATCCAAACGTTGTTTGTTTACTCGTCTTTTTATATCGAGATGTGTAGCGAAGCTAACGGTTGAGCAAAACTTTGTCTACTCTCTAATATCGTCGATTCAACAGATTGTCATTTCGACGTGATGACAATTTTAGATGGTTTAAAGTCTATTTGAATCAACGGATTCGTGTTAAATAGGAAAAAGTATTTGAAATTGACGACAATTAAATTTGATGAGCTAGCGCCTAGCATTGCTAATGTTACTAGCTGGCAGTCCTCCAACAGTGATTTAAGTTTATAAATGTGGCGATATTTTTCTAGTTTGAGTGATTTTCTGTACTTTAGACTAGGCAAACACGGTTTAGATTCGTAATTTCACTAAATGAAAACTAGAAGTGGGTTTACATAACTTATTATTAAACAGTTTCCTATGTTAGCCAGTTAGCTTAAAAGGATTGTAACTTGAGGAATTTAATCAGTTTAAAGTTGAACTGTGCCAAAGTTGTCACTTAACTTGTGCTTTACAAATATATTAAACTCAATTTATTAAAAAAAAACATTTTGGTTCTAGAAGTAATAGTAGAAATATATTTGGTGTGCATTTTGTGACTAAGTCTGGAAATTACCCAGTTACTTTTACTCATTCACATTGTTAATAGTTCACACTTCATCTGTCATTTTGGTAAAATTTCTTAACCATAGTGGATGGCTTATGAATATTTCCATTTAGTCATACAAACAAGCAATCTAAAGTATGAGTCAGATGTGTAAAACTGTTATGAGATAAGAAAATTAATATAACCATAAAGATATTCTGGACATTTCTGCCATTTCAAAAGCTTGAAAGAGTTTCTATTAGCTTACTAGGAGAAATCAGGCAGCTTCAATGAAGAGCTGCATTGTCTGGATTTTTTTAAAGCTCTACACTGCTCAAAGTGCTTACGAGGCAGTGTTTGACTTAAAGCTACAGCTGGCACGTTGTAAAAAAGAAGGAAAAAAAACTATGCACCAGGTTCATAGAGATCATTCATACAGACCTGAATGTTAAATCCTGATCAGCTGCATGAAGACCCAAGATTTACCTTGAGTCTATTAGACATTCGCCTCGTGATCTAGAAAACATAAGTTATGTTTTATGTGAGGTAAAATAGACTTGTAATGCAATGGAAACTAAATTTAGCTTTGTAATCCGTCAAGTTCCAGAGTAATACTGTTTTAGACTGCTTCTGTTTGTCTTTGTTGATTAGAACTTGCAGTTTGGTTGACCATCAAAATGTTGCAACACACCATAATGGAGGCCAGCCGAGCAAGTCTTGAGCTCAGAGTTCAACTACAAACTCCATACCATTCCACTTAATCTGTATAGTGTCCTGCACTAACATGTTATTTCTGTTTTAAAGCGTTTAGTTTGAAGTTAACAAAATTCTATGCTGTTGGTTGCAAATGAATTCTCAGTTTTTAAATGAAATTTCTAAATGTAAACAAAACTTAGCTGGTGTACCTGTGATGTAGCATCTATATTATCAGTCATTGGCTGTTGACACGCACACAATTCAAGCAGAAGCTTTAAGCAGTTCCAATCAAGCCAATAGGGAAGTAACAGTTACAGCAATTCACCAACTGACCACTTGAGACTGGTATCAAATGGGAGCAGAAGCAGCAATTCCCATATGCTTTTTTATCCACCAGGGACGACTCGGCTTGGTATGGTTTAGCGATACACACCTGGTCACTCATGATGTCCACCATAAAAACGAAAAGAATATGAAACACAATGCTAATTCTTTCATTCTTTATGCTATATGTGGTGGTTTGTAGGCTCAAATGTTATGCAGTGAAGTTTCTTATTGGCCAGTCAGTGAGCTCAACAACAGAGCAGTCATAGATCAACACAATGTTTTTTTTCCAATCAGAGAAAGTCACATCACATGATCCCAATCACATGAACCTGCTTTTAGAACCTTTTAAAAATGGATATAAAAGGGCAAAATTAAGTCTTTAGTTTTTACTATACCCAAATATTGTGTGGAATTAAATGTGGGGTCAGTTGATCCTGACGTGGTTGGCTCATCATCTCAAACACACCATTTTACTTGTTTTTCCAAACTAGGGTGGTGCTGAATTGGAAAGAAAAAAAATTGTATCAAATTGTTTTCTGGGGAAATTAGAGAGGTTCCATATTTGGTTTTAGGACAGCCAAGCAACAGGCTGACATCCAAGCTAGCTTAAAAACACTTTTGTTGTCTAACACATCACACATCACACATTGTTGTCTAACACAACACACATTAATTTTAAGGTATTTTACAATAACTCCCAAGTGATTAGTTTTGAGACACATTTTCTGAAATACCCTATTTTATTTGGTCCAAATCGGTAGTGATCGTTATTTAGAATTTTGCATGCAAATTTACAGCAACTGTTATCTTTGTACATGCTAGTTGTGATGGGGAGGAACATTTGCTTAATATTGACTTCTCTAATTTGCTGGCAAACGTTCCATCATGAGATTTGTCATGGCAGGTCAAAATTCGATTAAGTGGAATAACTGTATTTCTCATTGAATTGCAGGATGCGTTTCAATTAAGTTTTATTATTTTCGTATTGCACCTGAAGCATGAATCAGAGAGAAATGAGGAATGTCCTCTTCACAGGACCAGTCTGTACTACTGTACTGGAATGTCTCTACAGTACCAGATGTGACGTTTAATGCTTTTAAACATATTGTTTTATTTTGTAGATGTGTTTCATGGTTTATCATTAATCTTCTCTAGATACTAGTCAGATACAAGGGATGTGTAAAACTAAACGTCTTATCGCTTTGC
Organism: Danionella cerebrum; assembly: GCA_007224835.1. Classification (NCBI taxonomy): domain Eukaryota; kingdom Metazoa; phylum Chordata; class Actinopteri; order Cypriniformes; family Danionidae; genus Danionella; species Danionella cerebrum. The sequence goes on along the minus strand of SRMA01025407.1, from coordinate 437,676 downwards.
ATGGTGTTTTTAATTCCAAATCAAGTTTATTTACTAATGAAGCTTTTGATCTAAATTGTGTCTTCATGGAGGTTTTATTTGAGGTTTCAAGCTTCAAAACCACAAAGCTGTTAAAGTGTTACAGAAATTGGCTGATAACATAGCCAGAATTTACGTTCCCAAGTTTGCATGATTTAGTGAGGTTATGATTGACTAAGTCTTTCAAAGTGTTGACATAGATGTGTTAAATAGTTGAGAACCTCTGGTTTAAGACCATTGGAGAGCTTAATCGTAGCTTCATACTTCTGTGTAACGTGATCTGATCTAGTCTGTGCAAGTGTGCTTGGGGGTGGGAGGCTTGTGAAACTTATCTGGTTTAACAAGCCTTTGCAGATGGAGGAGGCTTTGGGCAGTATTTGAATATCACTGAAGGTGCTTGGTTGCAGGGAAGTGAAGGATTTGCTGTGTTTGTGAGCAAGCAAAGCACAGAATATGCTCTAGGTGGTGTGTCCTGTACTACATGAATTATTTATGTTTCCTGTTGCAGTGAATATAGAAGGTCAGTTTGAGAGTTTGGCATTGAGGGAAATACCGTTCCTTGCAATGTTAGCTGGTTGCAGACTGCACATTTTGATAAGTTGTACAGTATGTGCTTGTGGCATTCTGTGTGTGCAGAGCACTGTAAACAAAGATAACAAAAAAAAATTCAGGAAGGACAATGGACACTTTTTTTAGGTTAAATGTGCAAAACTAAAAGCAAAAAAACATTTATGTAATTTGAAACTAGTTATTTGGGTTTAAGAATTTTGCAGCATCAGTTTTTATTCCTGAACTTTATAGAAGTGAGATGTCACTGTTCCAAGCGACCAATAGGGGAGAAGCATAATTTTGTCATTTATAAGTTTTAAAATTATGAAAACCATTGTTTTATGTTAGATTTCATGTCCCAAATCCATATATAGATCCATAAACAAAATGGTAATCGCATAATATCAGGTTTTGCAGGAATGCTCCATTATTAGCCCAATAACATTAATGTTACGAAATGAACTCGTCACGTTTGATATTTAGTGATGCATTTACTGATCTTTGCAAACCATTTCATATACAGCTTTATAAGGGTATCCCAATCTATAAGGGCATATTTTAGCCCTTCCTCAAGGGGTCAGTGTAGGGGAAACGCTGAGTTGAGTTCAGACTGCACAATTTTCTTAGTTGTAACAGGGAATCTACTTAATAACATTAGTGAATTCCAAAAAAAAAAACAATTGAAAATCTCGTGCTTTGGCCCTTTGTTTTAGTCGTTTCATGTGATGCGTTTTTTCCAGGTCAAAGTTCACACCAGCTAAACTATTTTGCTACGTGTCCAGGGCATTATTCTGAATGAAGAGCGAGAGCAGAACAAGTTTATTTTACTGCAGTTTGAACAATTATGAACTTTTCTTCTACGATACACCAGAAATTCTCAAATGAAAGAGACAATGTGATGCTATTAAACCCCAAGGGCTTCAGTTGATCAAGAATTCAAACATCTTTGCGCATTTTCTAAAGCTGTTGTGAGGTTAGTGCTGTAACACTTTGGTTTAATCTCTAGTTTGTAAGTGTTTATTTGAGTAAATCACTGTGTGTGGCGGAAAGCGCGTTATCAGAAGCAACGGTCATGCGTAACCTTACTAAAGTGAAAACGATGTTCTGCTTCAGCATTGCTTAAAGCAAGAACCTCAATTGAATCAATAAAATAGATTCAGGAAACATCTCTACATTTAGTGCAGTTTTTGTGAATGAAAATCTTTTATATGGGAGTGATTTATAAAAAAATAGGGTGCGATTACCAATTGGACAGGCTCATTACCTGCATTCATGCATTCAGCCATTGGCTTTAGATTCTACATGTGAAGTCACATGGCCAGGATGTGTGATGTTAGCTTGGATTTTTGTTTAGTTGAACCTTAACAGTGTTTCCCCTAGGATCATGGCCTTGGGGGGTGGGGGGGGGGTTGTGGTGTTATGGGTGGTGCGGCAAAACACTCACACAAACACTTTTTAACTGCAGTATACCAATATATTATAATGTCTGAACAATTACTGTTCAATAACTAAACAACTGTACACTGAACTAAACACTAAACATCAGATTTATTTTAATATGTTAATTATTCATTAAGTGTGCAGCTTTTGTCACTGCAGTGCATCTTTCTTGGCTTTTGAAAGAACATTTCCAGAGCATCTTGGTATGGATAGTCTGAAACTTCTGGCCCATTTATTGAGATCCGCATGCAGGCTGCAAGATGGTCCCCTTGCAGCCTATTGAGAATGTCTGTTTTGACCTGTAAATACATTAACTGTTAGGCTTTAAAAGTGATAACTGATAGTAACAACAGTGAAAATCAACTTAACATAGTGATAGTTTAAAGCAGGAAATGCCATTGTATAACTAACTAGCTAGCTATTAATTAAGCAGTTTATTTATCAATTCGTTCATTCATTCATGCATGTGTGTATTTACTTACTTACCAAGATCAGTCTTGTACAGCCAGGGGGAGTATTTCACCTCTGACAGCCAAGCTGGGTCAAAACCTGTTGTTCTGTGGTGGCTAGACTTTTGCTGCTTGTCAGGGGCAGGACATGCAGCACTTGGGCTCTTTTCTGTACTTTGATTCGGAGTAGGAAAGCTACACCGGCTGCTGCTCGCAGCAGAACACGTGCTGTCATTGTCACCACCTTGGGAGCGTTTAAAAAACGCGGATATTTTTGCCTGCTGCGACATACTCTCCAACAGGCGGTCTCTCCGCTGATGGGTGTATGTGCGCGTGCATCGGAGCGGAACTCCGCGGTACGCGCGCATCGGGGCGGAACTCCGCCGTGCGCGATACGGAGGACAATTGTAAACGCGCAAACGTTGAGACAGAAATTACATGCCATCGTATAAATAACATAATGCTATTTAGTTTAATAAAAGAAAAAAAGCAAAGACCTGTTATATATAAATTACTTCTGTCGTTATTCGACGAAAATAAAAAAAAATTAACTTGATCTTCAAGGGGGGCGGGGGGTGCCGTTGGGGGAGCGGGGCGCCCCCCTAATATAATGGTAAGGGAAACACTGCTTAAGTTCTCTGGTAAGATCTGTAGTACTTATTCTTCACATACTAAATTGGTAAATTTCAGATTGAATTCTTAATTTTAAACATATTTTTGAATTGTTTAATATTCTCTCCTCCCCAGAATGCACCATCCTCTGCACCAACGATATGCTTTCAGGGACTTCAGGGGGTAAGTTGGCTTTTCATTGGCTGCTTTGATTGTGTTGGATTTAGTCTCTGTATACTGAGAGTCACTCATCAGAGTACTCTATAATTGTGAACCATATGACAGAGAGCCGGCAGCCTTATGAAGTTTTACTGTGTGCTGTCTCACTTTTTTTCTGTGAAAGTGGCTGTTTAACCTATGACCCTGAGCTGCATGCTGTAGCTGACTTCAGATGCTCTTAGAGTATAAATGCTGGTTTGTCGAGAAGGGTTCTGGCTTTACATGCATGGTTTGTTTTGCTAAAGGCATAGTATTTGTTTTGTGCAAATCTTTAGTTGGCTTTGCTAGAATCAACTATTTTAAGTAGTGCTAAGTTGTAACAAACGGATGAGTCACAATCATGTAATGGATTGTTCCTTGGGTCAATTAAGAAAGAAAGCGAGGCTCCGTTGGGAGGAAACCGAAGTAGTGGTAAACCAACTACTGTCAAGATATTTAATTGTTCAAATAAATGTTTAATCTCATTTCATTGAAGGCTACATCACTAGTGTATTAAGTAATGTTAAATATATTACATTGTATGTCAGATAATGACTCTGACTACAACACATTCCTACAGCGTCGAAGTAGGAACTTACAAAACAGTAAGACATCCATTTTCTTGATTTTCCTTGTACTATTCTGGGTTTCTTCCCATCTTAGATTCTTAAAATGGCGAAATAGGTGAATAGTGGGAATCGTGTGAATGAGATGGGTGTGAATGTTTGTATTTTGCTCTAATCTATTTTGTTTTTACACCTCTAGCGCATTAAAATTCCATCTTCCGACACATCTGATGGCTCGCATAACTTCAACTTTTATCTCTCAAACTTCGGAAAGGACAATCCACAAGGGAGCTTTGAGTGTATCCACCAGTACATATCTAGGTAAGGATTGCATTTTTTTTTTATATATATGAAACCGTCTTTAAGTGCTTGAATGTCTCTTATTTCCAATCACTTGTGCATCTTAGCTCTGGGGTCCCCCACTTGTCCTCTCTGGGAACGGTTCAGGACAAAATCACAGTGTGCGCCACCAATGACTCCTACCAGGTGACCAAAGAACGTGTGACCAAAGCAGAGGAGGATAAAAGCAAGAACAGTACCAAGTTTATCAGACCTGGAGGACCATTTAGAGGTTTGAAGTTCTTGCATTTGATGATTTTACTGATCGCTCAAGCCCTCTAGTTCAGTTTCAATTTGGTTAACAAACTGGGAGAGTCATGAAATCTCTGTTTTGGTTCGACTTGCATTCGAAACCGATTTGTTTCGACTTTCAGTTGGACCATTAAAAATTTCTTGACTTTACAGGATGAGGCATTTGATTTTCAGTTTCCTTCTGAACATAAAGTAGAATCTTGCCTCAGTTTACTCATTTTCAGAATTTGGCAAATCGTGTAGATCCCCTCTGGTGTTTAACATAGACTTACAACAGTTCACTTGTTCCTGCACTTATTACCATGTGCGGTAAACCAATTGGGAGCTTTACAGAGAGAGATGTATGGATTAGGGTCAAGAGAAAAACCAAGTAAAAGTTCATCCCACTTATCTCATGTGGCTTAGTCGTGGGGCGCCCATGTCTTACAGATTACTGAATGCCCCACAAAGTTGTTAAATGTGGAAAGGCAGAATCTTCCAAGTCTTGTAAGATTATAGAAAAGTGGTAATATAAAATGTTATTAAAACTGTAGGTGGAAGACACTTGTGTCGTCTAATCCTTAAATAAAAGGTATTATTGTTAAGACCGAAAATAGGACATGAGGACTTTGTGAGTGTTTCTAGATACTCACAAGCAACTCCTTATATTTCACCACAGCTTGACAGAACCTGCCTCTCAGCACCTGTTCGGCTTGTCCCTCCCCTCTGGGAGCCCCATACTCTGGACCACAGCTGGCTTTCACCACCAAACTGGATAAGTCAGTTTCAGTCCCATCCCTCGGGCACAAGCCACAGGGGAATGCTGGGAGGCAGCCTCTAAACTCTTTCTGTTTGAATCCAACCTTAGATTTAAAACTTGATGCAGATTAGCTGTATTATATGGAGTAATAATGGTCTTCCCATCCTTGATTCCTCTCAGTCTGCTAAATGTTGTTACGTGAGTGGCAACTAAAGCTTATTATTCACTGACGTAAGGGTTTCACCTGGCGAGCAGGAGATGACACAGCAAAAGTGTGTCCGTTTGTGAGCACATGTTCTGGTTAATCAAGGGAAAGTATATGTAAGGACAATTTTGCTAAATTATTTAAATTGTGTTGTTTTACATACTGGTTTATATATCAATCACACAAACACACACAGTTAACCGTCTTGTCTCAGCGTTTTTAACATTGGAGGTTCCTTTAGATTATTAGGCTGCTTGAATTCACTCATTTACTGCACATCCCTAACTTAATATATTGCGTCACAGGGATACAATGTTTAGTAATCTACTAAATTGGTGTTTTTGAATAATTTGTGAATTAAATTTTATAATTCGTTGAAATGGTTTATAAGTTTATAAGTATATAAGTTATTATAAGTTTTAGCACACACATTGTGACTGCAGTTAATGTGTTTATTATGTAATAAAGCTGCTGCAGCAGAGCGTAGCTTTTACACGGTGTCTGCAGTCATGTGAAATCCAGCATCGTTTGCATGAGCACCTTTGCAAGCGAACACAGCCTTTCCTGCAGCTGGTTAAGAAATGAACTCAATGCACAAGAGACTGATCTTGTCCAACAAAACATACTGATGGAGCACAATCAGAGCGCTCCCTGGTGCTACATACTTTGTACCAGTTTATTAGCTCCAGGAGCATTGCTGTTCTCTCATGTTAGTGCATTTTTCCAGCTCTGTGCATGTCCCCAAGGCGTGATGTACCTAAAGAATGCATGTTCACCGTGTTGTGTTTAGCAGCTAAACGAGCCTAAAGGTTTCCAAATGTTGGTTTTAAAGAATTCTCTCAACATCCTTCTTTCACACAACGAACTGCTGTGCCTATTGAATGTTGAGACCACTTCTGTTCAATCACAAAAATGCCTGAAAAAAAAAGAGAAAAAAAAGAAAACGCTGAAACTTGCGCAAATCTCTGCTTATGGTGCTTTATGATTTTGACGGTGTTTGTCGTCATGAGTTATTTACCATATCTTGTTTCCACCCTTTTCAAAGTCTTTGGGTGGGGTTTCGCGCAACACATACTCTACATACCATAATCTTTCACACAATTTTACCTAACCAGCGTAATCTTGTACACTATATAGAAATCAAATTGGCGTTTGAGTGTTTGGCCCACTGAAAAACAGGCATATTGTAATCTCATCATTTTTTTGTCGGTTCAATAGACAAAAAAATCCAGCATCGTAAACCAGCTCCATCAGCTCCAGACCCGGTTCCAGAGAGGAAGCAGACCACGCCTCTCAACCCTGCCAACACCATCCGCAAGTGCCTTACCAACAACCCTGTTTCTCAACGGCCTTACCGGGATCGTGTGATTCATCTGCTTGCCCTACGTTCTTACAAAAAGCTTGAGGTGCTCGCACGACTGCAAAGAGATGGCGTCAGCCAGAAGGACCGCAATTCTTTAGGCACTACGCTACAACAGGTAAGCTTAGAAAGTTTTTCTGTTCACTTATGCAGCATTTCTGAGAAAAACACAGAGCTCGTATTTCAATGTAATATGGAAAGAAGTTCAGTGATGCCTCCCTGGCTCCAGAACAGTACAGTGTCGTGTGTTGCATACCACCATCTGACAAGCCAATACAAAGGCCTGCATTCAACTCTGTTTGAAAATACTGCACGAGGCCAATTTGGCAGCAATAAATTAAACCTATTAGAGTAATTATGCTCGCACATGCTCACTTGCTGGTGTAGCTTGGTTGATCTAAGGTCATGATGTTGCAAGGCTTCACTTTTAACAGATTTCACTGTGAGTGTAATAATATATGGTGGCATAATATGTTGTGTTTATTTGGCTGCATCATCTGAGACGAGTTGTTTTTATGGGCTTTCAAAACCAAAACTTATCGAGTTTAACACTTTGTAACCTACCAGAGGTTAATTTTACATTTCAACCTACTGTTATGCTACTTTTTTTGCATTTTTGTTTTTTTTCATACAATTTTATACCACATATATAAAAAAACTTATTTAAAATTCTCTTGTGAACTGAGATAACATGGAAACACATGCGCTAACTCCTCTGTTTGACAGTGACCAATGCCATTGCTCAATTGTTTTAATTGCATTAAATTCCCTGTATGCCAACTTTTTTAATCTCTATTGTAATGGTACAGAGACTCAAGCGTTTAATTAAAGTAATTGCCAATGAAAACATTTTTGGTTTTACTCATGTGAATATTTTGTTGTTTTTCCTGCTAAAATAAATGAGCCTTTTTTGGAAATCCAGGAAGGAGTCCCCTCTCTTGGTTGCAAGCCAAGTAGTAACCCTATAGCCCTTCAGCCAACCATCCATTTCCAGTACTATTTATAGTGTTCCTATGTCTGTGTGCTTTTAAATATAACAACTTAAGCAAAAAAAAGTGTGCATTCTTTATTGCTTAAGTGAAAAAGATGAGTCGATTTTATCTATTAAGTAGATATGCTGGATAAATAATTAATTAATTTTAATGCAGTTTGCAGATTGGAAGCTGACCTTCTTGTATAAAAATGTAAATGTAAGCAAAGATTTAAATCCTACAAGAATATAGGTTATCGCATTGGCCTTTCACATATGGCCTTTCGTCATATCACCTTTTCTATTAAAGGAACACTAATTATTTAAGCATTTGAAACCAGGAGGTGCTAGGTTTACAAATCATTCCTCAGAAAGCTGTACTCTTCCATGAATCATTCTGCAGAAAATCCTTAAACCTGAATTTACAATTAAATTGTAATATTTATATTAAATATCTTTGCAAAACCTATTAGTAGTAAATAAAAAGTAGTACTTTTTTAGAGTTTTTGGTAAACTCTTATGTGCTTATCACCATCTACTGTACAGGAGTGTGTAAACTGACAGCAGACTCTATAGCTACTAAAAGACTAAAATTAATTCCAACAGTTTATTAGATATTGCATTGTGCAAAGTTGAGACATTGCTGTGATTAGAAAAAAGGTCTTCAAATATGTGGCATTGATATAACTATATATATTCTTGAAATATGGGATGTAAGGGTTTTATTGGGATGTGGCTAAAATAGTCAAATTGTACAGCCGTTAAAAAAACTGTTAAGCAGCTCTTAGGAATTCTTTATTAGCTTACAAAGGGTTATATTATTATCTTAAAAACACTGTTGCTCCATTTTTAGTGAAGGAACTTTTTTTTATATATATATAGGTGGCCAATCTAAACCCTAAGGATAACTCCTATTCGCTGAAGGACTTTATCTTCCGTGACGTCCAGAGGGACTGGCCAGGGTACACAGAGGATGACCGAGTTCAGGTTGACCGAATCCTGGCACGGTAAGATGTGACACACGGTGTACAAAAAACAAACCCAAAACAGAATATTTACACTGATGGAACACATCAATTATTGGGGCAGGTTCTTTTGCTTGAATTTGCTTGTTCTTCTCAAACAGCAAATTGGGCTTGAATACAGAGACAGTCTCATCCAGCAGTCCAACCAAAGAGCCAACATCTCCACTAGTAAGTTGTCACTATGTTATTACCATCGCTACACTCCCTTCCAAAACACAGTGAACCTTTTTTTTTTTTAAAAGTACTTGATTGTTCAAACCCTGTTCGATGATGAAACTACACTATATAATGCTTGAAATCTCACAAAGGTTGATTTTTGAAAATGAAATACTTAGTTTAATATGATAAATGTCTATTACGACCGCTAAATGTCAATAAGAATAGGTTGATTGTTACATTGACTGTGATCACCACATCATCAGCATTGGGAAAGTAAACAAAACCAATACTAGACGTGGGGAAAAGCCTTGACTCTTCATTGTAAATTAAAGCAGAGTGTCTGGAGCCTTCTGGTTGTATGTTTTTATTAGGGAAGTTGTTAGCCATCTAGGTGGAAAAGGATGATTCGCTGTGGCGACCCCTAAACTGGGAACAGCCGAAAGGAAAAGAAGAAGAAGTTAGCCATCTAGGCTTTCTGTAGCCAATGTAGCATTACTACCTCATGTGATTAGTGCCAAAAAGAAATGTTAACATCAACAAATTCTCAACACAAAGTAATGTAGCAAATAATATTTAATTCAAAATGCTGTAAAATGTTCTTTCAACCTCCATAGTGACTGCTAGTAGTGCTTTTAATGAGCGGTTCTTCCCATTTTATTCAGGCACACAATGGTGACCACATGTTTGAGTTTTAGCTCCTGGATTCCAGTTATTTCTTCTAATTACAGCAAACAATTTGCTTCTCTTTTCTTTGGTTTTAGTCAGTCTGTTGAATAGTGACCCTGAAGAATTTTAAATTGGGTCAAACAGTCAATCGCACGACAACTTTGTCCCATTTTCAGACTTTATCCAGGTCAAACTCTCATTCACCACTAGGATATGTGTAGCTCACTCCATTACTTACTGTCATGTGCAAACCCTCTGTCAAAAATGTGTTTTTCTGTTTTTTTATTTTTAGAAGCGTCAACCCGAAACCGATTTCATCGATCCATTGATGTCGAAGAAACCCAGAATCTCTCACCTTAGTAACCGAGGCCCCACCTCCTCTGGCCGTCATCCTTCAGAGTCTGACGACAAAAAAAGCACACCTAAAGCCACATACCCAGGACCCTCATTCCACCCACCTCCTGTCACAGGATCCAATTCCAACTCCCCTAGTACACCTGAGGGCCGGGGTTCTCAGGATCTGCCACTAGATCAGAGTTCTATATGTGGGAATTCCTCTGAGAACTATGCCCCTCAAAGCCAAACGCCCAGCCCACCCAACCAGCCCGTTTCTACCACGTCCCCTTCGTCCTTCTCCACTTGCACCGTCTCAACAACAACCATCACCTCTACCACAAGCACCAGCCGCAGCCACCACGGCTCCACTGCTGTTTCTCCTCCTGGCAGCCATGAAGAGAATGGCAGCAAAAAACCTAAGAAATCCAAGAAGCACAAAGAGAAAGACAGGAATCGTGAAGGAGAGCGAGAAAAGAAGGATCGAGACCACAAGCGAGAAAGAGAGCACCCCAAGGAGGAACACTGCAATAAGGAAGCACAGCCGAGAAAGAAACATCGGAATGAGGCGGAGCAAAAACGCATTCCTGCCAACATCAGCCATGAATCAGACAAAGAAGGTTGGTTTCAGTGCTGCGCTTGTAATATTGTATTTACGATTGTACTATTAACACAGGGTTAGAATCGTCCTCATCCAATGCCCCAAGAATAAGAGATAAGAGAGAAAAAAAATTAATTGTCTTGAGTAATTAGAAGCAAAGTGAATAAAAGTTAGAAATCGGTTGAAAGTTTCATTTTTTGCTGGATCTTTGTTCGTTTTGGAATTACAGTAAGGATTTGCTCCACTCTTCATGTCATGTTTTCTGTAGAGCAGACATATAGCCACACCAAAACATGGATTAATTAGTGATGATGCTCTTTGGGTTTCCTAGTTCATGACTAACATTTCAAATTGCAAATATAATTTGGTTTCAAATTCATAATACCATAACTGACAATATCTGAAAAAAGTCAAATTTGCTTGACATTGATCTTTTTAAAAGGTGCAGTAGCAACAAAACTTTGCAAAAAGTGAAGTAAAAGCTCCCATCAACCTGCTCATCTACTCATTCTCTCATTTAGTTTACTTTCCTGGTGTTTTATTCTAGTTTTACAGACCAAGACGTTATTTGCAAGATATTTTTACAAGTTTTGTAAATCAATCTCAACAGATCTACATGATTCATGTGTCTCTTTGCAGCTGGCAAAGAGAAGCTTGTCAAAAACACAGAAATTCCAGTCCCGGCAAAGCCTGATTATGTAAGGTGAGCGAACTTTGACTTCTCTGGCAAGTGAAGCTGTAAAAAAAAAAAAAAAACATGGTCAAGATTAGTGTTTATTGAAAGAGAATGTTTATGATTTGTGAAATATCTAATCCAGATTTGTGTTTTGTAGCAAATACACTGCTGTAATATCAACGGATCAGAGGCAGCACTATAAAGATGACTTCAATGCTGAATATGATGAATATCGTGTCCTACATGCCCGAGTCGAGAGCGTCACTCGTCGCTTTACCAAACTGGATGCCCAGTGTCGAAGATTAGCACCAGGAACTAAAGAATATCAGGTTTGATGACTATACTTATAATATGGAGATCTTTATTTGTTGTGTTCATTCCATTTGAGCTACAACATAAATTGTAACTAAACTTTGTATAAGAATTTTATGTTGGCTTGTAAATATGTCATTTCATTTTTTGCCATGGATGGTTCAGTGACGAGACGTAATGTTCTCTTTGTCATTTAGTGATTTAGTGATTTAACCCCCCCCCCATGTCTTTACCATTTAGAAATAATTGGTTGCTAGGGTAAACAGTTTGGTTAACTGGGAACAAACCCCCATTTCTTTTGTTTTCTCTTGAAGATATTTGTGTTGCAATTTCCCATTCATTTTCACTGTCAATTGTAATTTATACAATTTAATACCCCTTCAAGGTTCAAATATTTTTGCACAGTAGTTGGTATATTCTTGCACAGACTGTTAACCTCCACAAGTGTTTCTTCAAACCTGTTTGAGGTTTTCAGTTTGAGATACAGTTTTACAAAGTTGGACCCCATGTTAAGTCAATGGTGAATTTCGCAGCATTCACAAAATCAAATTTTGTGTCCAGAGCAAAAGACGAATAACAATATGCAATAACAGATTTACTGTCATTTTAAGGTAATCAAATGGTTTTAATGATCTGCCACAAAGCTTACACATAATAAATGAATGCATCTTCTTTCCTAACAGGAAGTACATGAACAGGTTCTGCAAGAATACAAAAAAATTAAACAAGTAAGTTTAATGTTTTGTGTATAAGGAGTCATGTTCCATTTAGACGTTTATTTGTGAAATGTTTATCATCAAGTATACAGCGGTCTTTTCTTCAGAGAGCCGACAGCTCATTGTCATCTCTGATGTGTGATCCGAAAAAAAAAAACAAGCAAATGTTTACGGCCCCAATTTGACTGTCCTTTTTAACCTCCATCAGGAAAGTTTAAATTCTGCTACAACTCTAGAACTTTTTTAATCCAGTAAATCCAAGTATGGTTTTAAAGCTGGTTTACTTCAAACTTGACTTAAATCTTTCACACATTGAGACTGATATAAATTATCGATTCGAAAAGGCGAATATTTCATATGCAAATTAAATGCACCAGGAAATTCGGCCTAGTAAAATTGTCCCCTTATCACACCGCGAAAGTATGGTGTTGATGTAAAATGTTTTAACAAGTATTGTTTCGAAATATATTATTGTTTTGTGATCAAAACGTACAATAAAGTGCCACTTGGTCTTTAATCTCGCCCTGGAAATAGCCATAGAAGCTGGTAGGTCGTTTTAAAACAGAGGCTGCATCCTTGTAAATGGAATGTGGCTCACATCACAGTTATTCTCATTTTAAAGCATATTTTTCTTAATACTGTGTGTTTGCGTTACAGCATAGCCCAAACTACTATGAAGAGAAACAGCGCTGTGAGTATCTGCACAACAAACTGGCTCACATCAAACGACTCATCGCTGACTTCGACCAGCGGAGGGCGCAGTCTTGGCTGTAGGATACCAAAAACCTCCCTTCCTGTTGGGGAATCGGAGTGCTTAGTCAGAGGATCATCAAACGGCTCCCTATTTATTGTAGTTGCAGGCGTCCCACTCACCAATACCTGGTCTTGATCCACTGTGTTCATTTTGTTCCCGTACCTTTTGTTGAGCAATAATGAAATGCAATGCAAAACCACAGGCCTTACAGCATATGCTTCTTGAAGCCTTTTGCACAGGGGTGATTGAGCCAGTTCATGTGAAAATGGCCATTAATGAGTGTGTTTCCAAGAGCCTTGAGACTTGATTTCTCCTGGTGGTCCTGTTTTCTTATTTTAAACGATCAGTATTGAGACCCACAGTGCAAGCGATGCCTTGAGGAGTGAACGTGTACCAATGTGGCATCATTGAGACTCAAAACCACCGGGGGCTGTTGGGAGAAACTATTATTGACCTGATTGCAGGTCCAGTGCACATTCATGGAAGATCCATGTTTGTTTAAATGTGTGTTCGTATGAGAGTGTGAGCGAGCGAGGAGCCTGTGAGTGAAAATGTCAGTGTTTTCGATCATTCTTGGGAAGGATTGTGGGTAGAAAGCGTACCAATTTAGGAGGGTGGATATAGTTTAAAAAATGTTGAAAAAAATTACTAAAACGAAAAAATTGCAAAAAAGCTGCTACATATTTTTTTTCTTTGAAAAGCCAGCGCTTGGCTAATGTTACATGTTCTTAATTTAGATCTGCTCTGTTGAAGTACACGATGAAATCCTCTTGAAGGTAATGGTGCTACTGATTTAAGAGGAGATGTTTTGGTAGGAAGCAGATCTGTATATCCATTTCAATTGTATACTTTAATTAATTATCGCAAGTCTCAGAGCAGAGTTATTTATAAAATATGAATAGAAATATATATATATATAAATATCTATAGTTTTTTTATTATTAAAAGGAATTGCTGGAATTTTGAGTATTGAAAAGATCACATATACGAAGTCTTTATTTCAAGATATCCTTAATGATAAACTTCTTAAAGATTAAGGGAAATGTTATGTTTACAAACCTGTGTGATAGAGGATGTTTTGCCAAAATAAGTGAAAAAGATGTCAAACAAAAATGCTTTCCATTGTATGTTCAAAATCTTGAATAAAAGTGTTTCTTTGAGCAACATGAAATGACTTTAATAGTTGCTGAAACACTTCTTGACATATTTATTTTCTTTGATTTCGGAAAAGATCCACATTGCAGCGTTGTGAATTAGCCATTGTTGGCTGCAATATGAGTACCCTACCGATTGATCCTTGAGGCATGCTGCATTGTATTTGCACATTTTAAGATGTTGAGACTTGAAATCAATGAGATAAGTCGAAAAAAGATGGCTTTTATTGAGCCATTCCTAAGTTAACTGTAGGCTTGTTTGATTTCAGGATTTGGATCTAGAAGATAAAATCAGTATAACATTTTGTCAAACCTAAAAGAGTTTATTTCTGATTCTCTGTTCATCTAGCTCCCTTCAATAAACATTACAGCATCAGATGAAAACATTCATGGTTATTTAAAATAGAAAGGTAGCAGCACTTTACTACATAATAACTTTCCTCAGCATTTATGCAGTCTCCATACTGAAATTCTTCAGGATTTTGATTGACACTAAGCAGTGTTACTCGGAAGGGGGCAGTTTTTTTTTTTTTTAATTTTGGTTTGGAAAAAATAATTGGTCATCAGCACCAGTTGTCCTTCCTTTTTGAAGAAAATGTGCCTCCGTCACAACTAAAGAGAGATATTGACGTTGGATTATAAAGTCAAGACTTAAATAATTCTGTCATCTCATGTTTAACAAATGAGGTGAGGTTTTCTTCCTGACCTGTTCACCTTAAAATGTCTTTAATCAGTTCAATAAAATGTGAACTTGACAACTAATAAATGTCTTGATTCTTTACTCTGTGTATTTGGAAGTATTTTCGGAATTAAAAAAAAAATTGGTAAAGGAATGACTCGCACAGCTCCACATGTGAAAATGGGGGTGACCGTTTACTGTTGTAACCAATGCAATACGCTCCTTTGCTCTGATCCCACTCAATTGGTGGGATCAGCTGTCAATCATTGCAGTAGCCCGTTAAAAATTTAAAGCAATTCTATAGTTTTTTTTTAATTGTACTTTTAGATTACGCTATATTTATAAAAGTAGATGTTGTTTTCATTCGTTTGCGGTTTTTTTAAAGGGGTGTTTTTTAATCCCGCCCATTCCCTGACGAGTCCGGAAAAAAGCCGTTAGGTTGCGATTCTGAAACGAAACTTAACTAAAATTAGCTGCGTTTATTACTTGAATTATGGCAGAGTTTGTAAAATCGCAGATAAAGGGAGACAAAGTCGTTGTGTTTATGAAACCGACCTGTTCGTACTGCATACTCGCCAAAGACGTTTTGTCGAAGTATAAGTTCAAAAGTGGACGGTTGGAGTTGATCGATATTAGCGGACGCGGAGACATGGGCAGCATTCAAGACTATCTGCAGCAGATCACCGGTGCCCGAACAGTGAGCACTTTTTCAGCTTTATCTTATACTATACACTGTAATGTTCATTTGATCATCGTGTACATTTTATTGTGAGATCATCAATGTTTCTGAATATTGTTCTCACACCGTGATATATGTATAGTTATTAAGGCTGCGTTATCACAGAAGTGGTTCTGTACAGATGTTTTCATTTTAAGTTTTTATTCTTGATTTTCAGCCTTGCTCGATTAAATGAGTCACTCACAGTTTGACTTACAACAAACCTTCCCGCCCGTCCCAATGGAAGGGTCACACTCTTCAAAGGAGTGTTTTATTTACACGTACTTCAAAGTCTTAATTGAATAAAAATGGTAACGTCTAGCCTTTAGTGAATGCTAGTAGTTGCCTTAAAAGTATGCAAGTTCAGGTTAATCGTGAACAAATGAAAAGTTGGGTTGCAAAACGTGATAAATTCGTGTTACATTGAGAAAAACGTAATGGGAGCATTTTTGGGTCATACATATTGCAAATATTGCCCTTAAGGGATGTAACAGTCAGATTTTTGGCATGGCACACAAAGTTCTGACTTGCACTGAAAATATATGCATTTACACATTTTTTGGGCAGGTTCCTCGAGTGTTCATCGGGGAAGAGTGTATTGGTGGAGGGAGTGACGTTGATCGTCTTGACCATTCTGGACAACTTGAAACCATGTTACAAGCTATAGGATCTCTGCAGTGAAGGTACCCACTAATATTAATAATGATGTAGTATTTCTAAATTGGATTCTTTTCAAGTCCAGCCATTACTTTTGGTTTTAAAGGCCACGGATGCATGAAGACAAACTATTTGCATTTATGTTTTCGGATATTCTCTCAAAGGCTTTTGCAAAAGTATGGTGTATGCCATTAGTAAAATACCGATCACAACCTTCCAAAATGTCTTTATTCAGCATGAGATGAACATCAACATAACAGGACTAGTCTATAGACAGCCAGACTCTGCGTTGCATTGCCCAAACCAACTGCACTAAGAGACGATCCACATGCTGGATCCAAAATGTATTAATATATAACTTTTAAATAAAAATCTTAAATGTTTTGTTACAAAAATAGTTGCATCAAAATCCAAATGAATCTCATGGAGGAAGAAAAATAAAGTTTATTCAAGTCATATTGCCGAAGTAACCACTGAGTTCTGAAAGAAAGAAACACCACCATGACATAACAAGGCTGGCCATCAGTGAATGTACTTCAGTAGCGATAGTCCCTACCCTGTTCCGTACTCTGGAGTAATTCCACCAGAAAGGAGGTTTATTGCACCATTCAGCAGTAATTGTTTATAGAGAAGAGACAATAATATCTACAGAGAAGAAATCCATGATGTCAGGATCCAGTTCATATCACAGGGTTAGAGGTCAAATATTGTTCTTTGAAATCCACGATCAAACCCGTGTCTCTTTCATTCCGGATGTTAAAGCATTTTCACATAGCATCTTCTCATTTTCACCCTGGCTTCCGTTGAGCAGGGCGTCCAGAAAGGGTCACATGATGTTGCAGCGAGACTTTCGAGCCTGGCGTCTACGCTGCTGGTACTCGCTGAGCTCCTGCAGGTAACCTCTGGAGGGCCAGCGCAGTCGCTCCACCTGTTCACGCTCCTCATCTGTGAAAAGGAACCGCAACGTGACCCGGAGAAGTTCACTGCAATGATGTCAAAAATTCAAGAGTGCACTCTTTCACTTCTCTCTTTGCCTTAAAGGAATGCTTCATCTTTTTGTGAATGGGTTAATATGTTGAATTCCTCTAAATGAATGTTTTGAAATGTGTGTATCTTTATCGTAACTGTGCTAATATTCAAGGGGATTAGCTGCATCTGGCAAATTGACATTTTAGTCAATTTGATGCAAAGTCCACACATTTGTCATTGTGTGAAAGAACAAGTTTACTTTAGAGGTACACAGAAATGTCCATCCATTTTTTTACTGAAATATAAATTACCTGTTTTTTTTTGTTTTTGTTTTTTTTTCAGAAAAGATAGAAAATTTATTCTTTGCCTTATTAAGAAATCAATCCGTCTTCCTTTATTGACCACTGTTATTTTTTTTTATATGAATGTATATTTTATCTATCTTTCTCAACATACGTATGTAACTGAAAATAAAGCGCTGCACTCAATGTTTGCTTCTTGTTGTTTATGCAAACCTTGCATGCACATTTCATGAGTGACGGCCTAATTTATTTATCAAATCCATGCAGAAGCAAGGCATCCTAATTAGCTTAGAAAATGATGTGCTTCTTTCAAAAGTGACCTTACGTTTGCTCACAGTTGGCGTAATTATGCTCAGACAGAAGCTGGTAGTGATTTGCATGGGCTTGTCTGCAGCACCAGCTGTTCGAGTGGCTGGTAACAGGTTACAAAGATGCTCTGCATGTTTGCTAACGCACTTCATGTCCTTTCCAGGTGGTGCAAGCAGACTGCTCACCTGATAGCTCCAGGAAGTCAGCCTTGTGACTGAAGATCAGGTAGTTGTTTGCTATGAAGTGAAGAAGCCAGACGTAGAGCTGGTCAGCATTGTGACACTGTAATCAAGAGGTTATGGTAGAGATGGGTTAGATTGTTTACCAGCAGGATAAGCTGTTTATCACCGGGTAGATCTCGCTAATTGCATTATTCATCACCTAAGGCTTAAATTTAGGCTATTCTGTGCATACTTTTAAAAGCGTAGACCCCGGTTGAGTCTTAAAAAGAGGAGTTTATGGTTTGCAGAAGTATCAAAAGTTTTTTTTTTTTAACATTCATTCAGGTTTTTAGCTAGCACCGACATCCAGCACAGGTATACTCGCACCTCACGTCCAATCTACTGGACGTGCAAGTTTTTGGGAAGGTGGAAGCAAATTGTAGCATTTGATTGACCATTTAAAGGAACGTTTATGGAACGCCAAGACCTGAATAAAGAGCATTTGACATTCCGAGAATTAGTGTAGAACTTATAGAGCATTCAACTGAAAAAAAAGGAAATGAAGAATTTTTTTATGATATATTTATGTATAAAATTAAAAAACTCAAAGAAACCTTTTACATGCAAAGACACTGACAATTATTGTGATCAAGAATTTGATGCTTATTAAAAATGCAACAATATGCTAGTCTTGGCCTCAGTGGTCATGGACTGCCCAGCGATACTGCTTCACATGCCTCCAGGCGGATGAGCTTTCATTGTCTTTAAGTCTTAAACATGAAAAAAGTATTTGTAAAGATTGTTAATTTATTTTTGATATTCTAGGTCTTTGTATGTGATGCTGATTGGCCACAAGTGTGTTTTGACCATCCTAAGATAAAGAAATGTTATGTATAGAACAGTGGCAGCTGGTCACTAGAGGGCACTCAGTGCTCCTTTATCAGGGGTACAAAATGGAGAAAGAGGCACCAAAAAATCCTGGCAAATCCCTTCAATGGATCTGTTAGAGAGTAGGAAGTATCAGAAGAAACCCATTAAAAAAAAGCATTCTAAACACAAAGGAAGAACATTTTGTCATTTTCCAGCTCATGGTATGCAAATCATTTTCAAACCACCACGATGGACTCAGATCGGTTTGACTAATTTAAAGCCCATTTTAGAAAAGGCAAAAAAAAAAAAAACCACTGGATAATAATAGAAAAGAAAACCCTTTAAATGCTCACCTTCGCTCTCTTCAGCAAACGGATCACACTGATCCCAGTGGAAGCAAGCTCTCGACTGGGCATGTTCTGAAGATATGCACAGACACACACCTCACACAAGTGCTGCAAACGCTTCACTTGGTACATCTCTGCGCACACCAGAATAGCCATGGCCTGCATCACACTGGCTGAAAACACAAAAATCAGTCAGTCACCACCTGTATCCAAGAGCTCACAATTCTATACTGCCATTTAAAATAGCACATGCCTCGTGATTTAAAAACATTTGAACTGTCCTTCTTAAAAGTGTGTAAAAGACCATTTCTTTCATAATGTAAACATTAGGAACAAATGGATAAATAACATATTCTCACCAGGACAGCAGGTGTCTGTGTAGAGGTACTCCAGAAAAGACAGAAAGGTATCCGACGAGACGCCATGTATCGGTACCACGCGACTTCGTGCCTCTGCATATTTGCCACTAAACATTGCAGCCATGACATCACAGCGGGCCACCAACACTGCTCTGTGCGCTGGCAGAACGCTTCCTGAAAGGGAGTGTAATGATGAAATTTGCATATCTTAATTAAGTCTCATAATTGATATTGCAAAGCCCCGCCCCCTAATGAACTTTTTTTTATTTTTGCAGTGCCTACGAACAGACTGAGAGACATTGTAATAAGAAAGTCTACAGAAATAAGTCGTCTTTATATTAATCCAGTTAAGCCAGTACATTGTGAGGTACCAATATACTACGCCCCTCCCATCACCTACACATTAAAACCCAGAAATGCTAGTCTACACACGAACAGTGCTGGATTCACTAAATGGCTTTTGTTAAAGGATTAATCATTTCCCAGTTTATTTGGATCTCTTTTCCCCAATCGCAACCAGCAAGTACAATGATAACAAGTTCTCTGTAGCAAGCATCACGTAAAAAGAGTTTTTTAGGAATGAGTCGCAAAACTAATCATTTGGGAGTCGTTGTAAAATCCTGTAAAAACAAAGCCGTATTCTGAGACAATTAAAGTGCTTTTGACCCTGTTGTCGTACTCCAAAATGCAAATATTGAACCTTTTAAAGTCGTAATGGGAGCTCTTTAATGCAAATGCACGGTTAGCATCAACTCTTGCCTTGCACCATGAAGATGACATCAGAGTAGAGGGGGGAATTGAAAAGGCTTCCCAGTGTTAGAGGACCTTGTTGAGTGCGAGGCGTGGGTGTGTCCCTTGGGCCCTGGAACCAAAACCAATTGACACTTTAGTGCATATGGGTCTAGACCCATGAACACTGAATATTTAGATCAGAGAAATCAATTAGTTGTGCCACAGAGATCCTTGAATAAATGTCAATAGTAGTTGAGAACTATTTCCGTTTATAACCTGCAGAAATGCTTGTAACCCAGTGCTGGAGTGAGTTTCTAACCCCGGTTTGGATTGCAATAACACAACATTTTTAGCAGGTGAAACACTGACGGGATTTCAGGCGTCCATAATAAATCACAGCCCACTGCCATATTAGCCAGCAAACCAGAAAAAGCCAGCACAGTTCAGTTCTACCATCAGAGCGCCTTCTGTCTGTCAGTGCAATACCTTTTCTCTCCCAACAAATGAGCGTATTCTGTCCATCAACTGAGCCACGGCCATAGGGTTCTTCAATTTTTCAGCGAAAGCTTCCTCCAGGTATTCCCACTCCCAAGCCCCTGTGAAGAACACACACCACCAAGCACTGAGCCATGAACCCATCCTGCTCACACATGCATTAACTGTCCGACAGTGGATTAAAGTTTGACGTTTTACACCAAACTCGCACGTCTGCAGGGGTTTAACAGGTTTTGAATTTTAAAAAGTTGTTTTTGGAATTTCTGTAGCATTAAAATGAATGGCATTGTAAACATCCGCCATTTTACCTCGTCAAAAAAACGGTTTGTACACAACATCAGAAGAATCGCTCAATCATACACAAGCATAATTTCCTTAAGTGGTCAGTCGAGGAATTGCAGCTTCACTGTCGCTTTGTTTGCACACATAATTTCTGTTTACCCAAGGCAGGAAATTGCTTCTATAAAATCAGCTTTTACTCCAGCAGATGGTCTCATCAGTATGGACCTCATCCGCTAATTTTCTGAGGATAGCCGTAGTCTCTTAAATGAGTTTGTTATATCCATTTCTGTACAGCCCTCTCTCAACAACTGATTGAAATGCATGTCCATCCTCCGCACCTCCATTTTGTGACCAGAGATCCCAAAGAATAAGCAACAGCATCTAATGTTGAGGTTTCCTGTGGCAGCCTAATGCAGTATGAGCAGAGGACCGTAATTGTGATTTTGGTAGATGTAATCAGAAGGTGTGTAACATACTGAAGCTAAATTTGTCAGTGCTATTGTAAATGCCACTCTCCCCTTTTGAATTTTTGAGATACAAAAGTCCACATTTTGAAATAGTGACATTTTTTAGGTAAACTCAGTCATTTTTGAGAGAAGTTGAAATGTTTGAGATAAAGTCAAAATTTTGAAACAAAAAGTGAAAGTTTTGAGGCACAAAAGTCAAAACTTTGAGATACAAGAATTGAAATTTTTAGAAACGTAAAATTTTGAAAAAGGTCAAATTTTTGACACAAAAAGGTTAAATTGAGATTAATAGGCAAATGTTTGAGAAACAAACGGCAAACTTGTGAGATTAAAAGTCAAAATGTTGGATACAAACGAAGAAAATGGGAATGATGGATCTCGAGTAGTTTTGTATTTACTTTATGTGCCTTAAATGTACACAATCCATTTTTATGCCAATGTTTTTTTTTTATTTTCAGATGCCACAGCATATTTCTGCTCTACCCTCTTCATTGAGGGGGAAAAACGTGGCCTGGATACGCTCTTAACCAAAGCGTATGTGAGCAATAAAACCCCCTTTCATTCGATTGGTCATAAATTCATTTTGTAATTGTTTTGACCTCTGAGGCCAACCAAACAAAACAGCATCAATTTCAATTTCTTGTCACCCTGAATGTCTCCATCACTTCTAGCCTTGTACAGAGGCTCATATATTGTTCTAAATGTCTCCCTGTTTCTCATTTTCCCTGCCTCTTGGAGCTTTAAATCAACAGAGACATAGGAAGGGTCAAAATCCCTGATGTTTTCAGTTGTGCTGTGAGGATGAAGGAACCAGGAGACGTACGGCATGTTCAGGACAGCATGAGAACGAGTAATTAATTAGATGATTTAAATGTTTGTGAACTAGCCCTTTAAGCAGAAACCTTAGCACACACACAGACTGATCTCTGTGTTCTCAAGCATGGTAATCAGTCCCACAGCTCCAGGGTCTCACAGAGCGGACTGTCGTCATACCAGCACGTGTAGAGAACCGTAAATCACACACACAGCCTCCAACTAAAGGCTTTTTAATTATGAAGCAGTCCTGGCACAAAATAAAAATCCTTCTATTCAAACACAAAAGAAAGCACAATTGCAGGGCTGAGGAGATAAGGCTGGAAGCAGGAGAGAACTCTGGGCTAAGCCAGCAGAACTGAGGAAATGTTTCCTTCACTAATAATAATCTCACTTTATATTGTAGTATGAAAAAAACAAGAGCATGAAAAACACTCTACCTTCATGGAATCTGCTCTTTCATTGCTTAGGAAGATTAAATTGTAAAAAAATGTAATTGTATTGTGTATCTTTAGCATCCTTTTTATATTTGAGGATAATTAGCTTTTGGATAAAACCAAAGAAATAGATTTTGTTTGGTTGTGATTATTGCCTGTTTTCCATTAATAACTTGGAATAAAATGAAGAGAATGTGCTTTTAACATTTGTCACAAATTCTCTAGTCTGTAGACGCTTTGGCTATTGAGATGGAGAGAAATACAGGAAAAATGCTAAAGTTAAGAAACATGAAATCTGTAAGTATTAAAAATGTGTGCAAGATACAGTTGTGCTCACCCTGGTAAAACTTTTGATTTATTGTTTCTTTTTTTTTTTTTTTTTAGACAATATGAATGATAATGCAAAAACTTGTTTTCCTACTAGTTACTGGCACATCTGGACAAAGAGAAGGTTCTGGAGTGGCCATCCCAGTCTCCTTGCCTTAATATCATTGAACCACTCAAACCGTTCATGCAAAACAGCCCAAGAATTTACAAGAACTGGAGGCTTTTTGCCAAGAAGAATGGGTTACTTTTAACAACAGAGGATGAAGAACCTAATCCACAACTACCTCAAGAGACTTCCTGATATTAAAGGGGTAAACGCAACATTTAAAGAGCTGGAGTGTGTTGATCTGGAATGTTTCTGTTGTCATTCTGATTTAAAAAGAGTAAATGTAGATATTTGATATATAGATATATCGTAGATATATAAATGGCTTTTTTGTGTTGTCCTTCATATTTTCTGAAAATTGGTGAAGAAATCAGAAAATTTCCCAGGGTTATGAGCACAACTGTATATGAATCTTTTTTTAACTACAGTAAATAAAGAGCTATACTGGTTATGGGTGTAGAAATATTTTGAGGCACAGTTACTAGGAGATGTGTAAGAACTTCACCATCTAAATAAATCACAAGAAACATCTGTAAACTTTATATGAGAAAGTAGACAAAAACAGCTCTCTTCCTTACTGTATTTTCCTCTGTAATATATGATGCTCTGAGTGCACAAACTTCATCGCTGCCCTCTAGAGGCTGGTTCTATTACACACACTTTAATTCATATCAAACTAAACCCAACCCTGTTGTTCTTAGCTTTACGATCTTAAAACTTTTGAAAATTTGTTTGTTTTCTAATGACTCCGGAAATTGTTTCCAGTGGTTAATAATAAAAAAGGTCATAAAGCTTATGTTTTAAGTTCAGTTATTTATTCATTTTTATTTGTATTGGAGTGTATTGTGCAACCTCTAACACTGGTATGTATCCATCTTGTAGGATTTTGCAGCCAGACCTGAAATTCCAATAGCCAGAGTTGTGTCAGCTTATTTCATAAAATGTAAAAAAATTTTATTATCTGAACAAAGTCATTTGGAACACCTTTGACCACATAGTCCCCCCCAAAGCTTTGAAATGGCCTGAAATTGCAAAATTGTAATGACACACCATTAATAATTACCTAAGAACAAAGTGTTCCCCAAATACCTGCTCCACCTTCTGGCAGTACTTTGATTTAATAATTTTCAGTGGGTATAACAAAAGAATTCAAATATTCTAGAATAAAATATACAATAATAATATAGCAGAGAATATGCATCTAATGGTAAGTTTATAATCTGCCTTGGAATTAGATGACGAATACCTACTTAACCATAAGAGTGTTGTTTTTAATGTCCAGTTTGCAATATTCCCCTTTACCAACAATTCTCAGCTTTTACTAAATGTGTCATCATCAGTGTCTGTTTTCTCTCACCTCTATATAGAAACATTAGTGTCTCCCAGAGGCACAAACACAACAGCGGCTCTTTCACCACCAGCCTCGAGAGTTGCCCAGGAGGATGCCCGTCTGCTCCAAGCAAATCATCCGCGCCTCCGTCCCAGGTGGACAGAAGTGAGTGAGGTCCCTCTCTCTCCCGACATGTGCAGCGCGAGACTGGTCGTTCCCGAGCCTGCCGTCCCACCAATAGCTGTCTGAAGTATGGACTGACTGCAGACAGCACAGAGGCATGGGCCCATCCTAGCTCTTTCCCAGAATCTGCAGCGTAGAAAGCCACGTCTGCGAACTGAACGCCTCGCTCTAGGAGCCACTGCAGGTCCTGAGAGAAGCTGGATTCCTCCACACGCACCGGGGGGAGACGAGCTGCAAGGTACGGTATGAGAGGGTTTCACTGCTTAGGGTTTATTTCAGAGTACTGTAGTTAAAAGTACAAAAGTTAAAAAAGTGCTTTCTAAAATATAAATATTGATTAATTATTTGTCTTTTTAAATATTTTGTCTTTTGTGGAACGGTGGGCCAGTATGTAGCACTGTGGCCTTCCAGTTAGTAGTTTGCCAGTTCGAGGCTCAGCTCTGGAAAATCATAGAGGCATGGGGTTTGGTTTGTGTTACTCACAGTGACATTGGCAACAAGAACTTGACATTAACTCCCCCATAGCAACCATACTGTTTAACATAGCAACCAATTTGAGATATCTGTATCTCTCGGCTCTGGAAAACTATAGGGACCTCATTTAAAAAAAAATCGGTGATCTGGAGAAATGCATACGGTTAAACATGTCTTTTTAATGTTGTTGTCTAGGAGAAATTACTTTTATATTAAATATATCTAAATAATGATACAATTGTGATTATTGCTTAATTTCTATGATTTTAAGGACTTCTTCAAGTACAAAAGGACAAGAGGAAAAACAGAGTTAACGAGAGAGCAGAAGAAATATGACCTAAGCTGAGGAGGATGATGGGTGAGGAGTTTTGAGGTAGAAATATGGAGAAAGAAAATGATGAGTTCAGCAAAGTAGAAGAAACAGGGAGTAAAGCGTTTTCATGACTGATCATTATAAAAATAATAATCATAAGCACAACAAACAGACTATACAGATTATACAAGTTACCTCAGTTACAAACACCTTTTTGACGTATTGCTGCTGGATATTTAATGGGCTCCATAAGCGTTTGTTAGTGGTTGAACCAATGGTTTTACAGTCTTCAATACCCTTCATATTTAATAGGCTGGGCTCTATAAAAAGAGCTTAAGTGGTGCTGGAGACACACCAACAAACTCCAGAAAGCTTTGGCTTCTCTTTCTAAGTGCCTGTGCTCGTATCCGTAGCATCGTCTTCTCCAGAACACTTCTAGTTTTTTTAGCTCCCATCCCTTTTATCCAGCTGCAGATGAGTCCATTGACTCAGTTGTTTATGCCATTTCCTGCAGATTGTGTGTAATTATTAGTGAGATGAGACATAATTAGACAGCCTTGAATGGAAATTGGAAGCCGGGAGATGGAAATGTGTGAGAAATTGAATATATCAAATTTAAAAGAATCAGCAACTAACCTGGTTGGTCCAAATGAGGGGGGCGGGGCTCATTAATTCTGTGACCCCGCCTTTTGTCTGGTCGCTCCTTGGCTTTCTGCTTCAAACACTGGATCATGAAGTACTCCAGCTTAACCAAGACAAAAATCATTGTGGATTTGTAACATCCCAAAGTGAGAAGATTTAATTCAGTGCCACAATATCAGTATTAAACAGTGTTTTCACATCTTTGTTCCATCAAACAATCATCCAAAACTTTATTTATATAGCACTGTAGCCATTTACCTGTCCCAAATTTCTTCGCATAGGATACAATGCACTATCTTCACAGTTATGGATTAAAAATCATAATAAGTTAATAGTAACCCTTGAGTTTTCAAAAATAGTTATGTTTCTTAGTTCCAAAGGAAGACTATTCCACATTTTTGTACCTGTTTTCCGGTTTATCTTTGTAAAACTAACAGTCTATCCATACTATTCATTGTTTATGCCAGGTTATGTTCAGTAAGTCAAATCTTCCCTAAGTTTAAGTACTGAAATAGACAGTTGAAATCGAATTAATAGACAGTGTTTATAATCAATTATATGTGTTTTGATTGGTTACTTATTATAAAACATAACATTAAAAAAAAAGAGTAGTCAACACAGAATAAAATACAGTTCTCTTGGTCCGAGAGTCCAACGTTGAGTGTTGGCTGCTGGTTTTTATACCTTTGATTGACGCCATTTGTTCTTAGATTTCTTGGAAAATCCCAAAAAAGTGGCCAGTTGGAGTCATGGACTCTTTATAGACTCTGTAGCCTTATGACAGCCCATTTTTTGATACCTGGCCTTCAAGTATACGTCTATGGTTTTCCTTCCCATTGACATATATGGTTATATCCGCCTCTACATCTCTGCTAAAGCACTTTAAGCCATTGCTTTGAAGCTGAAATACGTCACGTTTTTGTGAGGATTGTTTTATTTTTATTACAATCGTTTGTAGAGATATATATTGGGCATATAGGGGAAAGGATATAGGGGAATTGCAGATCCCTAATCCTAGAAACTTTGGCTCAGACAAATGTAGCTTTTTCCTCAATTTAACATTTATTTATTTATAGCATTATGGAACACACCAATTGTACATTTAATTTATTATAGACTTTAGGAGGAGCAAGGTTAAAATGGACCCCATCCACCAATCCCCTTAAAAATGTGCTCCATCTCTCCATTTCCTGTGTTGCTTCTATTTAATCTACACAAATCATGTCTAAATCTGTAGGCACACTTGTTTTTGTTTAATTAAATCTAGTCTACACACAGCTTAGATGGATGTCAAAAAAAGCTTTAAAGCCCTTTTAAAAATAAGTTTTAATTAGCTTTTAATCTAAACTGACGTATCATGCAACTGGGGCTGAACTTCTCAATATTTCCCCCTTTAATAAATTGTCCCTTGCAAAACATGAGCGTTACGCTTAGCCACATGGAACCACTAAAACAGCAAGTACAGCTCTTCTGCATACTAATGAGACTTCTTGCCATTGATTAAGAGAGAAAGAGACACTTACCACGCTGCCGAAGTAACGGCCCACAAAGAAGTTGTTAAGAGAGGGTAGCTCTAGGTAAGTGGCCCCCAGGTCCCTAGACAGCTGAAGACCCTCGCTGTGGGGCACAGAGCTGCTCCAATCAGATGCACATAGAGGACATGTGCACGGTGGCCCCTCATCTGTGGAGCAGGACATTGGGAAACAGCACATATGTAAAATACATTGCAAAATTAGTATTTTTAGTATGTTTTTATATCAAGCCAATATTGTCATTTTTCAGGTTGAAACACAACCCAAATGACATTTTTACAGTTGTGCTCATAAGTTTACAATCATATTTTCTGAAATTTTCAGAAAAATATGAATCATAACTTTAAAGCATTTTAGTGGTTTGTGGTTGGGTGAAACCACTGTGTTTACCTTTTTTAAGTGGCCCAAGAATTTACAAGAGGGCTAGGCTTTTTGCCAAGAAGAATGAAATGCTTTACGAACAGAGAAGATAAAGAACCTCATCGACAACTACCTCAAGAGACTTCAGGCTTCTATTGATGTTAAAAATATTAAGAGCTTTTGATCAGCTTCAAAGTTTACTTCATCTATCATTATGATTTAAAAAGAGTAAAGTTGTTTGACAATAAATGGCTTCACTCAACCACTAACAGCTTTTGTGTTATCCTTCATATTTTCAGAAAAATTTCCCTAGAAATCAAACATTTTGATGTAAACTTATAATCACCGCTGTATAACATGTTTCGTGAGGAGTTGTCAGGTCTTGACACAGGTGTAACCAAAAACTTACCCCACAGAGATATCTTTCTAATTTGTAGAATTATGTTTTACTTGAATTCGAGAAATACAGTGCAATCTTTTACAGATGTATTGCACAGATGACATTTGTGGAGCACGGGGCCACATAAAACATGCAACATCACAACTCACCCTGACAGAGTAAATTATATTCAGTCATGTCGACAGGCAGACATATGGAGCGACGGAATATGAGTCTTTATTACATAACCCCTCATGCCAGCTCAAGTTTATACCAGCGTAAATTTAAACATCAGTATGTTTGAGCACAGATGGATGAAGAGAGGGAGACGGTGACAGAATGAGAGAGCAGGGATAGATGCAAAAAAACAATGTAGTTGTGTTTGTGTGTGTGTCAGCAGGAGCTGGAGAGCCAGGAGGGTGAATGCCTCGGGGAACAGAGGAGCAAGTAAAATTACGGCAAGAAAAGACAGCTAAATGGAGAGAGAGAGAGAGATGGATTGAGTGAGGCTGCAATGGAAGGAGATGTGAAGAGGGCACGGGAAGGAGAGGTATGATTCACTGAAGCCTATAAAAGAAAAAAGCCTGGAGAAAAGAGGATGTACAGTTCGTGTGAACATGTTTCTTCTGTAATTTTGCCTCAGGTCCTACTGTAGATAAGTAATGAGAAAGACAGCACAATTATCATGCAATGGATTCATTAACATACCCATAAAAACACCCCCTAACAACAAATTCAAACACTACTATTAAAAGTGTGCCTATAGTACACGTGTTGATGTTGTGAAACTCCGCTCACTTTCATACTCACACCTGAAATAGTAAACATTGGTAAACTTAAACCTAGTGGAAACAGTACCTTCTATATCAACCATAAATCAAACTGAGTTGGTTATTAATCCCTGCAATGTATCCGCTGACATTTCACACTGTACGTTCCTAAACATTGGGTTAATGTCATTATTTGCATACTTTGGCTATCTTTGTCATTTAGGATGAAGCATCTTCTCTACAAAGCTTTGTTGGGTTTAATTCATTTTAATATGACATATATTAACACACAATTTAAATAAATGGGTCATTAACTGAGAAACACAGAGTGTATGATCTATTCACATATTTAATAAATGCATTTACTGGAGCAATGCAAGAGCAAAAAGTTTTGTGTGATTTTTAAGGCAGAATTTACACCGCCCCATACTTTGATGACATCTATCCTCATCTTCTCCGGCCTGATTGCTCCAAACAAAAGCATAGATGTTGGTACCCCACTGGTTTCTGCTCTAAGGATTATCAAAAGAAAAATTTCTTTAAAAGAATAAATAAAAGAACTCAGGAAGTGCAAGTAACTACAACTGTACAGGTAGAGTCTAATGTCAATATGAAGAAATGTTAATGCTAAATAAACTGAAAAGATTAAAGATTATTTTTGGGCTATTTGGATGAGATACGCCGGTGTGATGCCAGGAAGAGATGGGGGTAGATAGAGGGGGGAGGTTTGGAAATGACAACGGGTTTGGGATTCAAATCCATGTCTCCCTGTACAACTGCGCATATATGTCCAGCTGAACCATCTGCTATACCACAGGGCCAGACTAAAATCTTTTTTTATCTAACTTTCACAAAAGGATCATCAGAGCATCCCCTAATTGATAAGTCTTTGAGCTTATCTGTGCATTTATCAGTGTTATAGTTTTTTTTTAATTGTCTGAAATCTATGTTAAGTATTTAAAAGTTTTCAGAAGCTTTGATTTACAATATTTGCAGCAGACGGCTCATGAATATGCAAATAAATAACTGGCTAATCAGAGATTGGAGGTTGAGGTATTTTCTGAAGATCAAATTACTACACTGTTAAGACTGAATGTGCAGAGAATCTCTGAAAGAATACCACTTTTTCTAATACAAAAATGAAAATTTGACCATCCTGAACAGTACAAAGCGACACCATGGGTTTGCCAAAGATAAGACTCCAGATGGCCACTCAACTTTTGACACAATGTAAAACAAATGAAATATTTAACAAATCTTAAGCTCAAAGTGGGCAGTACCCTGATTAATTATTCATTATTAAGTGATGACATTGCTCATGGACTCTGGGAGATAAGACCAGACCCCTTTCGTTAAAACAGGCATGGTCACCCAACTTTTACTCAAAAATTTTATTCAATTCTGTTCAATTCTATATTCCACATTACTACAACCACCAGAACTTTGTTCAGCCTTATGGCTGCCGTAGAACAGAGAACACAACCACAGGCTCCTTCAAACAAAGAGTGCCTACCTGGAACCAAGAACTGAAATCAAAGATCACTCCAGTGTATGAGCGGTCGAAAAAGACTCTTTGGATCTCCTCAAATTTCAATCATCAACATCAGTGTCTTCTCTCCATCAGGCTTTCAAAATTTGAACCAATCCAGTGCCGACTAGCATGAAATGAACTAGTCGTTGGATTTCGAATTTTAGACTCTCTCCTAACTTTTCTACAAGTCATTTAAAGGCAAGTTGATTTTTATCAGTGGACAAGAAGTGGCATGTGTTCTTGGATAACCTGAAAGACTCTTTAATAATGTATTTTGAGTCTAAAGAAAGAACAGATACAACAGAAACCTTACAGAAAGAATCTGAACCATCTTCTTTAAAGCCAGCTCTCACAGGGCAAACAGTGGAATGGATAGAATTTAGATTCTTCAATTAACCTGGAGTATGTTTTGTGACTGTAGTGGACACAGGGAGCAACATTTGCAACATTTGCAAACTCCATCAAGGACGGTTACTATCCAGCTTCGAACCAACAACCTTCAAGCTGCAAGGCAGCAGCATTGCCTGTCGCTCCACCAAGCATAAATTGTAAAAGAAAACATCCAGCAACACTGCGGAAACCTTTCCAAATGTGAAGCAAACCCATTGTGATCATCTACATTATTCTCTAGAGCCGTAGCAGGATGGAATTGTGATGAATTATACATATCAAGGGTCACACAGTGTGCAGAGAACCACTTTTTTACAGCGAAGATGGAGACAAATCTGTGCGCTGAGTGCTCAGAGTCTATAAATGTTTACCTATGAGTATATCCAACAAACCCTCTTGGCGAAACTGCACATCAAAAGAGCTCCAAATCTCAGCCCAATCTCACTATATCCTTTTCCTTGAAGTCAGAAGCCTCACATGTTTTCACTCTTGAAGATCGGTAATGGTTAACCATTTCCACACTACTGTGTTCCAGCAAAGTTTTTTTTTTCGTTTTACTACTAAAATAATTCTCATCTGCCTTTTGAATGCATAAGAAAATAAGAGGCATCCCATTCTTTATCCATAGTGTGTCATTTAATGAGTGCTCAACCATCACCAGCTTCAGCTCTTCCACTCTTCCAAAAAGATCAGTGTGTTTTTTAGCTATTCCCCAACAATGACTCAAATTCTCTTTTTGTGACCATCTGGTTTTCTTTTTTGATGACCCATATTTACAATGGAATGTTGGACTCTGGAAGGGCTGCCTTTTGTAACTGGTTCTGTTTATTATTTTCATGGACAAGATTTCTAAGTGCAGCCAGGGGCCAGAGGAAAATCTAGTTTAGGGACGACTTGATGTCAAATCACAAATGATGTAATCATCCCACCTCAAGTTTTAGGGGGCATTCACATCTCTGGTTAGTTTAATTTGGTCCTGACGAAGAGGAAGGACTGATAATTCTCTCCAGATTTCGCAGTCATTCACACCACACTGATCACTCAGATCCGTACTAGTTGAAAATACGGCCATGTGACATCAAATGGGCCACTCATTGGTCACATACGTCATCGTATGTGTTTCCTCGACTTTCCAAGTCTGACCGCCATAAACTGCCATGATATACGCTGATTTGTAAACTGACACAGGCCAACCCAAAATGCCATGTGCAAGCAAGTACGGTGGCTGTATTAGTTTAAAAAACATGTTTTGATCATGTTCTCACCACAAACAAATCACTCTACAGTTTGTTTGGAACCGTACTGAGACCACCCTCTCAAGCAGGTCTGAGACCCTCTTTTTGAGTACACTTCTGGTCTGACTTTTGCTTTTTCACCTGCTCAAATGAACCGGACTAAAAGAGAAAGTTAACTCGAATTTGTTTGAATCAACTACAGTGAAGGTGTGAAAGCCCCCTAAGTATCTTGTTGTCTTGGTAATGACTAAGGAAAGCATGGAATATGTGATTGAAAGATGGATTGAGGAAGTTTTTGCAGTAGAATTGCTGCAAGACAAAAATCTCTGTGATGAGATTTTGGTTGGCCTTGGAATGCCTTTTGGGAAGAAGGAAGTCTAGGCATTTCTGCTTGGACTACTTGCATATGTCACATTTACATATGTTTAGTCACCCACCGTGACAGGCACAAATTCTTTTATCCTTTTCATATCTGACTTATTTGCAAACACCAATGAGTCTTGGAACCAACCAGAATTCGGCTAAATTAAAGTGCCTGTTAATCCTGTGTAAATGCAGTGCAAGTGAAGCAGCCAATCACATCTCACCATTAAGCCTTGCCCCAATAGCTACGAGAATCACAGGAACACCCCAATGTCGAAGAAGAGGCCGAAGGCGAGGAGCATAGCCATTACGGACCTGCTGAAATGCCAGTTTGTCATTAACAGAGTATTTAATGACCACGATGTCAGCCTGCTCTAGAACACTCCGTACGCTCGCCCAGTCACTGTCCAAGATGTCCTGCGGTTGAAACAAACCCAAATATCTCAATGGTTGGAAAACCTTCTATCCAATCAGT
Organism: Danionella cerebrum; assembly: GCA_007224835.1. NCBI lineage: Eukaryota > Metazoa > Chordata > Actinopteri > Cypriniformes > Danionidae > Danionella > Danionella cerebrum. The sequence continues at coordinate 404,576 of SRMA01025407.1, read as the reverse complement.
TAATGAAGTCTAAACTCTATTATCTCTCTTTAGTTGATTACTCACCCAGCTTGGACAGTCCCGCACCATCACTCTGATGTCCCCCAATACTCTAGATTGGTACTCGATGAATGCAGGGTTCAAGGGATGCCGGGACGGTGTCATGGAGTTTGGATCCAATTCTCGAGCTCCATGGCCAAGATAGCTCCACAGCAAGCCACCCTGAATCTGTCCTGGGACGGTTGTCTCATCTGCAGTCCCAACGCCCCCAGGACACTCACTACCCAAGGCCACTATATGGACAGACCTAGAGAGCATTTGGAATGATTGGATTTAATCTAAAATCACTTTTATTTAAGACAATTATATAGAATTGAATGCTAGGCCATTCAATTAAAACCCCTATAAAGATATAATCATGAGGGGTACACAATGTTATTGTAGTGCATGGAAATATAGAATGGGAAAAAATTGGCAGGGTTGTGGATGAGTTGAATGCAGCATATCACTTTTATTTATCAATTAACAATTGATGGATTCTTCCTCCAACTCTAAATTTAAATCAGTCCCACATCAACTTAATGGGATTCAGGGGTTCTTAGTGACTCTCTATTGCTGTCAGAAACCCTTTTTTGAAGGTGTGTTGAGCATCCTGGGCTGAGTTTCCCCTTTTCATCTGTTTTGCATGTTCATGTGTACCAATTCGGGGTGTACCAATTAGCCTTGGACCCAATGTCTTACCCCTTCATGCAAAGTTTATATGCTCAACATTTTAAAAATAACCAGGATTGATGCATATGCTGATACTTTAGAGCCATTTGAATCATATATACATCTTCGTAGGGTTGTCCCAATTCATATTTTCAGCCATTCGCTTTGGCACTGGTTTTAATAGGAAGGGGGAGGGCTAAGAGGATAAAATTGGCAAACATTTATTCACGGGGTCATGGGGGCCTTCTGGGGCGAGAAGTAGGTATACACCCTGGACAGGTCCACAGTCGTTCACATGGCAACACACACAAGGGTAATTTAGACCTGACACGTTTTTTGGTTTTGTGGGGGAACCCGGAGTACCCGGAGGAAACCCACACAAGCACAGGGAGAACATGCAAACTCCAAAACGTAAACAAACCTCAAAGATGGCTATGTTACGAAATAAAACTAGACCAGCGGTTCTGGGCAAAAAAGTCCAAGTTCAAGCAATAATCGCGACTATTGATGCTACATAATTATGTGACTTGACCAAATAGCTGTGATTTGAATCAATTTAGGATTTTTTTTTTTAATCTGAAACTTTTACAATTATGTGAAAATCGTTCGCACCAATGGGATTTAGATGTTTTGGAAAACACATATTCAACAATTCAACTATTTCTTAACTTCACTGGAACTGTAGAACTGAATAAAAATGAATCAAAAAGTGCCTCAACCCAATAGTTGGACACTAAAATTATGATGGATGTGACCCATTTTTCACAAATGATGAAAAAAACATTTAATTCACCCAAAATTTGACATACATTTTCGAAGATCAAGCTTTTCCATACACAGAAATAACTACATGAAAACATGTTTGATGCATCCTTGGGGCTCCTGTAGGAAGCAGAGCCATGTTTGTTGGTATTATTGTTCATATACCAGCGGTATGAGTCAATTTGTCTACCATTTTCAGTAATTACTGCACGCACAGCGCATCCATGTGTTACAATGAACCGTTTACGGAAAATCACGTTGTGGTACCTGAACATAAGTGTCAGTTGTGCCGTGATTTATGGCTAAGGAGGAATCAAATGCACACTTACATGATCAGAACAGCCGTGCGCTGGATCAGGGGTCGTGGAGCACGTACTTCAGCTGCGGCTTAACATCAGTCTCCGGCTCTTTTCCGCAATGAAGGTCGCTCGCGATACCAACGAAAAAGCCAGCAGTCCATTCATTAGAAACGCGCCGTGAAAGTCAAAGAGCGTCAGGTGCGCAGCGAAACGCCAGCAAACGCGTACATGCACGCGGAAAATATCCGGTAAATCCTGCGCCAGAGGAAACAAGTTCATACTCCAGTGACTGAAAGCGCGGATCCCAGAACGCAAGGCATGATCCGACTCTTGAAGGCAGCCGTCACTTGATTAAATGGCAAAGCTCATGGGTCAGTGAGATAAGAGGACAGGGGGGGAACATGAAAGACCCGCGCCCGGTGCCGCTGCGTCCTGACTCAGCAAACGAGTGCAGAGCTTCGCTGACCACACACCGTTCACGACTGCTCTAGAACACACCAACTTGCTTTCTATCTCTCCCATTCGATTACAGAAGCGTGTGATGCTTGTAGGCGATGCTGATCTTGATATTGGCTCGTTGTTTTGTGGGAAATTGTGCTGAGAGCTTTTTATTTAGGGTTGAAGTGACTGTCCTTCATTCATTTGTTCGTTCATGAGTCCTATTTAGAACACCTACCCTATTTGACATGGACCAGTCACAAGTCCCTTGAAGGGAACATTAAATGCTAGGGTGCAACAATATTCTCACCATATACGATACATACATCGGTATAATGTCTACACTATTTTTAACCAACTATTGAAACTGTTTATGTAACAAACCATTTCACAAAACTAAGAAGGCTTGGGTTCTGGTTTGGTGTGTATCAGAGCATTTCATTCCATCCTTCCACTAGGGGGCAGTGTTAATGATTGCATTAAGCCTGCTATTTTACTCTAGATGGTGCAGAGAGCTTTTTCGTATAAAATGTGAGTAAAGGATAATTGTCTCCTAGTAAATATTACATAAAACAAAAAGACAAGGTAAAGAAGTTGCAGAAGTGACTACAATCACAATCACTCAAACCAGCACCTCAGCTCCTAGACAGTATCTCCCAGTAGCTTCACGATAAGTAATCTGACTATTTTTTTTTTAGATATATTGTGCCTAATTTGCAAAACTAACCATTATTATCCAGATGCAATACCTGGAGTGGCGTGGTTGTAGCACAAACCGTTGTACCAGAAACGCCTTCTTCAGCCAGGGAGGGTCATTACATCAATATTTCCTCAACCTAGAGCATCCTACTAAGAAACCTTCCGGGGATTTGTGCACATCTTGATTTGGATGGGTGTGTAGAGGGTTAGGGTTAGAGTTAGGGTTAGGGTTGGTATATGGTGGGCTAGGATTGGGGTTGCTGTAGGGTTTAGGGTTAGGGGTCAGGGTAAAGACAGGGTAATGGAAGGAGTTTTTCAGAGGGGATGATGCATAATTGGTAGGATAGTTTCTTAAGGTCGCCTAGCTGGGATAATGGGACACAACCTTACTGAACATCCTTGTGTACATCATGGATATGTGACTTGTGATGTAATTGCAGATTTATTTTGAAATTTACAGATTAATTACACATTTATTTGAAGAACATCAACATAAAAGAAAGAATTTTAAGGAAACACTGTGATTTTCGGTCCCGCAGTAGTTGAGTACACTTTCCAAAGCTGAAAGCGCCTGTGTCATGCTTGAGCTAAGGCCCCTCGGGAAGTCGAAGGAGCCTTGGGCAGTAGATAGCATTTCTTCCTAGCTTTCTTGATTCAGTGTGCACACTGACACTGCTGCATGAGAGGATATATTCACTCGCATTCAGAGAACTAATAAGCTACAGCTTTGTTTTATACATATAAATAACAGTTAAATGATCACTGTACATTGTTTCTGCGTACGTTAACATTGAACGTTTACATAGATGCATTTTCACCTCTTTGCTATCATCAGATGGTTTATTAGTTAGCCTCAGTGGTGAAGAAATTCTGACAGCAGATCGTCTGAGGTGACTTTTTGATTCCGAAAAGACTGTTGAAAATCCCGCTTGACCCTATTACCTGCTCTGAGGGAAATAACAGCTGTTTTTGTCCAGGAATTAGTTTAATCACTTGCCAATTCCATCTCAACGTGCCATTCATAAACAAGTTGCATCACTTCAGCTGTTTCTATTTTTAGCAAGTGCCGTGTTTAGGGTAATTTGTTTGTTGGAAAATAAGATCAGAAAGCATCAGAGATTCTCAGAATAGCATCTTCTCCCCTGTGCAGCCCTAAATCAAAGCTTCCATTCCACTATATTTCCATCACTCACACTGCCCTGATCTCCTGAAGGGATTATTTTAAATCTGCCATAACAAGCTTTTTATCCAAACAGGTCGAATATAATCCCAGTGCCATCAACGCTGAACATGACGAATTTAGAATCCTCACCAAAAAAATAAACTTTTATTATCACTATGTGGTAACCAAAACTTCTTTCATAAACATGCTAGGTATTTAAAATGTACACTCACTGGCCACTTTATTAGGTACACCTTGCTAGTACCAAGTTGGACCCTCTTTCAAAATTTCAAAGCATAGATTCTGAAAACATTCCACTGAGAGTTTATTGACATGTTGGCATCATGCGGTCGCTGCTGATTTCTCAGCTGCACATCTTTGATGACAAATAAAACTTTGTTTGGAACACTTTTGTCCCTGAATTGTTTCCGTACAGTTGGGGTCGTGATTGAGTGAGTGGACTGTGATTGATTTCAGGAGACAGAGAAGAGAGGAAAGTAACAAAACACAACTCTGACAGTGTTTTATTCCTTTTTTGGTTTGTTTGTTTTCACAAAAGTTTTTTATTAATGTATATCCGGCCCTGTTGTTTAGTGGGTGTTCGAATCCTGGGCCCGTCGTCATTTCCCATCCTCCACCCTCTCATTGCCTGCTTCTCTTTCTGTTACAGTATTGTCCAAACTATTCTAAATAGAGGCAAAATGGACAAAAATACTATTTTTTATTTGTTTCATATTTTTGTTTATTTTCACAAAATTTTCGATAAATGATTGGCTAAATATCCACAGAAAGATAATAGAGGATTTGCGGTCTGCTACAAATATGTTTGCTTATAAGTAAATGTATGGCGTTAAATGTGTGTAATTGTCTAAATCATCAATATTACTTTTTCTTTGCAAGGTAATGAAACAGATGCAATCTTGTTAACACACGAAGAAATGCTTTGAATTAATCGAATTAGGGCTGCAATTGCAATAACAGCAGACTATAAAAAGAAGGCTGTTTCTTTGTAAGCAGGACATTCAGATAAATTAAGCAGACACATTCTGAAGCGTCTCTGAGAAGAGCCTGGGTTATTTTCTGTCGGCTTGAGCTGTTGGTGCATCATTGAGAACATTAGTTTCTACAGGGGAGGCTGGTTACTGTAGGTCATGAGCCGTGCAGAATCTCATTTCTACTCCGCTGCACAATCACGTGCCTCTGCTATGCTACGCATTCTTTACCCACATCTCAAGGGTTTCACTGGGGAAGCAAACATCCTGATCAGCCTACTGCTCATTGAATCAGATGAAGTGGATTTATTTATAAAACGCCTAATGGGAGGTTCCATGGAGTCACTAGGTGGCGCTATAATGGACACTCTAGGTTGGTGTGTACACTCACTGACCAATTTATTAGGTACACCTTGCATTAAGTCCTTTGCTTTCAGAACTGCCTTAAATCTAAACCCAAGTAATGTAAATGTTAAATGTAAACCCAAGAGATGGCTGCTCGTGAAAATCTCAGTAGATCAGCAGTTTCTGAAATACTCAGACTAGTCCGTCTGGTACCAACACCCCTGCTATGTTCAAAGTAACTTAAATCACCTTTGATCTGCAACATATCGTCTTCATGTCTACATGCTAAACAATTACATTACGTTAACAAGCAGAATGTAGAGAGGTGTACCTAATAAAGTGGCCGGTGAGTGTAGATGCGTTCACACATGAATTGATCAAATATTCGTTAAGTTTGTGGCTGATCAAATATTTTAAAGCTAAGTTAAAGCAACTTCCTGTTTATGGAAATTTCGAATATGGACAACAACAAAGTCTAAAAAGCTTTACCGTGTAATGTCTCGCATGGCATTCGATGAGACTGTCCAAGAATACCGCAGTGTGGGAGGAGAAGCATGGATGGATATAAAGAGTAGTTTGCAGACTGACTATTGATCAGTCTTTCCCCCTCCTTTCTCATTCCAAGACTGAGAGATAAAGATGTTCATAATAAACAAACATGCATCATTTGAGACAAACTAGCAGTTCACAGCTTAACATTATAGATTCTTAATCAATAATTTCGAGTCGTCCTACGAAATGCACATGCAGAATATTTGAGTTGAACTAGAAAAGCACAGCATTTTTTTGTTTTGTTTTATTGGTGCCATTTCAATCACATTATCTCCTCAAATTCTTGGTGTCCAGTACAAAAACACACTCAGAGTATTGCGTGCACAAACTATTTCCTTGAGTCAAATCACAGAAATTTTCCAGGTTTCTTTCCCTTCACAGTTTTGAAAATGTTCAGGTGAAGATTTCAAATCATCTCCTTGTCGCTGTTGATTCTGAGAGCTTTGAGATTTCACACCAGCTTTTTATACGTTAATCATTAGATTTTATTTGGTTTAGAGCACTGAACTTAAGAGATGTTGCATTAAGTTTGTTGCCATAAAAATAATCAGTCCAGGGCCAGACGGGGAACCTCAGGTGTCCCACAGGGGTCAGTATTGGGTCCATCTTTTTTTTTTTTGTTTTTTTTTGCTTTTTTATCACATGGACGATATACAAATGTGCATATCCTCTATTCCAGCCACTTGTCTATCAAAACTAATAACCCATGGTTATATTCTAATTTCCCCATTATAGAACATCTCCATCCAGTCAGGTTAAGAGTCACCAGATTATCTTTGTTCCCACTCTATCCTGGTGATAAAAAAAGGATTATTAAAAATATTCACAACCTTCTTCCATCTCTCTCCAAGAAATCTGCTGCTGTTTTATTTCACCCTCTTGTTTCCTCTTGATTATGCCTTTAAATATCCTGCAAAGTCCTTCCAAAGACTGCAACTTTCTGCAAAGTACCAACTCTTCCAAATGGGTCAAGCTACATACAGCTAAAGGGTGGAAAGCCCACCATGGTCGAGCCGTGCCATTAGAAAACATTGGTGAAAAGGCTGCACATATGTATGTATGTATTATTGGTAGTAGGTGTGGCAGGTGATAAAAACATCTGGGATTGGCTACATGGTTAACGTGTCGGGAGATGTTTGTGACTCTGTGGACACTAGAGAACCCCTGACCGGTATAACAGCAGTAATTAGAGAAGCAGGCCCACAGAGTAAAGCAAAGTAAATGTCGAAAAAGACGAAACAGGTCAAGTGTTGCCAGATACCCTACAGTACAACTGTGTCTGCTGATCCAAGAGATTTCTTTGTGGGCAAGGGGTCAGTACTCACTGGAAGTATGGAAGTATGCCAGTCCATTTGCATAAAGTAGCTACAGCAAAGCCTTTTAGATAACACTAGGATCTGTTTGTGACAAGTGGAGAGGGGCTAGTTAGCATGTGCTCACTTTATTTTGGAGACAATTCTCCAACATAAAATCTTCATTTTCTCGCTCAGTTTTGCTTCATTGTTGCTTCATTGTTGCTTCATTAAATGATAGAATTGCCTGTTGAATATTAGCACAAGAAGCATAATGGGAATGCAAGCTAAAGAAAAGAGGACATTGCAGATTGTTCAATGTCACTATGAACTCTCTGGAAATCACGGAAATCAAGTCACATTCAAGTTAAAAACGGTTTAGATCAGGCAACTTCGGTTCTGGATAGTCTCAGGCTTGACTGTTTTAGTTCCAACCCTTGCTTAAATATACAGATCTGTAGCCCCAGAAAGCCAAGAGGTCCATGACATCAACCAATGTGGCAGGGCAGGGCACCGAGTTGGAGTCAACCTCCTGTGGGAACCACCACTAGCGATTCAAAACAACTAAATACATTTCTATGCTTTTTTTCTATAACATTTTTTTTAACATGTCATTTGCTATATCTTTGATTAAATGATAGAGGCAAACAAAAACCTTTCAGCAAATAATTTTGGGAACACGTCATTGGATCTACTTAGTGGATCTTTTAACCAATTTAAGCCAGGACAGGTGCTAGCTGACCCTCAGGAGCATAATTACTATTCATAAATGGGTTAAAGAAACAAAGATGACAAATATTAAAGAGCAATGCAGGCACTTTATTGACTTCTCATCTATTATGTGTATATTTATTTCTTGAGTGCTCATAAAGCTTGTTGTTGACGGCGAAAACCGGATTGAATGACAGGCCTCCCTGTGAATCTTGAAAGTGTCTAGAGATCCAGACGCTGACTCAAAAAGGAGGCAATATTTTGATCCCTCTTGTCAAATTGGGGTTTTATTCATGTCGACAGCCTCTGGAATCATCAATCCTAATATATGCTGTTCCCTCAGGATCCCTGAAGCTGCTAGACTAAACGTCTTCATCAGCATTCACATTCGTTTCTTCCTCGTCCTCCTTCTCCTTTGCTTTCCTCAATTCCTCTCGACCAAGTTCACTCTGATAGTAGTCTGATTCGACCATTGATGGGCATTTGGACACTGTCACAAAGATGTCCTCATCGACTTCTGTGACTTTGTGCACCCTCTGCTTGATGCCTTTGGAAAACCACCGGGTCACTTTCTCTGCTGGGTTGGTGGCCTTGTATAAACCCTCGCCCTCAGCCAGAGTGATCTTGTATTTGTGCTTTGGACACACAATGCAGAGCTTGTTGTTGATTTCCTGAACATGAAGTGGTTAACAGGGTCAGAGTTCACATGGGAGGCAACAATGCAGTCAAGTGTGTTTATGGATCACTGAACGAGTCAGCAACTGGTTTTACCTCAATGTCTCCAGTTTCCAATGAACTCCCAGCATCTATAAGAGGAAGAAATGTAATTAAAGCTGCGAGCAATGATCAAAGGGCTCAAGTACCTCAGGCGCTACCAACCCTGTGGGCTTTGACCAACACTAAATTAGGAGATGTATTCAAGTAAGAACTGTTAAAAAAAAAAACAAAACCTTTAACATCCCGTTTGACTTAAGATTAGACTCATGCCGTTTAAAAGATAGAATGTTAATCGAGGATTTTTGCCAAATAACTGACTTTCTGTTAGTTTTGGAAACCTGCTGAAATTTTATGTAGGTCATGGCTTCTTACATAGTGTTCAAACATGTTCTTCAATCAGGGTCTGAAATATAATATAAAAACTGCAGAAAATGGGATATTCCATGGGGTGCTATAACTGGCACTAGGGATTGCTGTATAGATATGTTTAGGCATTGAGTCTAAACACATATGGCAGGTTTGATCCTGATCAGACATGATATTGCAGAGTTACAACAACTTCCAGCTTTATGGCGAAACATCGAAGTTCAATAGAGCGCCAATCACAAACTATTCAAATAAGTCAAGAACTTTGCCATTTACCATTGCAGATGCCTTTAGATGAGACTGCCAGAGTTTGAAAGTACAAAGAAAACAAGAAAATTTTAAATAACTAACTTCCTGCTGGTTTTGGAAACTCGCTCCAGTTGCAGCTCCTAATCTCTTACACAAGTGTTACAAATTTCAAACATGTCCTTCAAACACAGTCTAAAATAGCAGTATAAAACACCAGTAAATGGTATGTTCTGTGTTACCACTAGGTGGCGCTATACACAACACGGTAGGTTGCGATAGAGATTTGTTCAGAAATGGACGCTTGACAAGTTTGAACCCGGTCAGAAAAGTCAAAAAAGCTTTGAAATGTAACATTTCATATGTATGCTTTAAGAAAAGTCTGATGGAGTCTGGAGATAAACAGATAAAATCTCTAGGAGGAGTTCGTTAAAGTATGACACAAGCAAAAGTGGCCGTTTTTAGAGGCTTTTGCAAAACTACAGATTTCCTGTCCAATTCACATGACTTATATTTGAGTCTTGGTGCCCTACACGTATGCCAAATTTCATTAGCCTATTACTAACTGTGGTGCACCATGAGATGATTAGGAGAAATTCCATCACGTTTTGAGCATGAAAATACAACAAAAGCCACAAAATAGTTATACTCTGAGTACCTTCAGTACTCGAGCCCTAATGAGAACACACATACTGTAAGCTGCCCAGGCTCTGCTGCCTTCAGTACTCTGGGTGCACATCAGTAAAGAGCTCACTTTGATGCTATGCCTCCCTCTGGTGTAGAGAGCTAGATAAAGCTGCTTTTCATGCTACTCACGGTAACACTGCAGGTCCATCGCATGAAAGGTTCTCTGATTGTAAATGATGAGAATGTCTCTTCCCTCCAGGGTTACAGTAGTTCTCTTAGCTTCAATGAGTTCTTCTTTCTTGCCAATGAAATACATGGGGGAAGGCTTCTGTTTATCCATGTACAGTGGATTAATTCTGTTCAAATAAAGTATTGTCAGTGAAAGCTTTGTTTAAACAGTAAATATACGTCAATATTTTGAATAAAGAGAAGTTATTTGATAAACTGTAATTCAAAGTATAAGAAAAAGTTTATGCCATTTAAATAACTCTTAGTTTGACGGTAAAATAAGATAATTGTGTAATAAGAACCTTTTGATAAAGTGTGAGGTTTTATTCATAGATGCATGAGCAATCGTGTCATTGTCACCAGTTACGAAAAAAAACCATTACTACAAAGTTAATATTAATAAATTATTAAACAGAAAATAAGCAGTACAATGTATATTAAATAATATAATATTATAAATTATATGTATTTCCTGATAAATGATAAAGCATTTAAAGACCCAACTCAATGACACAAAAGCAACATCTTAAAAGATGGAACACATGCAAATCTTAAAAAGAAAACTACTAAAATTAGTATGTGCATCAATTATGACGTCACGACTGTGCCATCACTTTTGGATATTACTTTAAACTATTATGTTTTAATGGGTTTTTACCTTGTCCTGGTCTCTCTTGGTTTGTTACGTGCAGAATGATGTTCGCTCCTTCTTGAGTTCTACTCTGAAGAGTCTGTTTGATTACGCGTTTGTTATCTACTGGGTGCCAGATGCAGCCATAGACTTATCAGACATCCCAGCTTCGTTTAAGAATTTAAGAATAAAACAAAAGTGGGGCTACTAACTCTTACGCGTTAACTAAAAGTATATATATAAATTATATAATAATTATAGAAATATGGTAAATTTTTTACAGTGAACAAGTTTCTGAGGTTTTTTGCAAATTTTGTGAAATAGCGTTTTATTAACACTTTAGAGCGATTCACTAACATGAACATGTTTACATCATAGACTGTATAAAAATGGTTACATGCATAAAAACCCTCGTAATGGTTCGTTTTGAATCTGTTGTTTTGTCTTTCTATGCAAAAACTAGAAAGACAAAAAAACATTTTTAAAGTAAACTATGATAAACAGCCAATCATAGATCGTCTCACACCGGCGCTTTTTCCACGTCATCTCTACGCGACAGTTTATACCGACGCGCCATAAACACAACACATAAGGTAAACTTGGAAGTTTTAAGTCATTTTTAAATCTTCCATGCAGTCTACAGGATGTTACACCAAACGTATACTATTCTTTATTATAATGTTCATCTCAACGAGCAAGTTATTTTGTTAAATGTCGGGTTCACGTTATGCTTTTTTATTTTCACGTTATGATTTATATTATTTATTATTTGTGCCCTAGCATACCGTTTTTAACCAGCTGATCCATCTGGGTAGAAAACCGATGATTTCATTTATTTAATTTTAAGTAATATCATAAAATAGTACTTTATTAGCACAATTTGTAAAACAGTACATTTGCATTGCACAAATAAAAAGGTAGTTGGCCGACTGTATTGTTACACGATGAAGTGTAAATATAAAAATATATTACAAATAAAATGTAATAACACCACTTAACAGTTAAAGGAAATTGTTAGCTCTACAGAAAATGTTTTTAGATTAAAGGCCATGGGCATGAGTTTTGTAAGAATTGTGTGTGTGTGTGTGTGTGAGTGTGTGTGTGTGTGTGCTACATTACATTTCAGCTACATAAAAAACCATTTGTAACTGTTTGCAGGTGATGGCGTTGCGGGCATGTGGTTTTGTCATTTTTCGCCGTTTGGCTCAACTGCCTCCTCCAGACAACATTGAGTTCCTGCTTCTTCAGACTTCTTATGGAGAACACCATTGGACACCACCCAAAGGTGGATCTGAATTATAGAATATTTAAAACCATTCTAGATATATTTCATTGATTAGACATGCTGGTTTAGTCTTTTTTGTTGTTCTGAAAAACAACCGTTTGTAGTTGTATCACCAGTACAATCAGAGCAGTGGTCACATTACTTTTCAGTAAAACAAGCTTTCAGACAGTCTTATTTTAGTTTTGGGGTAGTAAAGTAATACTGTCCACTCTAAAAGGTCACGTTGACCCAGGAGAGGATGACTTCAGCACCGCCCTGAGAGAAACGCAGGAAGAAGCGGGTTTAGGGAAGGATCACCTTCGAATGGTGGACGGTTTCCTGCAGAGGTTGCATTATGAGGTTCGGGGAAAGGACAAAGAGGTCCTCTATTGGCTGGCAGAGATCCGTGACCCGAACGGAGAGGTCATTCTCTCAGATGAACATCAGGATTACCGCTGGGCCAAACTAGAGGAAGCCTGCAAGCTGGCAAAATACCAGGACCTGCAGGATACTCTAACAGCTGCTCAGCATTATCTGGAAGCTCAGGCCAAAGCTTAATGCGCATTTGATTGCGATGTTTATACACATGCTGGATTCATCGTCAATGTTTGTGATCGATCCTTTGTTCTCACCCAGCTTTTTGCATGGAAGACTGATGGTCGTTTACTGCACTATGACCAAAGCGAGAATTGTTAAAATGACTGATTAATACAGCTAATATTCAGTCACATATTTCAAAATTGGTAAAAAAAAAAAGTACTTTATTAATGTTACATGTAGTATTTCCTTTGTCCACCCGGTGGTGCTACAACTGAAAATGTACGTAGTAGATATGTTAACGCACATGGAATATTTGAACCCGATCAGATATTGTTAAGTGTTAACTTCGTGTTTAAGGCACAATTTGACTTTCGACAGCATAGTTTAACAAAGTCAACAAATCTTCTCAATTTAACATCTATGCCTTAGGAATAGAGACAGAAGACTGATGGAGTCTTCAAAGTATGACATGAGCTATAGTATATATGTTACTTATATACACACACACTTTTCGTACCCCAATCATTCATCATTTTTACCAGTTTTGATGTGTGTGCTAAATTCGGTGAGTTTTTGAGCATGTTTAGGTCCTCAAAAACGTGCAGAAAACCATGAAACAATTATACTCTGAGCCCTAACAATGATTTTTGTTTAAAATGTCTTCTTCTCTGTCTATTTGGCACTCCCTTTATTTGATAATAATCCCATCTTCGGTTTATTGTGCAGTGTGAAAACATCTCTGTTTGAACTTTACGTTCCCCGCTCAAGCATCTCAAACAGAAGCATCTCTACGTATCATATCTAAAGCTTTAATTGCTAAGGAGCATTTCTCCTGAACAATAACACAAACAAAAACATTGTGAAACACAGTCTTAAAAACCCCATACTAGCACACCCCAATCCACCCCAAAACTTGTCTATAACAAGAACAGGTATCGATTGACTCCCTGTGTGAGTATGTCCATCCACGGTATTCCGTTGAATAGCTTTACAAGAGAGAACTGTGTTCAGAAAATAATGATGGTTTGTATTCTAACGTAGGACGACAAATTTGTGAAAACGGAACTTCAAAAACACTCAAATCACACAAATAAAAAAAGCCTTTGGGACAAGTCCACCATCACAAGTAAAGAGTTTTAAGAGAGAAAGTTCAACAGTCCATTTGCTTCAATGCCTTTTGAGCCTGCAGTCCAGAGGCTTAAGGCTGTGATAGAATCTAGAACGATTGTTTCTGGATCACTCACGGTCATCCATTCGTCCTTTTTCAGAGAGATGGTGAAGGAATCAGGTTTCCTTGGCTGGTTTGTGGTGTACCTGAGACCCCATGTGCATAAACTTCATCTCTATGCTCATTTAAGAGCCTCGTGAGGCGATTGATCCGCCGTAATAAACACATGCATGTCTTTTAAACCGGCAATACATTGCTCAAACATAAAGTGTTGGGTTTTGGAAGAGATGTGGCTAACACACTGGCGCTTTGGGTCCTTAAAATCCAAGATTGTAAATGCGAAAAGCGATTGTATTGGGACATGTTTTGAACAAAACAGTGCCATTTTTTTTTTGCCTAAACTTGGTCATTTTCAAGGTGGAAGGATGTAATCAGTCTCATCATAGTCGGTGAAATGCTATTGCTGGACCATCACCTAACGTAAAGTTGTGCTCATAAGCAATTTTTTTCTGAAAATATGAATACCACAAAAGCATTTTTACAAACCCCAGCTCTAAATGTTTTGTATTCCTCCTTTTAATATCAAAGACAGCCTGAAGTCTCTTGGGGTAGTTGTTGATGAGGTTGTTTATCTACTATATAGGTGGCATCACCCGACCACTAACTGTGAGTGGAAATATGCTTTCATATTTTCAGAAAAATGGCAAAGAAATAAAAAAAAACTTATGAGCACAACCATGTTTGAACATTTGTATTTAACAGTTAAGAAAGGAGTACCGTCTGATGTCGAGAGTGATGCACACAGTACTATGTAAAAGGTTTAAGTAGGTGACAAAAATACTTTCAGAAATAAAATTGTCCCCGTTTGACTTGAAACCAACTTCAAATCTTAAAAATCTTATAATCTCACACTTGCAGAACGCCTGAGATGTTGTAGGATTATTGTAGAATTATGGAGGTGTGTGATCAACCAGTTATATCAAATAGGTGCTAGCTTAGTCATTAACTGAACGAGAAACAGCTGAGTAGGAGGTTTAAAATGGGTGAAGAACCGTCAAAATCTGCCAGCAATGAGATGTTAAGAAAGATGGTTTCTTTGTAAGAGAAAACACAGATGTGCTGTTCAAACTATCGAAAAAGCAAGTGTACTTAAGGCTATTCACATTGCGTTTATCTCCAGTCTAAACACCACTTTAACCCTGGGTTAAGACACATGTTAGCACCGCATTTTACCCAGGGTTCTGATACCCTGCTTCGAACTAGGGTTAGAACCAAAATTGTGGTGCTAGGTTTGTTTGATGAGTGATGTTTGTTGCTGCTAAACGCTACGCAGCAGACAGCCAATCAGAAATCAGCGAGGATTCCCCAGGAAATGCTAAACATTATTCTCTCGTAACGTAAGTGAAATTCAATCCTTTGTTTGTTTTTTTTTATTTATTGCTCACTTGTCTTTGTTTTTTTAGAGTTTGTGCATCTGATGAGTCTTAAAACAACCGATGGCCTGAGTTGCAACATTGCTAACTGGAAGTGGCTGCCTGCTGTACGTCCAATCAGGTACAGAGACATCACGAAAATGCGAAAGAGAACAGGTTTAGGAATGTGCCGTGTGAAAAATCTGTAAATGAATACCCAGAATTAACCGTTAACCCCAGGGTCAGTATAAACTATTTGAAATGTGATTAGATAACCCTGGATTCTGTGTATACAGTGTTTACGATTACCCATGAGGTAATAGGCCGACAGAAGTATTGCTGCTGGTAAAATGCAGTTTTCACACCAATCTAAAGCTTTTGCACAGTACTGTGTATTTGAGATCGATTATAACGCCGTTAAATACTTACCTTTTTAATCTAAGAAAAATGGTATAGATAGTGAAGCCTAGCGGTGCGATGGCCCTGCATACGTATTCTTTCCTTGACTAGAAATTACCTTTTTCAGGATTCATTTGAAAGCAAATGTTCTGCCATTCACTCGACAATATGAAATTTAGTCCTGGTGAAATTACCCGACACATGCGCAAATTGAAAGATTGATTACCGGAAATGGTTTAATTGTATCTTTAATTGTTTGCCCTCATTTTGTTCCAATTTTGTGTGCAATTCTCATCATACTCACTAATTTTACTCAAAGTAGATCAATTAGGCCAATGACTATTGGGCCAAAAAATACCACTGGAGAATGTATCTGACGTCCTCTTTGAGAAGAACCCAACAGTCAAAGGAACGCCATGTGTGATGATCCATTTAATTGTTTTTATGAGTAAAGTGTTCAAAGATATCTATATATGTGTGTGTGTGTGTGTGTGTGTGTGTGTGCGCTCCATTGAGTGAATGACGATACCACAGGTTTGGAACTAGATGAGGGAAACATTTCTGAGACCGATAGCTCTTGATATTTGGTGGTTTGAAAGAAATAATTCAGTTATGTGGCCCTGAGGTTCAAATGTAACTAAAAACAAGTTTTATGAACCCATGGTAGACTTTACTGAGGACCAAGCAGGCGCTTAAACAAGGTTTAGGGAACAAAAATGAAAGCTTTCAGCACGGAAAATTAAAAATGATGCTGGGAAGATAAAAGAAAAGTGAGAGGGTGAAGGTCAGTCTCTGGGAAACGAGTAAAAAGTGGTCAAGACTCTTCGTTTCCAGAGTCGTCTTCATCCCCAAAACAGTCCCCAGCCATTTCGCTGCTTATCCCTCCCGCTTCTCCCTCGTCCTCTTCATCTTCTTCCTCCTCGATGTCATCATCGTACAGATCATCATAGAGCAGGTCGGAGGTGCTGCCGTGGGAAGGCACTTTGGTTTGGATGCAGTACTCCGCTAGCGTCGTTGGTACTTTTACTCCGTCCCGATCTGCATCAGCCTTGGTGGAGATCACCTGTTTCCTGGAAAAGCCGTAAAATCTAAATTTCTAAAGTTGGTTGTCACTCTAAAGGTCGTAATTAGTTTGTGAAATTAACCAAGTTATTTTTTTCAATGTGTATGATTATCGTTTATATTCAGCGTTTCCCCTGGGGGAACGGAGAAGGGGATGGCTAATTATAGATTTCTGCTTGTACAGCTAATGTTGTGGTGCGGAGCTATATAAATAGAGCTTGATTCCCCTCGATTAACGTTACTTTACAGCTAAAACACTCCTGAAATGGCTACAAAACAATAAAAAACAAAATAGTCCACAACTTAATCTCCCCAATCTTAAACTCTCCAAAACCATGCTTGGATCAGTTTGCAGAGATGGGATTTTCAACGAGGGAAAAGTTCAACATCTTTGCTAACGTTTACTGTCCCAAGGGAAATAAAGACAAATAATGGTGCAATGTGGGTCAAAAGTAGCTGTTTTGACCATTCTCTGCCATTTTTGACAGTATCCTTGTTTTAGACGGTTCCAAGAGAATTATTTTTATAAATAAAAAGTTTTAAATAAATTGTTTATGTTAAGACTAAAGTCTTAAAAGTCAGGGATGTGACAAACTCTAAAGAGCCTCCTTTCTAGTGAATTCCTCATTCCCCACAATTGTGCCATAGTGGATAAAGTGATAATCTGAAGGTTTCTGGTTCAATCCCCAGCTCCACTGGGACTCGGCGTTAGATGAGTGTTGAAAGCTCACTCTCTCCCACCTGTGACAACCATAACTGTGGGGGCTTCCTAATGACGCTTTTCAGTCAAAGCAGAAGATAATTAGTAAAGAAAGACCAACACGGCAGTTAGGTTGCAGAAAAGGAGTCCAGGACAGAGAGAGATTTTTAAAACTGAAGAAAGAAAAAGAACACTTCTACAAACCAGTTATCAATACTTTAATAATAAGAAAAGGCAAGTCTATAATAATATTTTTTTTATAAACAACCCAACGTTGCAATCTTATGCCTTACATGCAAAATATGTTTTAAATACAGTTGAGATGTACCTTATAATCTCTGCATATTCCTTGTCCTTGCCTTTGCTGTCTCTCCACTTACGAAACATGACCGAGGCATCTACGTTTGCGGGAGAAAAGGTGTTGGGTTCATTCAACAGTGAGATCACACTCAACAGGATTGTTCTGCAGATGACAAAAACCAATTAACATGAGCATTAGTACAATTACGTTTCTTTAATTCCAATATCATTACATCAGGATGTACTTTGATTATGAAAGTCAGTCGCAGCAAGACAGAATACATGTGTTTGAACGAGAGGGAGGGAAATAGAACAGTGAGGTTACAGGGGGCTGAGGTCAAGAAGGTGCAGGAGTTTAGGTATTTGGGGTCAACAGTCCAGTGTGACGGGGAGTGTGGAAAAGAGGTGAAGAGACGAGTGCAGGCAGGTTGGAGTGGGTGGAGAAAAGTGTCAGGGGTGTTGTGTGACAGAAGAGTGTCAGCAAGAATCAAAGGAAAGGTGTACAGAACAGTAGTGAGACCAGCGATGATGTATGGGTTGGAGACTGTGGCAGTGAGGAAGAGACAAGAGACAGAGATGGAAGTAGCAAAGATGAGGATGTTGAGGTTCAGTTTAGGAGTGACGAGGATGGACAAGATTAAGAACGAGCACATCAGAGGGACAGCTCAGGTTGGTTGTTTTGGAGACAAAGTCAGAGAGGCCAGGTTGAGATGGTTTGGACATGTGCAGAGGAGGGATAGTGGTTATATTGGTAGAAGGATGCCAGGCAAGAGGTCAAGAGGAAGACCAAAGAGGAGATATATGGATGTGCTGAAAGAGGACATGGAGGTAGTTGGTGCAAGAGTAGAGGATACTGAGGACAGAGTTAGGTGGAAAAGGATGATTCGCTGTGGCGACCCCTAAACTGGGAACAGCCGAAAGTAAAAGAAGAAGAAGGATGTACTTTGATTGGCTCTCACTGAATGTTACCTGACGTTCTGTGTTGGGTTCCATCGCTCTGAGGGCAGTTCTCCACTCTGTGGGTCATCAACCGGAGGATGGAGGATGGAAATACATACATCACCATTCTAGGGTTTAGAGAAGTATGTTAAGCAACAATTCTTTCAATACGGGATTTAATATATGCTTTAAGCTGTTTTAGTGGTGCACTAAGGAGGAAAACATAAGTGTTTCTCACCTCATAGATGTTCGGATGCCACATCTTGGTGAGGAATCTGAATGTTGGTGGAGAGTAGGGGTAGTCGATGGGAAATTTTATATGGGCCTAAGGTAAAAAGCAGAGAGGAAAACAAAGCATTGTTTCCTGCTTTATATAAGGATTGACTAACAGACTTAAAAATGGAAGAGGATGTACACGAGCAAACTCTAAACAAAATATAACCTAATGACCTCTCAATCAATTCAATAAAAATACAACTTTAAAAAAAAAGTGACCAGAAGTACTGATAAAAACCACCCGCGCAGTAGTGACGTACTATACACACAGCCTCGACTTCACTCTTGTTAGCGGTATCAGTCAAACAAAGCCTGGCTGCACAGGAGCTGAAATTAGTTTTGAGACCTGAGTATTACAAGACGATTCTCGGTTCCAGGTTATCCAGCTATATATAAAACAACTGTTCCACTAACAATCTGATCCTATTCTAAAAAAACAGTGCGTTACAAGGAGCAAGCCAGTGTTTTTCATCTTCATTTTATCAAACATTTATGGAAAAATAAACAACTGGGTGTAAAAAAGTAAGAGTGCAAAATGACTGGCGATAATATGACAGACCTCATGATCTGGCCAGCATTAAAGTCAAACGTTGTCTGACTGTGGCAGTGAGTAAAAACCAGAGTCTGCTAGAACCTAATCTAACTTCCCCCATTAGCATCCATTAGAAACCATTAAGCAAAGCAGGGTCTTTAAAACCGGAGAACTGGAGCTCACAAAGGATTAAAAAAAAGTACATTTTTGCATTACACCTCCAATTCAGCAAAGGTATTCCACTGACCCCGAATGGGAGGAAATGCTGCTACTTTAATGGGTCGACCAAAAGCCAGCGTGCACAGATACCACAATCTCCCTCAAAATAGACCTAATCACAGAATATGCTCGCAGTTAGATGATTATAGAAGTGAGAAACAGAATATGGGCTGGAGAGCAATGAATACCCAGGAAAGAATAAGACATACTCTACAAAGAATATTGGTTCATAGTTTGGGTTGAGAGAGGTTAGTGGGGGTTAGGGGCCATGATGGGTTATGATTAGAAGAATAATGGGTTATGGTAATAAATAATGGGCAAGACGCAACTGTGTTAGTGGAAAATATGAGTAATGTTCAGAGGGGATGTTTGCTGGGTTGGGGGAAGTAATGGGTTAGGGGAGTTATGGGTCAGAGAAATGGTGGATTAGGGGAAATGATTGGTTTGGTTTAGAGTAACGGGAAATTACAGGTTATGGTTGAAAAAATGATGGGTTAGGGGAATTGATGGGTTTGTATGAAAATTATGGGCCAGGTGAATGATGGGTTAGGGTAAATGATGGGTTAAGTTAGAGGAAGTGATCGGTTAGATTTAGGGGAAGTGGTGGATTGGGGCAAATGACTGATTGGGTTTAGGGGAAATTACAGGTTATGGTTGAAAAAATGATTGGTTAGGGGAAATGATGGGCTTGGAGTTGATGGGTTTGGATGGAAGTTATGGGCCAGGTGAATGATGGGTTAAGTTAGAGGAAGTGATTGGTTAGATTTAGGGGAAGTGGTGGATTGGGGCAAATGACTGATTGGGTTTAGGGGAAATTACAGGTTATGGTTGAATAAATTAGTAATGGGCTAGGTGTAATGATGGGTCAGGGGAATGATGGGCTAAAGACAACAATGGATTGGAGTTGAAGGGTTTATGGAAAAATTGTGGGCCAGGGCAATGATGGGCTAGTGGGAATAATTGGATAGGTTCTGAAAAAAAGTAATTTTTAGGAGAAATTATGGGTAAATGATGGGTTAGTGGTCATTAACCACTTGGTTGGGTTCAGGGTTAGGGGAAATTATAGTTTATGATTGTAGAAAAAGGGGGTTATGGGAAATAATAGGTTAAACGCAGCGTTACATCTTATCTTTAGGCACGTAGACCTACTTCATGCACTGTTAACCATTACAGGAACTATTTATCTTTAGCATTTCTTATGGAGGAGGTTGACTTGACAATATCCACAAACACCATTTTTGACTCTACCTTGAAGTAGCCCCCTTCGTAAAGTGTGTTCGGAGGCCCAAAGATCGCCACCTCCCAGTTATAGAGGTCTGCCTCCTCCACCAGAGTGATTCGGAAGCCCTCGACTGGTTCCTCCTGAAGAGACTTCAGCTCCAGCATCAGGGCCTTCTGAGAGCTCGGCATCTGCTGATGGGCCATGACGGCTCTGATCCTTCCGGGAAAGAAGGCGTTGCTTTATTTACATTCTCAAAGCAACAGCAATCCTTCAGTACCTCTATCATACATGATAGTTTGTAAAATGGCTAACAAGTTTATCACCAAGAAAAGGTTACTACTATATCTTTTTATGTGTCTAATTCAGAATGTTATGTCTAATCATTCAAACATTTTTGTGCATTAGATAAGCATTCAGCTATTCAAATATGTTTTTACCTGTGCTGCTCTTCTGGAAAAGTGTATGTGCGTTTTAAAGGTCCAGCTTCATGTAAATTTTAAAACACTGCGGAAATTTATTTATTCCTTGAGGCCCAGGAGGGGCTGCTAGCCTTGTTTAAACTTATGTCCCCAACCCTTTTCCTGTTGGATAAGTTATCCAGTCTTCACGCGGGTACAAGACAAACTGTCTATTTCATAAAAATCAAGTGAAATTAAATCCGCCGCTTTTTCGGGATATGCTGCTGTGGAGGAATGGAGGAGCTGTCGACGGGCTGGGAGTTGTCCTCGTGCACTATTCTAAAGTCTAAACAAATCGACAGCTTGTTGATAAAAGCTTTAATTTAGCTTTCTGTGATGCAGGATCCGTTTTTCCGTTGCTGCGGGTCGCTGTCAACCCGTCGTTGCGTCGCGCGTCTTCCACCGCACAGCTGATCTGCTGCTTGTTTACATTTGTTCTGCTGCGAGACTAACGCCAAAAACCACCCGTTTTCGCAGAGAGCTAAACTGTCGAATCCGCTTTGTCTGTCCAACGCGACTCAATTGTGGACCAACTAAATGTCTGTCGAGTGTAAAAATGGAGATAACAAGGAGCCCAGCGTAAAAAAAAAAATCTATGAACGCAATCGACAGGTGATTTCTCTGGCAGTTTCTCAATAGCTTCCGGTTATCATTGTGCGTGGCTGTACACGTCTGTACGCATTTGCGTCGTGACGCAAGCGTCAACCGTTACAAAACAAATAACCCCAAAGTTTTTTTTTGTTATTTTAATATTTTATAATATTTTTTATATTACTGTATGTTATCATTATGTGTAATTGTATGATTATTTGTGATAGATATTAATTTTGTCTATTCTTAGAACATTTAACATTTCTGTAATATTCAATCTTTTGTTTTATTCCCATTTCTTTTTATCTCTTCTACTTTACTTGCTTCTATTTCCATTTTATAAAATGTACAAATCAGTTAATTAATTTTAACTATATTGATACAATTGTTCTATGGTCACAATTGTAGTCTTGGGACTTTACAATGCTATTTTGGGGCGAAATGTGCATCTATAGTATGGTACTTTGCAAAAGTTTTTGGCAGGTGTGAGAAAATGTTGTAAAACAGCAGCATTTTTTTAGGTGCACTTGACCAAGTTTTGAAGAAAAACATAGTTATATATATGGAACACTTCAAGTTGGATGTAGCTTTCTCACATACTTTTTAATCGCTGACCCACTCAATGATGTTGAGACCAGGGCTCATGCCATCACTTCTAGTTCATCTTGTTCCTCCTTACATTTACTTTGGCCCGAATATTATTCTGCAGCAGATGAATGACCTCTAGATGGTTTTGCACAATGGATAAGTATCTACCTGTATCTTTCACCATTGAGAAGATCATTAATACTGACTAAATATCAAATTATATTTACAGACGTAGTGCCACAAAACTTCAATGAACCTTCATTATGCTTCAGTAATTTTTTAGACACTCATTATTGTAGTGCTCTCCAGCCCTTCGACTAACTGCCTTCTGCTACAGCCATTTTTCTATTTTGACTCATCAGTCCACAGCCCCTGCTGTCATTTTCCGTACCCTAATTATTATGTTTTCGTGCATACTTGAATTGTTTGGCCTTCTTCCCATGTCGGGGGCATGGCTCTCGGCTGGAACTCTTCCTTGAGGACCACTACTATCCAGACTTCTCCACTGCCAGGTGTGAACTATGGCACTGATGGACATCTTCTGATTTTGAAGGGTAATTAGCTTGATGTTCCTTTCAAGTTTCTTTGGCCGACCATTGCATCTATGATCTTGAGCATTTCTTTGTACTTCTTCAAAAGAGCTTAAACAGCACTTCTTGAAACCCCAAACTGTTTTGACATCTTTGCTTGGGAGAGACCTTGTTGCGGCATAACTACCCTGTGTCTTGTTGCTGTGCAAACTTA
Organism: Danionella cerebrum; assembly: GCA_007224835.1. NCBI lineage: Eukaryota > Metazoa > Chordata > Actinopteri > Cypriniformes > Danionidae > Danionella > Danionella cerebrum. The sequence continues at coordinate 381,405 of SRMA01025407.1, read as the reverse complement.
CCATGACAAGATACTTTGATAGCTGCTCCTCGTCCAGCTTTAAACCTCCTACACAGCTGTTTCGGTTTCAGTTTAAGACTGGGTTCCAATCTACTTTTGCTATTGATGTTCATTAGTGTGTGTTTGATGGAATTGGTCTATCATACATCTGACTATAATTCTATTAACGGCACCCGTATTAGTTGATGGTCAATGCTTACTTTGCATTTTGTAAATTTACAAAAATAATTATTTCTGAAAGTATTTTCACAAAAAAATCACAAAATGTTTCCACAGTACAGCTGCTGTGTAAGTGACCTTGGAAAACTTGCAAAAGATTATTGTCTATTTAGTTATTAGTATAAATGTACACACCTTCATATTAAAGTTACATTAATAAAACAAAAGAAAATAACTTTAGTTCTGGAACGATGTATGGAGACATACTTTTAGGTACATTTTGTACGCTTAGCTATCAATAAATCATTTTTTTAATCTCTTTTTCACTTCTTGTGCTTACAAACATTCCAAGTTGATTGACTGAAACCCGTGCTGAACCCATGTGCAAAGGCCAACACTAATGACGTCACATTCAAATCTCTTCGCTGATTGGACAACCCCCCGTCAGTCTCTAGCAACGGTTGTCGTCACACAGGAACCGAAGGAGGCGGTCAAACCAAGATGGCGTTCCGCGATGAAGCAGGAAATATACACCGTTTTCACTAAATCTCCTCATCTAAGAGCGTCGAGCAAAGTTTCTAAGTCTCGGGATAAGTGAGAGATTAATTCGGAGACCGAAGACCGAGCAGATTCTGGTAGGCACAGCAGTGGGACATCCAGAGAGGGTTTGAGGGGCGGTGGCATAGGATTTCGGGCCCTGTTGGGTTACTTGATTAAACTGAAACGAAACTAGACAGTTGGGTTTATATCCGATATTCACGTTAATTTCACAACTTTAGGGTTTATCAAGTTCCAAAACTCGAGGTTGTCCTAATAAACCTTTACATATATTTTATCTGACTAAACAGAAAGGGACAGGGTTTGGCTAGGGGGAAACCAGACAGAAATGTCATATTTTAACGAACCGCTGAAGGCTTTTGACACAGCTATAACATTACTTGTATTTAAAATGTATTCCTCCTTTAAGAACTTCTGGGCTCATGTAGCTTGGTATTTGTTTGAGCTTGTCATGACGCAGCAAAACATTGTTAAGAGAATGTTTTCTACTCAGCTGTTATGTTTTTATGTAAGAGATCATTGGAGTTAAACCTGTTTTTTCAGCTTGGAAAACAGTTTTGAGCCATTTTAAAAATGGTTATTGGTACCAATTTAGGTGTGAACTTATTCAAATTTAAATTTATATCCTTACCAATTCGCATAAGTATCTGATAACAAACCCTTTGTGTGTGTGTTTTTTTTAAGTAATATTAAATTACTTAAATCTTAAAATCTAAAATTTTGACATTTTCCCATATTATCTATTATGCCTAATATTTTGCTAGTATTTATCCAATCTTGTGGATTTTCATTGCAATGTGATTCAATCATTTAAATGTTATTGTCAAATTGTAGAATGAACAAAAATTTTTTACATAAAAAGTTCTTTCTAAAGTTTTTTTCTAGGTATGTTTTTTTTAACTTTAGACTTTTTCGAATTTCTCGAATTCTGCTGCGTCATTCGGATGTAGGCTTAGAATTTGTCATGAAAAACATTGTACAGGTTGGTGGTGGTGGTGTAATGGTGTGGGGGATATTTTCTTGGCACACTTTGGGCCTTTTAGTACCAATTGATCATTGTGTAAACATCACAGTCTACCTGAGACTTACTGACAGCTACTTCCGATAAATACTTCCAGCAAGATAACACTCCATGATAATAATAATAATTTCAGACTGGTTTCTAGGACTCGAAATTGAGTTCACTGTACTCAATTGGCCTCCACAGTCACCAGATCTTAATGCAGTAGAGCAACTTTGGGATTTGGTCGAACGGAAGATTAGAATCATTGATGTGCAGCCGACAAATCTCCAGCAATTGCATGGTGGCATCATGTCAATATGGACCAAACTCTGAGGAATGTTTTCAGAACCTTGTTGCATCTGTCACAAATGTACTAGCAAGGGTGTCCCTAATGAGGTAGCCGTTGAATGTATGTTAGCCTCCCTTTCCAACAGGACAATTTTGAGTGTTGTTTCTGTCCAACCTTAGTGTCTCTCAAAGACCAAAGGTTAGCTGGTGAGAGGGACCAGCAGAATCCATGACTGCAATCTAGAATATAGTACAAAGCCGTGCTGAAATATTGGCAAAAGTAGAACAAAGTGTTCCTCATGGTGTTCTGTCTTTTTAGTTTCTCTAAATGGCTACGAGGAAGTCTGGACCAGATTCCCACAGCAACGGTGAGTATCAAATTAGCATTCTTGAGGTATTAGTGCCTAAAATATTAATGTTTGTTTGTTTACTTGACTCAAGGACCTGTCAGCTACCTTGATGATGTTCCCTTCAAGATCAACGAGAAATTCCGCTGCCCATCAAAAGTGGGTCTCCCCATTGGCTTCTATTTGCCCGACTGCAGTGCCATACTCTCAGATTTTCAAGTAAGTCTGTTTTCCCTTAAACCGTCCATTATTCAGGTGAATAGTTCTGATATTTCCAACGTTTCTTTTTCCGTCAGTATGACTTTTCCTTAGAGCAACGGACGGTTGAATGGGGTGAAGAGCTAGCCAAAGCCCGCCAGGCTGAGGCTCGAGCGACAGAGGCCACTCGGCAAGCCGCTGAAACCAACCGGCAGACTGTTTCTCAGGAGGCAGATGTTGGATTGGTCGGTGGGAAGAAAGCACGGCCCTCTGACGAGCAACAGGACATTTTTCCACCAGCATTGAACCCAGTTTTAGCTGGGCTGCGGCACAATGATATTCTTACACCTCTCCCAGCCCCAACTTTTGGCTCATTGCGACCAGCACCAAGCAGCCAGGTTCCCCAGAGTCTGAACTTGGCGGACTTTGAACGAGAAGAGGACCCTTTTGATAAGCTTGAGCTTAAAACACTGGACGACAAAGAAGAATTACGGAGTATCCTACAGAGCCAGCCACAGTCATCTGTTTCGCCTCCTCCCCTTTCAGAACAGCCTCCTTCTTCTCCGTGTAGTACGCATCCTGAACCGGCCAAAGCAGTACACTTCCATAAACCCAATGGACTGGTTGCGTTGTTGGATTTAGAGCTGGGTGGGGTTGTGGGGGGACGTATTGATTCAGAGCGACCTTGTAACATCCGCTCACTGACTTTTCCCAAGCTTTCCGACCCAGGGGACTCTCCATCAGAAACTCCTGTCAGTTTTTACCCAGCAGCCCCCGCAGGCAGCCTACCCAATGGCACACCACCGTCTCTGCATAGAACAACTTTGAGTAACACCACCATACTTCCACAAGAACAGCCTGCACATCCGCAGAATGGGACGCCCAAGCAGGTAACATGGATGTATAACCTGAAAATAAGAATATGATTTAAATTTATTGTTGTTTATAATGTACCTCATTTAACTGAAGGTCCCCAACAGATGTGAAGGCCTCCTGCTCGTTTACATATCAATTCAATTTGTTTGGTGAAAGAAGTTCCAGGATTTTGCACCTTTCTGTACCTATGAGGACCACAGACCATTGGCGAGTCAGTGTTTACCCTAGGTTTATAGTTTTAGGGGGGTGTCCCTGAGCGGCGATGGAGATTACAATGTGTGTAATTCCTCATTAATCAGATGCTTCTTTATATATGATCCCCCTCTTAATCATGGGTAATTCAAATGGAAAACATTTTCCCCCTTTCAAACATTTTTTGAAGATATGAAGTGACACATTTTGTAACGCATGGCTATGCTAATGTCCGTCCAGCGCCAGCGCTATAGGCCGTTTTAGCTTTTGGTAAAGGGTGTCGTTACAAGGTATTGGTGCACATTCTATGTGAAGTATAAAAAAAATTTGTCAGGATTAGTGGTGTTCTCAAAGCTGTACAAGAAGGTACCTCTTCATCATGCAATGCTATCAGGGAAGGGTGGTATCAAATTCAGCACAGTTAAGAACAACAAAAAGTACAGGAAGCCCTCGTCAAGCCCTCAAAGGTTGGAAGGATCTGATTAGAAGGTCTGTGGTTGGTTCCCCAAAATGTTCCTTCAAAAACTGGAAGAATTATTCAGTGATGAAAATAAATTAACAACACGTCCATTTTCTAAAGCGTTTAATCTTTGCTCTGGGACACAAAAAGTTTACTACGCCACTATTATTTAATCAGGTATTCAACTGGGAGCAATGAAGGTATATTGTTTCTCTGTCTCAATAGATGTTTCATCATTTTCATATACTTTTTCTAACAGTCCAAGCCTCTTTTAGTCGCAACACGACCTCCCGCTTCCACAATTCTTGTTGGGCTCTCACCCAGCGAACGCCAGTGTGTGGAGACCATCGTGGGCATGGGATATTCCTATGAGGGTGTTCTCAAAGCCATGCAGAAACAGGGACAGGATGTGGAACAGGTCACTCTTTTGTCTGATTGTTCTTAATATTTGCAGTGGTTTTTCTGCATGTGACCTATTGGTTATTTCTTTACTTGTTTCACTATCGCGCTGATCGACAGGTTCTGGAGTATCTGTTCACTCACAGTCGGCTGTGCGATCGAGGCTTTGACTCAACAGCGGTGGAGGAGTGCTTGGAGATGTATCAAGGCTCAGAGGAAAAGGTTGGTGGATTATAACATCTACAAAGACTGACCTTTTTGACCAAAGGCCAACGAATGCCAATTACAGATGCTTTGTATTTATTTTGTTACATTTGTAGGCTCTGGAGTTTCTGCAGCTGATGTCGCGATTTGGGGAGATGGGCTTCGAGAGGGACACTATCAAAGAGGTACTGCTTGTACACAATAATGACCAGGACAAGGCTCTGGAGGATCTAATGGCCAGAGCGACGGCAAGCTGAGCCCTTATATGGTTCATCCTTCTGCATTTGCTGCTCACCCGGCCCTCAGGGGGGGTCCTGGCTGTGGAAGGGAGAGATTCTTTTATCTTTGTGACAGCACAACACATTTTGAACCCTTATAAAGACATGGCTCTTGGGGTCAGGATTGTGTTCATCCCTTCTCAATTGATCTTCGAATGCAAATGAGTGGGCGGAGCCGAAGTCTCCAAGGAGAATTGGTTTGTGTATCCGCAACCGGAGGGAGTTGGGAAAAGCAGAACTGGCTGGAATCGCAGGTTTAACACTCTAAGCTATTACGCTGCCATTCATTACTGCTGGATGCAGGATCTAGAGAAACTCGACCCGTGGCAGAACAGAGACCCCTCAGAAGTGCCCTCTCTCTCTTCTGTCTGCTGTTGTTTCCTCCAAACATTGTTTATCTGTTGACTGGCGCAAACACTTTTTCGTTCTTCATCTGTCTCTTTTTTTAACATTGTGTTGTTCCTTCTTACAGGAATGGCTTTAACAGAAATAATCACTCTTTTGTACATTCACATGAGAAAATGTGTTGGTTTTTGCACTAGAAAGAAGGCATTTCGCTGGTTTAGCCAGAGCTGCAAAATGTAAACGCCACCTTTCGAATGAATCTCCTTGCAAAAACTGCACCGGCACACTGAATCCGAGATGTTAATATAAATCTATTTAAATATCTGTAAAGACACTGTCGGTTTCCATCTGTAATAAAGAATTTGAGAAGATTAACACACCACAATGAGTTTCAAACAATATGGGTTTTAGATGAGGTAGACATTTCACAGAAATGTTTCAATTAAATGATGCTCTTTATACTTTTACACAGGTTAAAAATATACTTGTTACAATGGGTTATGCTTCCAAAACAAACAAGGGTGTTCACCTGACTAGAGGGGTGGAGCCAATATATGCAACTGTGAGTTGTCAGCCAATGACTAGCGTTGTTATTGTCTTGTCCCGTTAATTTGGACCCGTCCCCAATTATCACTGTTTTTCTAGTCCAGTAATCCTCTTTCAGCTCGAGAAGATTCAAATGTTTTAAAGAAACTTGATTTGACCCTTAAAATACAAACGCAGTGTTTTGTGTCATTTAGGTGCAAAAAAATCCAACTTTCATGAAATTTGAATCCTTTATAGGTCGCGTATAGACTAAAAATATCTCAGGTTCAAGAGCAGATTTCAAGCTGAAAATGGCATTGTTCTCTAGTCTGGCTATCTTGTTTTACAAGGGGAAGTTGGTTTGGTGGTTTGAAGAAACTTGAAAAATTGCCTTTGACAAAAAAAAATCAAACATCTACAAACTTATTTTTTTTTTTAAATCACACTGACTTTGTAAATGGATGTGTGTGTGCGCTAGACGTGCAACGTCATTATTTGGCCACGAATAAATGGGACATTTTTTGCTTTTAACATTTTGACACTTCAAATTGGGCTTAAATAAACTTCTTTAAAAAAAAGATTCATCTCCACTTGTGCGACAATACGATTTTACTTTTCCGGAACTTTTGAGCTCAAACATGGGACCTTTGATGTAGCGCTATAGGAAGTGGGTGTGGCTTCATTTGTCAGATGGGAGGAGCATCTGTTACAGCTAATGGTAATGAGCCAATCATGTGTCCAAAGGGGAGGGGTAGAAAAGTAAACATTTCACTGTAACATGAAAGTAAGCATGTTATTGCCCCATCAAGGTAAGATTTTGGCCTAACTCAAATAAGAGCACAAATGAGCACTTTTAATTTATTCTTCCTTTATTGAACCATCTGCGTCAGTATTACTTGTAGAAATAGGGTATGGCCAACCAGAATCTATCCCTGAGTTTCAATGTCTAGTAACATTGTCAGTAAATGGCTCCATTGCCAACAAGTGCGGTCATCGTTTAGATAGGATCAGAAAGTGCAATGTCAAAATCCGGCTAGAACCTCTTTGCTGGGTGTTCATTAAGGCGGAGCTACACGTAAGTCCTGTTTGCTTTGCTCATCATGTTGTGTTAATACTCCTTGAATGTCATACAAAGAGGCTCGTAATTCCATCACAGAATTTTAGGAAATTAAGTTGTATTCTGTGCTTTTTGGGTACTGTGCAAAATTTGTTGGCTGTATTAATAATGATTTTTGTTTTAGTGATCTGAGTCTATGGTTTTGTAGAATTATTGTCAGATATACCAAATAGGTGCCACTGTTACAATTAGGTGGTTGAAATACAGTCATGAGCTAAAACAGCTGTGTTGGAGGATTAAAACTGGTAAGGAACAGTAAGGAAACTTTGTTTTGCTGAGGTGCCATGGTGAGGTTGAAAAAGATAAATTTCTTGCTATAGCAAGAAGACACCAAGTAGTTAAACCAGCATCAACACGGTTTCTTTCAGACAAAAGACTGGGGTTCCAAGATGTGCTCTTTTGAAGAAACACAAAGAAACGGGTAATGTTGAGGATTTTAGATGCAGTGATCACGTGTAGGTTGAAATTAAATTCTGAACTAAAATAGAAACAGCTGTGTAGTAGGATTAAATTTGCTGAGGAACAGCCAACCTTTTCAATTTTTTTATCATTACGAGACAGCAATGAGCCCTAAGGTAGTTATGCAGCACCAACAAGGTGTCTCCCAGACTGGGGTTTCAAGATGTGCTGTTCAAGCTTGAGCATCTCAAACGAGTGGTTTGTTTTCCTGCCTATAAATTTTGCACAATACTGTACACGATACAAGAGCTGACCATAATTCTTTTTTTTTTTTTGTAATGTATAAACATTTTATAATTTATTTAATATAGTTCTAACATCATTCACTTTTCATAGGTACAACCAGCATTTTATTTTCAATTTTATTACGGACGATGAACGTGAGCAGGTCAAAAATGTGCCTGGAAACTTAATCTCCTTATTTTTTGGTTTTGAGATGTAATGCGACCCCTAATATATTTCTTGGCTTAATTCTAGAGGTTTATTCCATAAAAAACAGCGTTTTCTTGTACCAGCATCCATCTGTGTAGTGCTGAACAGACTAAAAGGCTGAAAAAAGTACAAGCGCTGCTGGTTATGACAAAGAGCATTCTGTCCTGGAGCGAATCCATTGTTGTAATTGTAAATGTGGAAACTTCCTGAACCTGATGAGCAGGTAAAAGTGGATCTGAGGGCTTCTGTCTTAATGAATCAGCCTTCTTTTGCTCTTAAATGTGATTGCAAATGTTTGGAATATAATTCCAGAGTTCTGAATTATTAAATCTTTTCAAAGATGTCTGGCTGTTGCTGGTGTTTATCACATACATGAAAAGATTCTTGCTTGTTGCCATTATAGTGGAACTGGTGTCTGCAATAAAGAGATGAGGTTAAATGGAAACAGCGCATGTGTTCAATGGGTTTGTTCAATAGTAGGATGTGTGTCACAAAACAAACCAATGCATACTTTCCATTCACATACAGTTGTGCTCACATACACACCCTGGCAATTGTTCTGATTTCATGGCCATTTTTTTTCAGAAGAAATTAATTTTCCCACTCATTGAGCCATTTATTGCGAAACATAATTATAAAGAAAAAAATGCATGTTTGGCGTATTTTGATTTTTAAAAGGGCCAACGATTTTTTTTGCGCATGCTCGCAATCCAACGGTTATTTGTATGCGCATGCGCACAACGCCAGGGTAGGTAATTAAAAAGGGGTAGCAAAAGTCGTTTTGCACCCGAAATTCGCTTCCATAGAAATGCGTGATTGCATTTTATGTTTATTTTTAGCGTTGCCTGGTTATTCAGATAAAATTAGTTGATGTTAACCAAAGAGTTTCATTCTAACCGTTTTATTACAAACAGTAAGCCCAATTTTGTTACTTTCAACCTATAAACTTCAAATGTATTTTACAGACTGCATATGAACAACATCTGCGTTTGTGTGGAGGGAGAAACATGAGCCGTGCGCGTGCGCTTGACCTTGTTTTGTTGATATTTGACCGGAGTGCGCCTGCGCGCAGCGCTCTCCGTACGTTGTGAGATGACGCCGTTCGTCAGGAGACCGACGGACGGAAAGACAGAAGATAGGTGAAAAGTGAGCTCGGTGCAGGGGAGGGGCATCTGTACCCTTGCAGCTCCTCCATAGACGGGAAGCGAATTGAGTCTGTCGTAAAAACTGCCCAAATCTACCGGATCAGAAATCGGCAGCTGGAAGCGAATCGGAAGTTGACTCGATTTCGCATCGTACGACTCGACTCGGTTGGGGTCGAGTAGTCGCGCCGCTTCACCACCAGCCCCGAGGCCTCCGAAAATAACCAATCGCCATTATATGATCCAGTTCCCAGCGCCGTTGCTGCCCTCCATGTGGGAGAGGGACCTATGCGTGTCGGGCTATGGCGAGAAAAACAGTTAGCAGGAAAAGGAAAGCAGACGAGCCCAAGGAACAACAGGTAATGACAAACCTCTCTCTAGGCCCTGGGAGAAAAACACCCTGCAGGCATCAGCTAACATCTTATTTTCTATACGTTTAATATTTAAGTTAGACCCCGTACGTATAGAGAGGCTCAAAATGTGATCGTTTGTTAAAAGGAAATGATTGCTAGCATGAATCTTTTGGCTAAATGCTAATGGAAGGGTTGACATGCAACTGGTTTTGCACTGTGTGATGGTTTATCGGTTGTATTCGACTTTAAGGTGATCTGTTGTGTCTGAGTACATCTTAATCCTGCTCCAGATTACTGGATAATGCACCTCCAACGAGAGTCAGACACTATAAGCTGGTTATCATTAAGTAAATTAGAGATATGCTTAATTTACATGAGACACTGTATCAAACAAAGGTTGGCAATTAGCCTAGATTTCATAAAACATGCATTTCTAACGTAACTGCTTCTTTAGTTTGTATATATTTAATTTTCAGAATATTAGAAAACAAACATTACTTTGTAGCCAGTTGTTGTTGCTTTTTAACAGACCTGTCAAATTTGTATTTAATTAATCTAAGACAGAATCTAAGGCATCATCTAAGACAGCCTTTTATCTTATGAAAGCCCTTGACTACTTCAATAATACATTACATATATACCATGCATTATTGTTTTACTATAATAATTTTAAAACAAATTTACATCAGCGTGGATAACATGGTATTTACAAAAATAGGGGGTAAAATGTTTTTATTTAATTGGTATAATTTTTGCAAGTGAATACAAGATGTTTGTAAAATGCATTATTTTATTAGTCAACATATACAGGTACATTTAAAACCACAATCATCATGAAAAGTCAACAGTTCAAGCATTTATCTTAAAAATTAAAAAGCTCCCATCTGCAAGCACTGTTGACCACAGTATGAAATACTGCAGCACACTCTTCACTTGGTACTTTCCAGTTCAATTTTAAAATCACAACTGCTTCTGATTAAAGAAATTTGAATGCAGAGAAATTTGGAGGAAAACAGCGTCTGTCTAATTTGACAAAATGATTGCAGCATGTAGATATTTCTAGCAGCCTCTTTTAAAACCAGTTGTAAAAGTGATGAGCTCCAGCCCACAAGCACTGTTGACCGCAGTATGAAACGTACTCAAACAAAAAGCTATTTTATATGGCACCTGAAGTTGGCACTAGTTGTTTGGGGCACACTTTCCACTTAATTCTTTCCAGTTAATTTCTAAAAGCATGACTGTTTCTGAAATAAATAGCTTATAAAACTTTTAGGATAACATGAAATAGACAACCAAATTGAAAGCAATCTTAATGCATTTTTTCTTTAAAGTACAGTGTCATAAAGTTGTTTTTTTTTTTAATTGTAATTTAATTAGAATTTTTTTTATCAAAGTAACATTAAAGTGTCACATTTTTTTCTTCATGAAACTTAAATGTACATTTTGGTTAAATTTTTTTGCCTCAGAATGAATCTTAAAATCTAAGTGCATTTTTTATGGTTTTTAATATTAGCATTTTTGGTATTATTGACTAAGATCCGCTTGTAACCTACTTGTCTGCCAGGATCTGGGTCAGTCAGATTGCACTGACGTCGACTGGCCTTATGCGGGATTGGAGGACGCTTTCCAATGCAGGAATAAATATTCCTGGTTCTAGATTTGAATATTGTCATAACACAGATAATATTTTATTCTGAGTTGTTTTATCTGGTTGTACACGTTATAAAGAATGGCTCTCAAAAGTGTGCCGCTGCTACTTTAACTCTTTTTTTTTTTATTTTTTTTTTATTTTGCACAGACATGCTTTGTGCCAGCTGGCAGCCGTTTGAGATGGAGGTTTTGTTGGAATTTATTGTGATTAATTGTGTAGATAACAATTTGGGAATGATTTTTCACAGCCACCAGGTGTTCTCCTAATGCAAGCTGTTTTATACTTGCTTACTCTGTGATGCCTGTATAGCAAAAAACACCTCCTAGACCAGATGTTCTTCTGGATTTATTACTTAACTTTAGGACTTGTGTCCATAAACTGTTCAGTGCAGGTTACTGCTCATAAGTTTAATGGAAGATTTCTTGGCCAATTTTTTGAAATTATGAATGATGTCATAACCTTTTCCCCATTAATAGTTTGTGGTTGGGTTTACTACCACTGGTTTTGCCAGCTCTTTTGTTAATTTGTTAACATCAATGACTGTCTGAAGTCTCTTGAGGTAGTTGTCGATGAGGCTCTTTATCTTCTTTTTTGGTAAAGTAGGTCTCGTTCTTGGCAAAATGCCTCATACTGTTGTAAATTACTCTGCTGTCTTGCATGAACTGCACGTTTTGAGTTCTTCCCAGAGTGGTTCAATCATGTTGAGATCCGGAGGCTGAAATAGCGACTCCAGAACCTTCACTTCGTTCTGGTGTAACTAATGACAAGTGGACATGGGTTTTGGATCTTTGCTCAAGAATCTACAAAAGTTGGGGTATTTTTGCCCGGAAGAATGGTTATTAATTGGTAATTGATTTCACTGTCCTACCCGCCAAAATTCTAGTCGGCGTATGTAGCTGCACAGAATGGCTCGTCCATGATCTAATTCTACCATAATCTGGCACAACTTTGAGTCACTTCTGAATTGACATGTTATTAGACTTTCGGCAGAATCGCTATTAGCTCTAATGTCTACATCTCTGATTTAAATGGGTAATTTAGAATAAACAATTTACCTGTACCCACACTCACATGGGGAAATACATGAAACTTTGTCCAAAGGGACTTCCACAAGTAGGTGATTCCAGGGTGGTTGTCACCCCACAGGGGAACTCAAACTTTGCAGACCAAGTGCCAACCCCTTCATCGCCTTTTGGTCTATTGAGTTCAGAAGATTCTTGACAAACTGGTCACAGGATACCAGCTGGAAGCAGACTATATCTATAGAGAAGCAGTTAAGGAGGTCCTTAAGTAGGAAGGTCTTGATGGTAGATGTTGGTTGCGCAGTGGTTGGCAGGTGTGAATCATTCTAGGTGTTTCTGAAACCCTGGCTCATTTTACTGGGGTTATTCAGGTGGGTATTATGTTAACATTACGTTGATTTAGCACACATCTCCAGATGGCTCAATGATGTTCCCAGTGTGCCAGGTCTACCCACCCTCTATGCAATACCCACTGAATGACTTCTGAGTTGGACCTACAACACACCATCAAGGATGTTTCAGGATTTTAACAACCTTATGTACAGATTCTACTGCTGTTGGTTTTTCAGAGGATAAGGCATTGGATTCAGACATAAATTCTAATATTTCCACTTTGACAGTTGGATTGGTGTCAGTCTGGCCAGAAGCGAGCCCGCGTGTCCAGCTCAGTGCGCCATGCCCAGCACTGGTGGCAGAGCCGGCAGTCTGTGGTTTGCTGTGTGAGAGGCAGGGAGTTCCGGCCCCAGCGCCAGCATGAGTGGAGCTTTCAGAGGAGCCTGCGTGGATTCGCTGCCAGCCGCATCCCAGGAATCCTCCAGGAGAGAGAGTTCTCGCTTGGGCGCCTCAACAAAGTGTTTGCTTCCCAATGGCTTAACCACAGACAAGTGGTGTGCGGGACCAAGTGCAACACGGTGAGGGATTAAGCTTCACCGTTGCTGTTTATCTATTCTGTATTACATGCTCCCAGTGTTCTTCATTGTAACCCAATCAAACCCTCTTCCTGTAGCTATTTGTGGTGGACGTTGTCTCTGGACAGATAACTAGGATCCCCATGCTGAAGGACAAGGAAGTCGGAGGAGAGCTTTCCCAGGGTTTGGCTAGTGTGGCAAGTCCTTTTCAGTACAGCGGTCCGGGATCTGTGGGAGGTCTGGATGTACAGCAGGGATGTGGCATCCATGCCATAGAACTGAATCCTTCGAAATCTCTGCTGGCCACTGGAGGAGACAACCCGAACAGTCTGGCTGTGTACCGACTCCCGACTCTCGACCCTGTCTGCGTTGGTGATGTGAGTCAAGCGTCTGCTTCTTTTCTTTTGCAAGATGTGATACTCTTAGGGTTTTAAACAATGTTTTGTTTGCAGAATGGCCACAATGACTGGATCTTCTCCATTGCGTGGATTAGTGATACCATGGCGGTTTCAGGTAAGCTTACCGGTCCAATTTGGAGAGTACATTGCTTTGGGTATAAACGAGGGGTGTGTCTGGTGAAAAACATGGCAGGCTTAAGTACACATGCTTGTGGGATATAGACTTGTACATATGCATGTATCTTATATTGCACATGTTTTAATATTGTAAATGCGGTGTACAGATTGCAAGATTCATAGCAGAATTATTTGGTTGCAGGGTCTCGAGATGGCTCCATGGGTCTGTGGGAGATTTCTGAGGAGGTTCTGTCACAGGCCGAGAAGCGCCAGGATGTGGATGGTGTTCCGTGCTACTCCCACATCTCTCACCGGGCTCTCAAGGACATCCCTAATGAACACACGCACCCCTACCATTGCAAAGTGCGAGCACTAGCCTTTAACAACAGCCATAAGGTGACAGACCGTCCAAATATCTGTTAATTCATCTGATGGCCTTGGTGCAAAATATTGATTTCTGCTTCCTCCAATTCTCTTCACTCATCAGGAGCTAGGTGCTGTTTCTTTAGATGGGTATTTCCACTTGTGGAAGGCGGAAGACAACCTGTGCAAGGTAATATTACCTCAGTTTCAATTGTGTTTTATGTTCAAGTCTTGAGTTTGGTCCATTATATGGGCTGTTATTTTCAGGGACCCTTGAAAACTATGCTCCCATGCATATTTATTAGGGTTGGGTGTTGTGACCTATTCGGTAATTCAATTCTTATTTTTATGGTTTCGATTTGATATCGGTTAGCTATAAATATGTTAGTTTTGCAGACATGGGATCCATATTTTGATAAAAATGCTAAACTCTCCTACTTAAATTTATTACTGAAATACTACATTACTAATAGAGCGCCCACAGTTGTTTATTTTAAACAACTTTAATTTAAACTAGAGGTGAATATTCATATCCTCTGATGTGAAGCTTGTGTTTTAAGAATCGATTCAGGGTTGCGTTAAGAATGGATTTTTATTGATGCTTTAAACTGAAGATCGATTAAAATCTGAGAATTTCTGAGTTTGTTTTTTACCCAGCCCCAATATTTATAGCTCAGAAGAAGTACTTCAGAATATGCACCGTTATCAGGTTTTGGTGTGTGTGATTCGCAGGAGTTTTCGACTAAACTCCCTCACTGTAAGGAGAATGTGTGTCTGGCATACGGACTGGACTGGTCCGTTTACGCTGTTGGCTCTCAGGCACATGTTTCCTTCCTTGACCCCCGGCAGTCCTCTCAGAACATCAAATCCGTGAGCTCTAGGGAACGTGGCAGTGGTACGCTTTCTATATCTTCCTCTCAGAAGCTGCTTCACATTTGGTTCCAATTTTAGTGGGTTTTTTTTATGTTTTTTTTTAGGTATTCGATCTGTGAGTTTTTATGAACACATAGTGACTGTTGGCACCGGTCAGGGCTCCCTGCTCTTCTATGACATCAGGGCCCAGCGTTTTCTAGATGGGGCAGCAACCACACCTGGCAGGTACTGGAAAGGACCTGCAGAGGGCATCCTGAAACTCACCACAGGCAGAGGGTGGTTGGTATGTTTCAACTTAATCCATTGTATGCCTGAAATTGTTTTAACAATTTAATCAATTATTAAAAAACTAAACTGAGTAAAACCATCAGTCATATTCTAAAACTTACAGAATTAAGCGGAAAAGTCTAAATAAAGACTAATTAGACTCTAAGTAAAGACTAAACATGATTAGATTAGATTCAACTTTATTGTCATTACACATGTGGGTACAAGGCAACGAAATGTAGTTAGCATCCAACCAGAAGTGCGTTTTGCAGTGCAATGAGTTTAAATAGCAATAAATAATTAGCAATATATACAATATATTAAAAAATATATTTACTATTATATTGTTTACCTTAATTTTACTTTTTTATATAGATGTTTATTTGACAATCTTCTATGTATTTGTTTAATTGTAATTTTATTTAATGTTCAGTGTATTGTTTCTAAAATTAGTCCATTATTTGTGCTGAAACTGTGCTAAATTTTGCAAGGAAATTAAAAAATAACCAACTTCCTGTTGTTTTTGGAAACTCTTGACTTTTGTTTTTGTCTTGGAACCACACATTACCGTTCTAAATTCCGTTCTAAATTCCAAATCTTAAAATCACACTTTGCACACTTTGAAATAGCAGTATAAAAGTGCAGAAATTGCACTTGGTGGTGCCACTTGGTGTTGCCACTTGTTGCCACTTGGTGGTGCTGTGACTGACATTGTCGGTTGTATTAGTTCGTTCAGTCATTGACTTTTTAACACATGGCAAATTTGAACCTGAGCGTATGTTGCATGGCTGAGGTATTAACAACTTCCTGTTTATGGCAAATTTGAATTTTCGACAGCCGCTGTATATTTAACGTGATCAAAAAAGCTTCTCAATTTAGCATCCTATTTAAGATAAGAGTCTTTAAGATAAGACTGATGGAGTTTGGAGACAAACAGATAAAATCTCTAGGAGGAGTTTGTTATAGAATGACACAGCGAATTGGCCATTTTTAGAGATTTTTGCGAAATGGCTAACTTCCTGTCAATTTTTGAAACATAATCCAGTTTACTAATATTTAAGTCTTTGTACCCTACACATATTCTCAAAACTGAGAATATTTTTTACAAAATTCCCCAAGTCTTTTGTAAAATGGAGATGATATAGATGTGCTCTTCCAAACACTGGCTTGCTCCCCATTAAACGTGAACTTTACATTCTTTTATTAGAATAGGTTCTGTTACTAGGCAACAGTACACCTCTTTTTCGAGCCCAGACTTTCTTTGTAGCTTGTTCAAGCTTATTTAACAGTTCATTACGCTTTTAACAAATACTAGTACTAATCTTTTTTTTTTTTTTTTTCACAGAATCACGACGAGACATGGAGAAGCTACTTTTCCGACATCCGCTCTTTCCCGAATGCTGTGTACACACACTGCTATGACGACTCCGGCACCAAACTCTTTGTAGCCGGCGGCCCTTTATGTTCAGGCCTGCACGGGAACTATGCTGGGCTCTGGAGCTAACATCCACCCTCAAGTACACAGACGTGCTCCACAGGCCAACTTTCATTAAGTGTCTATCCTGGAGTATCCCTAAAGGATTCAGTAGGGGATGTATTGTTCGTCCTGTACTCATCCGTTTGTTCCTCGTGAGGAGAACACACCACAGGAAACCTTTGACAAGTTCAACAGTCTCCGCTGTTTTGTGTTTTTTATTTGCTGTTTAAACATGGCTAGAAAGATCATTTTGCAGTGTGTTTTTTTTCCCTGGCAATCAGCTCTTTCTCTTGAAGATTGGGAATCAACCTTTTGAGATTGATGCCGAGTTCAGATGCATGAAGAACACTGAGTAAATATGGACAGGAGTCTGTTTCCAAGACTTGACCACTCTTTTCTGAGATAATGTCAGGAAGAAACATTTGTACGTAATCACTGCTACTTTCTTTTTTTTTTATTTAGATACATTGGAAAAAGCCTCTTTTGTTGCTGGTTCTGTACTAAAACACACTAATGCATTCAGATCAAGATTGCTGGTGTTTAGACGTCTTATTTATTTTGTATCATCCCTCATGCGCTCGTTATATTCAGGTACAATCAGACACTTTCAGATTGTTGAAAGGCAAGATGTTTGCGTGTTTTTTTTTGTCTTTGCCTTTTCACAGTCTTTCTGTGAAAGACTGTTGCAGATTTAATGTTTAGGCTTTTTTCTCGAAAATCACTTAATTTTTAACACAACTACAAAACCAGGCATAAATATGTAAAGCAGGAAAATGTCCATCACTTTTAAAATGTATTTTATATATAAATGTATATGAACACATTGGCGGTCTATTAACATGAGAGTACAATTTATGTAAATGTTAGAGCCTATATTTACTGTATGTGAGAGTGTCTGTGTGAGAATTAATTTGTGATTGTTTTTTTTTTGTGGTGGCCATTTTATACACAATTACTGAAGGTTTTTACTGATTACAAATGTAAACATATTGTACAGTATAAGAACAAGAAAAGAACTGCAACATGAGACATTCTCAAAAGGAAAGTTAATAAACATTTGAGGTATTTTTCTTCCACGCTGACTCTGTATCTTTGTTTATTCTTTATAGTTAAAAGGACAAACAAATAATAATGTCTGATAAAATCCAACCTTGAATTGTGCCTTGTTTATAAATACCCCATGATAAAGTTAGAATGTTGTTTTGGATGTGGAATTGCTCATTGAAAATAAAACGTTATCCTTTCTTTCTTCACATGAGGATTTAATGGTTGGTAGCATGGTTGAAAGTGGCTGCACCATCTGATCTGTGTTTAATTGTGTATGACTGGTTTTAAGGTGAACTTCCTTGGTGACTGGGCGTTGTGAGTGGAACAGAGTGAGTGCCAAATGCCTATTCACATGCCAGCGGTGAATACTGAAAATAGGGGGAATTTGTCATTGACCTATTTATTGTATATACAATAATTGTAAAAAAAAAAGTGTCAGCAATATATTATTTGGTCTATATACACAGACTTCATTGAGAAGTTTTGTGCCACTTTTTCAATTGCAATTTTAACCATAAATACCGATGCCAACATATAAAGTCATCGACCTGCCCACCTTTTCAGCATACATTGTTTTTGACTGAAATAAGGATTTTTAATGTGATGCTACTACTCCATGAACCACTAGGGGCGCACTCTTATGACGAGAAAGCGAATGACTTATGACTTATCACCGAATGCTCGTTCACGTTTGAGACCTTCAATTGAATCTAAACAAAATAAGCTGTTTTATCTTAAAAGTGAAAACAGTTTATAATTTATTACGACAATTTACGAAGGTACTGTTTAAAAAAAACTTCTTTTAAATGCCTCTTTCCTCTTTTAATTAGCTTAACGTATATTCAGTATATAAACCTTGATTGTTTACATTTTATTTAGTTCTTCTTTTCATGGATTCGCGCTTAAAGGCTTTTGTAGAAATAATCGGTTATTATTTACATTTCTCGTGTTGTACGTGTGCGCGCACTTGTGAATGCGCTTGCTTGGTGCGGCTGCGGCGCGGTGACGGTCACGTGACGGAATCTGCTGCTGGCTGAGTAAAGCGTGTTAGCAGGTAAAGAAAAAAAACAAATCTCTTTTTCACACTTCTAATAGCTTTCTCATGCCCATTGCTTTGTATCTAATATTCAATTTCTAATCGTTCATCTTTTTCCCGTCGCAGGCCATTTTCTTGGTTATGTTATCTTTTCTATGGCTTTGTTTTGCCTCCTCAGTTTAGCTTATTCGGCTTTAGCTCTGCTCTGAGACCGTTTTCCTCAAATTTCACATTTTCATCTATCCCCTTACAGATAATAAACTGGCATTTAGTACAGTATTACTTCATTTTCGTATACATTTTGACGTTTATTTACTCTTAAAGGTTTAAATGTTTTGAACAAGGACGCCGGGCGGTCGAGAGTTAGCTAGCTAAGCTACAACAATTGGAGAGAGGAAATGACATTAGAGCTCATGGACAAAGGAGCGCAGAGACTCACTGCGCTTTGGCTCCTCGCAAACTCTATTTTTGCTCACGTTCGGTGTTTCTAAAACACAGCTTTGTATTTTAATGTGCTTTTACAACTGTCTTAAACATTTAAAGGTTTACCAGCGACGCTGACTGCTTCCCTTAATCAAAATCTCTTTGTTTGACACATCGCATCCCCTACTTTGTTGTGATTGTGAAACGGGTTGTATTTTAGAAGTTACAGAAACAACTCAACACTCAAAACAATCCTAGAACAAACAAAATTGTGTTTTTTTATTTGATGTATATTATATATTTTTTTCCTAGCCACACTGTCTAATTTGATGTCATAACATTAATGTTCGCTAGTTTTTGTTTATTTGTGGCAAAGTGGTTAAATTGTATATATACAAGTTCAAGTTGTAGTTTTTGACTGATTATTTTGTTAACTTGACCAGTTAGTTAAAAGGACAGGTCCCATAAAAGTGATGGATTGCTTTTGGTTTCCTAACCCTTGGGCAATACAAGATGTTAGTGGCTTTTCCCCTAGTGTCAATTGGTAAAAAAAAATGCCAGCATATTTCTGCACAAAAAAAATTAATAAAAATAATGCATTACATCAAAAAAACATTTGACAAACCAGAAGAGATCAGGTTTTATTTACCAGATAGGGCACTCAAGATTAACTTATAATTTTCTTCTTAAACCTGAGACAGTACCTTTATGTAGACATTGCAAGTGTATTTTATCTATGAAATGCATCTTCGTAGAATGTTTAGATTATAATTCAATTAGGTAACCCAAAAAGGAAAATAAAATTTGTGCTAAGGACAAACTTTTGCTTGGAATTATAACTTTGTTTGAAAATGTTAAAGTTTTAAAATCCCCTTTTAAAGGTGATCTTATTAGCTTTTACATTTAAATTTTGACAAAATGGTGATGGCCATGTTGCCTTCAGTGCTGTAGAAAGAAAAAAAAAGAATAACAATATATTATTGCTTAAAAAGTAGGCTACATTCATCTTGTGGTATATTCAAATTTACAATAAACTTTTGTCAAAAACTAACAACAGTCCTTTAAATGGAGGATAAAATTGTAGCTTATTTTGTAATCTTTGGTTCTCTTCATACTGTTTGGGTCTGTTGAGCTTACCGTGCTTTTTGGGTCTGTTTAGCTCTCTGTACTTCTTGGGTCTGATTGGCTCCCTGTTTACTGTTCGAGTCTCTTTGGCTCCCCTGAGTGTTTTGCCATCTACACTCATTGTTTGTGTAGTTTTAAAGTGCATTGATAAAAAAAAATTACTTATCAAAGACTTGGGGATAAGGCTCTGTCGTTCCATGCAAGATGCAAATGCACAAAATAATGCATTTTTTTTACAGATTTGAGTTTGTCTGAGTTTTCAGTTTCTCAGTATCTTGGAAACAACCCCGCAGGAATCCATAATCTACTGGTGGAATATGTTTTGTAGGTTGTTTTGTTTAGCTCATGGTCGGCCTTAAATCATCTGTGACTAGTGGACTCACCCAAATGAGATCTTTATCATCTATAATGCGAGTTTGGAGTTTCTCACTGTCCTACATCTAAAGATCTTCTATGCTTGAGAATCTAGCCGAAACATTGTTCTCGGGCGTTTACTGCGCTCAAGGGTTTAACATGCACAATAAGATCTCTTCTAACAGCCAAGAAAAGCCCACTGTATCCATCACAGATGTTGTGTGTGTGTGTGTGTGTGTGTTCACTTGTCTTTTGTGTGAACTGAGACGTTTGACTATGTTCGAGTCAGAGATTCTTGAAAGTGAGGAATCTCTGGTTTTGTAGGGGTCACCAATGGAAGATTTAGTCGTTCACAATTGAAATTAATCATTGCACAACAAATAAAGTAATTAAGCAAACATTTCCTATACAAAACTCAATTATGTTTTTGAAGTGAATAATCTTTAGATCAAACTGTGCAGTTATGTGGTTTCCAAAGGCTTTTAAAGAAGATTTTCAGGATTTTTTTGGGGAGCAGAACATATAGACTACGCTTCCTCTCATGGGAGAAATGGTACATTAATCTACGTAAATGATGACTAGGGTTGTGGTCATGATATTCAGAGTTCAGAAGACTAATAATATTAGCATGGCATGCTTTTAGAGGGCCTTAAAGATTCAGCAATTAGCAAAAAGCCTTGCGTGAATTTTTATGTTTTTTGTACACACTATTAAGGTCTGCACACACTTACTTGAACTTTGTGCGCAGGTTTGTTGAAACGCATGAACCAGATCATGCTTTGCTTTGGGGTTGAGTTTAATGTGGAGGCAGGGTCAGTTCCTGCCATTAGATGGCACTCAAAACAACAGAGGCATCTCAGTGTTTTTCGATCCTATGTATTTATTGTACGGCTCGCCCGCAACAAACATATTCCTTCGATTTATCGTTGTTTACGAAAATTCATTGTTGTTTTCAAGTTATTGTTGTGAGAGTATGTACTGAGCAACAATATTCTGTGGATTTATGTAGTCCATGAAGTGTAAACACAAGATCCAATCTCATTGGTCGATAGTAATGCGTTATCTCCAAAAAAAGGCATGAACATTCACTCAAAAAATGTGTGTTGACTTCTAGGAGTCTTCCCAAACACCTGGAAAAGTGAAATCTAAAGTTCCCGATAAAGTTTTTTTCTAATGATGTTTTACACAGACTACAATGTTTAGATGGACAGTCTTTTCGGTACCGCACTGAGCATCTCCTTATTATCCTTGGAGCAAGCATTAGAAGATCAACAAATGCCATTTGTGTTCGTTTATTCTTTAACGAGCATCTAAGCAATGCTGAGCTCAGACTGCATGGCTTTAGGACCTGATTTTAAGTCGCTGATGGGTTGTGTGAAATCTCGCGCAACGGCCCGAAGTTGTGAGCATATGGGTGCTCGTGCATTCAAGTTACAATCGCGCAGTGTGAATTACCAGAACGCAATCTGAAAGCCACAGAAGAGTCATCGACTGGTCGTGAAATGTCTGGAGCTGTTGGCAACTCTGAATCAGGATAACCTGCAGCCAGCGACAGAGCACCATCTAGAGAAGGCGGAAGTTGAAGATTCAAAAACATAGACTGCTATATCAACAGTGGTTTCGGTTCAAAAAGAGATTCTTCTCTGACTTTTTCGACCCAAGAAATCGAAAAAAAATGTTGCAGCCTCCTATTTTTACGATGATGCTGGTCGTGCGCTCTAGTCTTAGACACATGACCTCATGTTGTTTACAAGTCGAACATTATGGATATATTTGTCACATTCCCTCTCGTCATTTGTGTAAGTGTCAGCATATTCGCCTAAAAGGAAGTGAAAAATGCTGATAACTGCTGTGTATGGATCTTCACATTGGGATGCTTTGATTTTGAGTGCTGGATTCACTGCTGTTAGTCATAAGTCTGAATGCATTATTAAAGGGGACAAGGTCGGTTCTGTTCATGATAGTTTTATACGACCATTGCAGAGTAGTTATAAAGTGTTAATGGAGACCAGCGTGTTCTGGTAGCGTGGCTTCATGGCAGCAGAGCTCGGATAAGCTCGATTGTTTTTCTACAAGGCTCTCTGGTATTGCTCAATCTCACCCAGCAGGGTTTAGGAGAAGGAAATCCGATACGGCCCTTGTGTGTTTGCCTAAAGCTGTGCGGGACACTGAAGAGGAGATCTGCAAAAAATTCAGCTAGCTCGCTTGAGCCAAGCCTCTTCTGATGCCTGCAACTGCTTGGACTAAAAATTAGGACATGGAGGAGTTTTCCAAATTTTAACCACTTCTTCTTTTTGGCGTTTTTCTGCAGATTATTCTGTTTTGTACATACATTTTTTGTATATACTGTATATGATGACCTCGGTGGGTGTGGAACGAGCCCGGGGGACTCGGGATAAAGTGCTGCCCACTACCACACAGACCACACAGCCACAGAAACAGCTTCAGGTGAGCAGATTACTACAAAAGTGTTTTGAGGAGAAATTGCCATGTTTTGATAAAATAAATAAGACAAACAATGTAGTTCATTTTCATGATCTTTTGAATGACAAGTAATAAATAAAAGTATATATTACTTAAAATTAACCTAATGAGCTTGCTCAACTATGGCAGGCCAAAAGGGTCACAAATGCAAATGTGGGCAAAATAACAACCAAACAAACGGGATAATCGGTTTCCTTGATTACATCATTTTTGTGATTGTTGAGACTCAAAATAGTGATTGAAAATTCGATTAATTGCTCTGTGCTACCATCTTTAGTGTTAGAGATCTATATTTTGGCGATGTTCATCTACATTTGAACCCTAATATAAATACTAGTCCTACCATCTTTAGTGTTAGAGATCTATGTTATGGCGATGTTCATCTACATTTGAACCCTAATATAAATACTAGTCCTAAAACTGTGTGTAGCCAATGGTTTAGAATAAGGGTTTATAATGGGTTAAGACCATATCAGATTGAATGCTCAATAAAATGTATTTGTGACTGAAAAATGAAAGAAATAAAAGTGATCTGCTGAATTTGAGACAGACAAATGGTCATAGTATAAATGTAACTTTTGCCATCACAACCATGAAATAAATTGAGAATGGAATATCTTGTTTTTCTTGTAGACACGCAGTAGCCTCTTAAATGTGTTTTGTAACATTTTATGTATTTCCAGGCAACAGCTGAACAAATCCGTCTGGCCCAGATGATCTATGACAAGAATGATGCAGATTTTGAGGATAAAGTTAAACAGGTACAGCACACTATTCTATGCTAAAAAATAAATTAAATTCACTATTTATAGTACCAATGTCCATATTTGCTTTTAGTTAATAGAGGTTACCGGGAAGAATCAAGATGATTGCATGGTTGCTCTCCACGACTGCAACGAGGATGTCAACAGAGCAATCAACTTCCTGCTTGAGGGAACTTCTGATGCAGTAAGGATAACATCAGATGCTCTTGTGGTTAACATGTCTTGGTTGGCAAGAAAATCCTTAAGGTATTTCAGAAGGGGAACTGGTGGTTGTCGCTGAAGTCATCTGTTTTGGTGGTAGGAAGGCAAAAACAAGCCATGACTCTGCTCTATTGCAGAAATGTAGCCTGTTGTTAGAAAATGGAACGTCTCTGTATATGGGCAATGGTTTTGTTGGGAATTCCTGGAGCTGAAAGTATCATATCACTTACAGAGCACTGGCTTCTTGTCAGTCACCTTTCCACAGAGTTTATCAGTAATGCAGATTAATTTGTGACGATTACTCATTTATAAAAAGGTCTTCAGTTTTTCCACATTGCTCACTTGGATGTCTTGCAGACCTCTTGGGAAACAGTCGGGAAAAAGAAAAGTCTTGGGAAGGATGGCACCTCCACTGAGGGTAAGGAAAACAAGGAAAATAAGGAGAAGAAAGAGAGGGAAAGCAGCAAGGGGCGTGGAGGTGCAAGCCGGCGTGGCAGAGGGAGCAGTCGTAACAGGCCAGGTGAGATTTCTAGGAAGATTGCAGATTAGATTTCCTCAAGTTTTTCTGCTTTTATTCCAAATAAATATTTCAGCGTTGATATATTGTATATATTATAAATTTTTTGCTCATTTCACTCGAGACCTTAATAAAGAAGATGATAGAGGCCAAACATGAAGCTTTTGGTTGCAAGTAGGGCTAAGTGATATGGCCTAAAAAAAATCTTTAAAAAGATTTAGAACTAAAAGGATTTAAAATCAATCTGCAGATAATAAAGAAAATATTCAAAACAAACTATAACATACATCACACAACTATACTATACATTTTGGTATAATTGTTATTTTATGTTAAATTGGACTTAAACAACGGTTATTTTAGTAATAATAATGAATGGACGTGTCATTTAAAGGCGTTCTCGATTTCGCTGCAGTCCGGTTGTGCGTATATATATGCACACAAATATTTTGGTCAACTCTTCAAAATAGATTTATTCTTTTGCAATGTTACCCCCATTCTACAGAAACAGGGCAGCGTCAAGCTCGTCCATGTACACCACAGAATCGAGTTAATCGATAAAACTTTTAGCCAAACTCTTCATTTGTTGATTCCTTACGTTTGATGCCACTGAAATATTTTTAATTTAATCTTGTTTTAATCGAGAATTGATTGTATGGCTTTGTTTATTTAGTGAGGACTGAAGAGAATGGTGTGGACCCTGCTCCTGTTGAGCGAGGTGCAGACCGTGGCCGCAGAGGAAGAGGGAGAGGTAAGCAACGCATTTACACGGTTTGAAGAGCCGGTGTTGTTTCGGATGCTTAAACCAGGCCTCAATGGCAACGTCCATCTTTTCAGCCCTCCAATAAAATTGCCAGGATGCTCAACTGGCCAGGAGTGTTTAGCAGAGACTGCACAGAACAATTATATCTTTAAAAACAATTCCTTACTAAAAGTATCAACGTACAACATAAATCAAGAAGAAAGTGTCTGCACTTTTTTGTGAAACCAGACCAACAAATGATTTCAAGATCCACTGTTCCAAGCTTCATTCAATTGTTTTTATCTAAGTATTTATCTTTTGGCTTTGCTTTTTTCCCCTAATGTTGCTTGGTAGTTTCAGATTTACAAGTGTTGGCCTGTCTATTACAAATGAAATTGATTTGCAATGGTGCAATATGCAAATCACAAAGAGCTACAATGAAGCGTCACATGTTTATATTGCACTTATTCCACCTTTTTGACAGACAGTGACATCAATTAGGGGACACAAAAGCTATGACTTCCCTAAGCCCTATGAAGCCCTATTGTAATGAGTAGCCAAATTGATGCACAAGAAAGCAGAGCTAGAAGCAGGTGATGCTGAACCTGCTGTCAATACATACTATGTTCCTTTAACAGAGAATAGTGCAGATAAACACATGGGCCGCATCAAAGAGCATGGTTTTATGGAAATTAATTGGCCAATCCTTAAAGTGAGTGCTAATGCACAGTTAGCCTTTACTTTCTGTATTTTTGGGGATTTTGTCTGTGTTCCTTATGTTCATCAAAGAGTGTTTGCTGACTGCTCAGTGATTGATTTTTTTTTTCTTAGCATAGACTGGATTTTTAGTTTCTAAAGTGTCTGTATATGTCAATGTCCTACACTCATTTCAGGGAAATAATCACAGCTGGAAGCTTTGGGTCATTTGGAAGTTGTGTCAAGTCATCCATCTTGGAGGGGAGGAAAGATTCATTGGTTAAAACTAAGATGCAAAAAATACAGATGTACACCAACATACCCATAAAACCCTAGTCCAGGGATGGCCAACTAGTCAGAGACTAAGAGCCACTTTTTTTTCTGTGTTACTGCAAAGAGCCACATCATACACATGAACATTATCTTTTAATCATGTATTTTTTGTGCATTTAGGCATTTTTTTAATGAAGTCCCCTTTGTTGCATGGCTTTTTAGCCCGTGCTATGTTCCGAGCCAGCTGATCTGATGGTCTCCGAGTGTTTCGTAATTTTTTGGGAAAAACTGCACCTGCTTTTCTGCCTGGCTTTTCAAAGCGACTAACTTGTTTTTGCGAATTTCAGTTCAATGTTAGGGTGGAGTGAGCTGAAGTGACGCTGAAGATTGAAATGCGCTAAAGCTGCGTGACATAAAGCAAATCGGCCTGCCATTACATTTAACAAAAAAATATAAACTCTCACACTCTGGCAAAAACGTCCTGTGTTCTTCTTCATATTTTCGTTTGGCTGTGCTTTTTTTCCCTGCCATTTCAAGAGGTAACTTGATGGAAAATGTTTACAACACAAATGATGTCACACCAAAGATTCTCTCGTCTTGACATCACTCAAACATGGTCTGTGTGCCATCTAGCTGTAAGGGGAGTGAATGACAGCGCCAGCCAAGCATTTTTGACGCATGTCATGTGACGGCTCCTGAAGAGCCGCATGAGGCTCTCGAGCCGTGGGTTAGCCACCCCTGCCCTAGTCAGATAAGGCTCAACAGAAACTCCAATGGTTTGTTTCGTTGAGCAAGGAGTGAATGGATGAAACAAACAGTTGAGTCACTGAGTGTTTACACACAAACAGTTCATAAGACCAGAGCACACAGGGGCAATGGTGGTTAGTTTGATTGTAGCACTAGGACACTCATCTGATGGTGGCATCTGCTTTCCAATGATCGAGTAAAGCTACCTACCCAGCAACGTCTGGCTTGGCTTTGCGCACTGGCACAGCTTCACTCGGTGCATGGCACAGTCACTAACGCACTGTTACTTTCTCTCCTTTTAAAGTGTCTCCATCTCTATAGATCTGCTGGAGGAGACTGCAGTGTGCTTGGTGTCCAGTGCATTGCATTCAGTAAATACTATTATCTGTAATTTATTTCATGGCGCTGCATGGTAATTGGTTTTCGTTTTTTTTTTTTTTTTACGGCTACAATCTTACACGGCGCTGCTGCATTTGCATTGAGCACAAAATTATAAACGGTAATGCGGCTACACTAAACAGATTTTTATTTCTTGTTCACGGCTCTTATACTTATTACAAATGACCATTTTCTGACTGATTTATAACTTTAAAATCATATGATGGGATTGTTCCATTTAAAAATTTGTCTCTTTGTCTACAGAACTTTGTTTCTTTGTCTTATATATTTGTTTTATCTAGCTCCCAAAAGTGCCCTTTTAATTTTTTTTATAACTTCAATGACAAAGTGTCTTTGTCCTTTAGATCAGCGAAGCTTTATTACCATCAATAATAAATTAATAATTAATTTCTGTTGTATTGGTTTTTAGAGTCCGAGAGGTCTTTTATTTTGAAGATTAAATGTTGTGTTGACGTTTAATATGGAAGTTCTTTAATTTTGAAAGTATTAGTTGAATGTATTTGTAGTCCCTAAGCTCTTCTTTTTTAAACAGACCATTGTGTTCTAAATTTTCTAAAAGGTCTCGATCTGATTTGTATCATGGTTGTCTGCCACCATTTGATGATAGGTCTGTGTAAAATAAAAACCGCTTGCATTAACTGATCCATGGTAGAAAGAAGTTTAGAGAAACCGCTTTAAACAAATCTACATTCCTTCCGAGCCTCTCCTCCATTAAATGATCTCTCTTTCAGGATGAAAATAAACAAGCTGTTGGTCATATTCTAAAAGCTGCTTATGAGATAATATTTAATTTTTCTCTTTAGTGTCTGGAGGTAGAGGCCGAGGTCGTGCCCCAGGTGCCAGCAGGTTCACTGCACAGGGCATGGGGTGAGACTTGTCTGTGTTTCATAACCCAGAAACTCTTTGTGGATTCCTTGTTTACAATCAGTGAATAATTTTTTTACAGCACCTTTAACCCTGCAGACTACACCGCAGACAGAGGGACATCAAACTCTCATGCTGACGTCTGGGAGACAGGGGCCAATGAGTCTACGGATGGGACAGGTAAGAGAGTGAGACAGCAACTAAAACGTTCTTAGAGCTTTGAAGACCTAGTTCTTTCTTTGATTCTGTTCAGTGAAATGGCAGAACACTCTGGACGAGTGGGCAGCTGAGGACTGGAGTGAGGATGTCAGTGTGAGTAGGGCTCTATTATTAACCTCACGGGGGGTTTGTTGGATTTGTTGAGCTTGAATCTTATAATCCTGAAATAACTTGTTGCACATGTCGAACGAAAAAGTTTATAAGTGGAGCTGTGCACCCTAGTACATTTCCCATCCCCAATACTATGCTAATGCTGCAAGAAAGACACTGAGCCCCCCCGCACATGTCCTGCATGCTACTCCACAGCACATGACGGTAATCCCAGACACTCTCAATGATGTTCAGATCAGGGCTCTGTGGGGGTCACTTCTTCACTATTCTATACACTTAAGATACTGCGATTTCTTCTTCCAACCTAAAACTGTTTGTATACAGTTATTTACATTACATTTACATTTATGCATTTGGCAGACGCTTTTATCCAAAGCGACTTACATTTGAATGAACATATTTTTTTCTGTCAGTTCCTGCTTTCCCTAGGATAATAGTTCTTTTCCCTAGTTCTTGCTTTCCCAGTTATATTCAAGAACAGTGGCACGCAACAAGAAGGAAACAAACTGCCTGAAGTAAATCGAGTGGTGGTAGAAAAGCAGAACGTACCTTTAACACAAAGAAATCAGATTCTTTATGCAAGATGGCGAATAGGCAACACCAGACTGACCCATAGATTTTTGCTGTCAATTGCAACAATCAGTTTTAATAGAAAAATAATATTTCTAGTGCTATTTCCTGAGATGGAACAGAGAGCACAAACAGGAAGTTACAAGTTACTGAAGAGATATTTGCTCTCTCATGCTTTTAACTTCTTTAGAGTTTGGTTACCCTTTCTCTTTTTCCATATCTAATGTTTAAGCTAAATAAAGCTGCGTTTTCTGTTACATCTTAAACGTCGTTTTCGGGTCTTTCTGGTGTTGAATTAATATTCAATAACACAGTGAAGCATATACTGGTGGATTATAAAATTTACAACAGTATGAGAAGACTTTATATCAAACACCGTATATTTTCAGAAATTGAAGTTGGAGTGTGTTTATGTGCACGTATATAGTTGCCATGAATAGAAACTCTCTTTCTCATCTTGGTAGCCTGGTTTGGCTGTTCCTCTCCCAGTATTAAGCCTCATACACAGCTATTTCTGTTTCAGTTCATGACTGGGCTTTAACTTGAATGTGACATTGATCATTAGTGCCTGTTTGGTGTCATTGCCTGATTATAAATTTGAATATAATCCTGCACATTGTGCAAGTAATTCTGGTGACAGCAAATATTGATTTGGTTTCATTTTTGTTTGTTCACAAAATGAACAAAACTACATTGTTGATGCATTTTCCCACACCTGCCTTAAACCTTTTTGTTTATGTATCTTGTAATAGAATTTAAAACATTATTTTCCCCTTTTAATCCGCAAAGCTCTCAGAGACCAAAGTGTTCACTTCTTCATGTGCACCATCATCTGAGAACCACATCACACCTGGCCAAAGGTTGTACAGTCGGATATTTTGTTCTCATTTTAGACAAACTACTCCTCTTTTAAAAAGCAATGTCTCATATTTTCTACTCTGCTGGGATTCTATCTATTTTGCAGCCTGGATTTATCATCTCTGCTGCAGAAGCCTGCGGATCGAGAGGAGGTGGGAGGTTTGAAGGCCGTGGGCTCCACTCAGGGGCTAGGTCACAGTCTGGTCTTCACCAACTCCCACCATCAGCCTGCTCGAAACGGAGGCACACCTGCCGGCTCCAACAGCTTCACACACGCTACACTGGTGAGACAACTCTCAAGTGATTTATGGCACAAGTGTGTTTCCATAGCATTGGAGGAGAGCAGTCAAGATGTCATCTTTTAAATACACCTGTTACTTTATTAAAACTAAATTCAAATGTGTTTTTAATAAAAGGAGAGTTTGCTTTAGTATTTAACTACTGTTCGATTTGTATAATTTAACATTGTTTAGATTTATATTTAAATAGTTCCCCCTAGTGTTGTCATAGCACCAAAATTTCCAATACCTTTGAAAATCCACGGTTCGCACTACCAAACAAAAACATGAAATAAACAACAAACAAACTTTTGTGAATAGAATTTAACAAATATTGTTTTTTTTCCAGCCACTGGCGTTGAACCTCCTTTTGTATTTTGTGTTTTTAGTTCACAGCTAGTCCTCAGCATTTTCCCCTATAAAGGGAGGTTTCTCTTGTTCTTTGTGTTTTAACCTCTTAAGCCCGAGAGTCCCCGGTACCGGGGACTTGCCCCCTTGTGCGTTACATTTTCACTCATAGCTCACTAACCCTGAGAATAACCCACACATATTAAATACTGTTGTGTTCAGCGGAAACTCCTCTAAAAACGTATCT
Source organism: Danionella cerebrum (assembly GCA_007224835.1). Lineage (NCBI taxonomy): Eukaryota > Metazoa > Chordata > Actinopteri > Cypriniformes > Danionidae > Danionella > Danionella cerebrum. Next base: position 350,691 of record SRMA01025407.1, on the reverse strand, counting down.
AATTCAATTTCATATTCGTGAACCACAGCTCGAACGCCATGCAAATAAACAACAACATGTCCGGAGTATAATTCATGACCACGTTTTTGTTTATGTGCGATATGTATCCACAATATAAACGGAAACACCAAAACCATTACATTAAATGAAAGCTAACAACCAGCTGAATCCAGTGATATGCAACTCATTAACATTGCATGAAGTATTTCAGAGCAGGGAGCGAAAGTTCCACGAAAAAACGCCAGCGAAAACCAAGCAAGCATGTAAATCTTGTCTTACCTTTGCCGTTTTTTCAACAAAAAGTTATTTCCATAGCGATAAAAGTCCGTTTGTTGTTATGTCCGGTCGATAGCTTCGCGGAAACTCCATTTTAGATTTTTTCTGTTGCTCCGTGGTCTCATGACGTCACCAAATATGGAATGACTCCCCGTGCGTAAGAGGTGGTCTCTCCACGCTGCGCGTCGTGTGATTCGTTAGCGATCCCGTCAGTCTCAAAATGGTTGTCATCATTGGCTTGCATAGAATCAGAGCTTTCCAGCGATATATAGAGCTCCCGGATTGGACAGATGGTCGGGGGGTAGGGACACGCAGAAGCTCGACGTCAAAGCGTTTGTGAGTGAAAGGTTCCCAAAAGCGCAGCAAGATGGGGTAAATGAGCTTCCACCTCCCTTTTACAGCGTTTCTTTAGGAGTTTTTTTTGCTGAAATCATGTCCCGTAAGCAAGAAAAGAAGACTATGAACGTAGCTGAAGCTTTGGACAAGATTTTTCCATATTTCAATTATTGTGCCAAATTGTGCCAAACTGTGCCAACATGGATTACGCCTGAACTTTGTTCAATCAAAACCTTTACAGAATATTAGTTTCTTGTAGTATGAACACCAAACTTGCTACAGATGTTCTTGACATGTAGTTGTTACAATTGATTGTGTTTATTTGCTTCGTTACAAGTAAAATAAGGAGATATTGGAGGAAACATGTGGTTTTTTTTTAGGCGGAGTTCATTTTTTGGCCATTCCAACATCAATTACTCTTACCCAGTGTTTTTGACTGTCAAATTAACTCATCCACACCACTCCCCAAGAACCTATCTTCATTTTGATACCAAGATTTGCAGTTTAGGCCTTGTAAAAGCTGAGAAATGCCTTAAAAAGTAAAAGTATAGGATTTTCGGAAAATAGGCCTCAGGGCTTAAGAGGTTAATAAAAACCTGTTGAACCAACCCGCTGCTCCTGAGGTCAACCTATTAACCCTTTAATTCCTGGCTCCTCTGGTCTAAATTAAACTGGTCTAGTTGGCTTCACTCCAGTTGGTAAAAACTATTAAATACTTTTTTTTTTTTGTTATATTCCTTTTCAAGACACTTTAATGAGACCATATTCTGCTGGGATGATTGTTTGATTTACAATAATAAAATGAAAAAAGTTGCAGTGGATAGATAGATGTTTGCTGGGTAAACTGATTAAAAGGACCAGTTTGTTGTCCGAATATCATTCATTTGTGTACCTTGCTTAAATAGGACTTTTCTTTGTGTCCAGTCCTCTGTTTTAGGTTCTGGTTTCGGAGAGCTGGGTGGTCCAAAACTTGGGCAGACGGCTGGGCAGCAAATACTGGAACAGCTGAAGGGGCCAGGTCTTGGGCAGCTCACTTCCCAACCCTCCAGCTCAGGGACCAACTGCACCCCTGTAGGGGGGCTGGTGGGGACGGGGATGTCTGTCCCCTCCTCATCCTGGGACATCAAACCTCCTAGACCACAGAGCTCTACATCAATCCCCTCTCAATTCAGTCGTATGTCAAACCTTCTGCAGATTTGTTGATTTATTTTAGTGCGTAACATTTACACTCAATGTTGGGTGCACTCCAGGCGAGTTTCAGATGCAGCCGGAGCCGTCTTTGGTACTGAGTCAACTGGCCCAGCGGCAGCAAGGCTCTCTCACTCACACGGCGCCTCTAGCAAGGCAGTCCAGTCCTCCCCCACTCACTGCCCCCTCGCCTGCCGCAGGCACGCTGGAGGCTTTTCCAAAAGCTCCAGAGCCGGTTCCTCATCGTGAAAGCCCCTTGATGGCTAGTTCACAGGTTGCTGACTCGCATGGCAGCAGTACACAGCAGCGGCAGATAAAGACTCAGAAGAGGCGGATACCTCCAACATCCAAGGTGACTTGAAAAAAATAAACAAATGTGATTTTTAGGATTTCTGTGATCTTAGTTTATACAGAAATATAGGAGGATATCATTGCTATAAATGCATAAATGTTCAATTGAAAGATGGGGTGTTTTCTTTCCAAAGAAAGTGTTTGCGTGAAAACTATTTATTTCTGTTTTTGAACTGTAATAGATCATAGTGATTTAGTGAAAATTTGAATTCAAAATATGCATTATTTTTTCCACAATATGCTCATCTCATAATTTCCGAATCACAGGCTCATCATGCTAGATTTTTTTCATGTACACTGGATGAAGCATGGGGGAGGTACTCGAAGCAAGTTTTACATGTAAAACGCCTAACGCTCTCAGAAACAAAGTAGATGAAAAAAATGGAGAACCAGAGAAAAATCAATTAACAATTCTTCAATCCTTAAATCTACACATTTTTAATGTAATAAATGATAATAAAACACAAGCAGAATACGTAATACGTACACAAATGTGAAAACTTACTTTGAGTGAAGCGTTGTGTCGGAGGAGGTGTAGCGGATGGCAGAAAACATTACGGCACTACGTATGAAGGTTAACTTTCTCGAGATATTTCTCGAATTACTGACACCAACACGGTTTCAAGCACAAGTGGAGACAGATGGAGAGACGCTTCTGAGAACGAGTGACTGTGTTTCTCCAACTAACTGTACTTTCCACGTTATGAACGTTATTTCTTTTACGACACCTTGATTCTAACATTTGTTATAGCACATTATTAGTAATCTATACATAATGTTTCGCTGTGTTGTTTAAGTGTTTTGAAGCATATCAGACCCTTTTTGCACTTGGAGATAGGAGCGCAAGGAGCTGGAAGCGTTACGCGACTTCATACAAACAAGCGGAAAATACAGCAGAACAGCTTGTAATTGTCGGGATCTCGAAGTAAAATATTTCCCGCGAGACGTTTCGTATTTCGAACATTTCGTAACTCGAAGCATTCGTATCTCGCGGTACCACTGTACATTGATTTCCTTTGCAAGCCATGCAACCAGTTGGCAGCGTTATTACAGACTCGTCATTCCAAGCCTTTTACTTGAAGTATATGAAAGATGCAGCCACAAATATTTATTTCCCATGAAATAAATACAGCCAGAAGGTGGCGCTTATAATTATGTAGATTATATAGCCACAAAAAACATTTGATCTCCTTTGTTATTTATACTCAAAGGCCCATTCTTTGAGGGCGGTCATGGTGACTCATATAAATCATTTTCATACATATTTGATTAGTTTTAATGAGCTTATAACAAGCTTACATGTATATCCCCCAGATTCCTGCATCTGCGGTAGAGATGCCAGGCTCCACAGATGTGTCCGGCCTGAATGTGCAGTTTGGAGCCCTGGACTTTGGTTCAGAATCTGCCCTTCCAAACTTCAGCCAGACAGAGACCTGCAGCAGTGAGCCCCTCAGAGAGACCGCAGTCGTCTCTCAGTCACAAAGCAGCCTTTACTCCAAACCAATCAGGTCAGTGTGTGGAAGAACTGCCATTTTTGAGATCTGAACTGAAATGCAGTGCTTTTTTTTTTATTTTATTTTTTTATACTTTTTCAGCAGTGATTTTCCTTAATCTCTCAGTGCATGCCGTTCAAACCAGTGTTCATCTTTCGGCATGCTAATATGTTTCCCATCATCTTCCCTGCAGTGAATCTCTGACCAGTTCGGTCCCTTTGCTGCTGCCTCTGGCCTCCTCAGACAGCATTTACCCCCCTCCTTCAGTTCCTCTCCCAAATCTCACCCCATCCCACACAACGCCCAGCTCAGTCACAGCCCCCTCGTCCTCTTCTTCCTCTTCCTCCTCCGCTACATCATCGGCAGGCAACAGCTTCGACTGTGGTGTGGCTCCTCACTCACGACTGACCTTTGCTCAGAGCAAGGAGCCTTCTGGACCTGTGACGGTGGGTTCGGAAACAGACGTTTTAGCTTCAGATGTCTTGCAGCTGTGAAGTAATCAACATATATTTGCTTTTGGGGATTTTTTTTTCCTCCATTATGGTATGATTTTGAGTCTTAATCTGTATTTTTCCAATCTTATTTTGTTTTTAGGATGGGGAAAATATGTAAAATTAAACTGATGTAAAAGCTGCACAAAGCTAGATTAACTGGTTTTACCAACCCTGATCAACTACTTATTGTTTTGTTTTTTGTAAACCAGGGCTTTTCTTCTTAAATTCCCAAGTTTATAAATGAAATCGCTACTATTTTTGTGTCATAAGCTTTTAGAGCCTAGTAAATTCTATGCTATCCTAGCCCTACAGCAACCAAACTTTGCCAAGACGTCCAAACTGGTCTTACTCGGGTATCTATATCTTTTCAGACTGGAACCTCAAAAGGCATTCAGAGAAATGACTGAGAATGCTGGGAAATCTGCACTTTACTTAACATGGGGTCAAACTTTGTTAAACTGTAACTCAAACTGAGAACCTCGTCGAAACTGAAACGTACATCATTACCAAGCTCTGTAATGGGCTCTTGAACTATTTGCCTATGACTTATAATGACTACAGGGGGTTTGTTTGGGCTTTATGACATCACTGACGGCTCCCTAGTACCTAAACTGTTTACCCCACCAACCACATTTTAGGAACTCCATCTTATCTTTTGTAAATGATGCAGAGATGGGGGTTGGCTTGTATAACTTATAGTTACAAAAGGCAACATATTATGTCAATGACCCCTCCATAGCAACCATACTGCTTACCTAGCAACCAATTTGGCAGAACCATAGCTCAAATTTGGGAAATCATAACAACACGGGGCTTGATTTTTAGCACTCATGGTGACATGGTGTTTGTCATATTCTGTAACTCCCTCCATAGCCACCTGTTTGTTTACCATAGCAACCAATTTTACTGTTTGAATGGCACTTTTACAAACCAAAGTCAAAGGATCCGATCTATTTATTTATTTATTAGTTTATTTGACAGGGACAATGCAGTATACATTGCTACAGTTCCAGCAGCCGATGTTCCACATATAGGCTTCTAGCCAAAGACTAATTTGCAGCCCCAGTCCCTGGACCACATATGTAAGCGAATTTGGAAAACATTTGGAAATATCAAAATTGAACCGTTCAGATAAACCGTCAATAAACCGGATACAGGCTGCAGTCTGAATGTAACCCAAGAGAAGGGTTGAGAACGATGCAAAAGCACTAAGCACGACTTTGCAAAGTGACGTTTATTTTGGTGGTAACTAGATTTTTTTTAAAAATTGGCGATTCCTCATTTGTACGTCACGGTGGTGGTTCATCTGATGCTGACTCCTTGATTCTCCAACAGAACGGTTTCAATAGTGGGAGGACCTCTGCTGCTTTAGACAGTAAGCAAAACTATAATCTTCTATAAATCTAAAAATGTCATGTGATGGGTCCAATTTTTTTCACATCCTCGCCTTCTCTCAGACACATCGAGTTCCTCGACTCCCAAACAAGACTCCCCCTCTCTGGTCAGCAGCACCAATGTTCCCCCGTCGACGCCAGCCTCCCTGTTGTCCTCTTCTGTTACGCCGCACAGCTCTGCTCTGCCCAGCCTGGCATCTGAGCTCTCTTCTGCCAGCTTGCCGGCACTCAGCAGGTGAGGCAGATGTTTGGATAGATTTGTGTTGTGCATCTTCAGAAGTTAACCAATGTGACTTCATTGTAGCCATGTAAGCAGTGGCCATTCCTCCGTGTCAGCACTTTGCACCACGTCTTCACTCACGGTGAGTTTTGTAGATTAACCTCACAATGTCTTGCATCTCCATGTTGCTAACATCTCATCTGCACGTTTCAGCAGTATACCAGTGTCGACAGCGTGAACTCCCTCGCCCCCTCATCTATGGCGTTTTCCTCTCCTCCTGTGTCGGCGTTGTCCAGCAGTAGTGTGAACAGCTCAATTGGTGGCCTCAACAGTCTTCATGGCTCTGCAGCTCTGGGTCACGGCACCAACGGTAGCACGCCTTCTGGGATCCGAACCGCCCAGCTGCTGTCCTCTTCCAGTGGTGAAAGAGCTCTTGCGCATCTCGGTACGGTTATATATTTTGTATTGGGCCAGTTTTAAATCGCTAGCTAATATTTTCGTTTACATGATTCGTTTGCTGTTCATTGTTCTGCTTCTGTTGTCTGTGTGCTCCAGGTAAAGCTCCCCCTAATCTCTCTCAGGGGGTTCCTCCACTGCTGCCAAACCAGTACATCATGGGACCTGGAGGTCTGCTTCCTGCCTATCCGGTAAGAACACTCATCCTCTTTCAGCCCTCTAGGAAAGGTTGGATTAGGATTTTTTTTCGTGCTAGTCTGTAAAATTATTTTGCTTTACAGCAAATTTATGGTTACGAGGACCTCCACATGCTGCAATCCAGACTACCGATGGTGAGTTTCAATTCATATTGATATTCACATTAGAACTTCTTATCTATATAGATATGTCCCCTCCATAGCAACCAAAATGTTTACCTTCGCAACCAAACTGGAATATCTCTATCTCAGCTTGTGAATGTCATAGCGGCATGGGAGTTGGTTCATTTTACTCATATCGACATGGAGAGCAATACATAGTCACTGATCCCTCCATAGCAACCAGGCTGTTAATCATAGCAGCCAATTTGGCATGTCTATTTGAGCTAGTGAAAGTCATGGAGACATGGGGTTTGGTTAATTTTACTCATATTGACACGAAGAGCAATATATTACGTCACTGACCCCTCCATAGCTACCAGCTTGTTTACCATAGCAACCAGTTTGTCATATCTCTATCTCAGCTTGTGAAAGTCATAGAGGCATGGGGCTTTGCTCATTTTACTCACAATGCCATTGGCAACATTTTATTCTGTCACTGACCCCCTCCATAGCTACTAGAATGTTTACCTCAGCAACCATTTTGGTAAATCTTTATTTAATAAAAATCATAGAAATGTGGGGGTTAGTTTTTTTACTCGTTGTGACATTGGCATCATTTAAAAAAAGTTTTACATGGTTCAGTACAGGTCAACATCAAAGCTTTCGTGCAAACCTTAGCCTTATAGTGTTAATTATTGTTTATTTTTTATACGTTTTTTGTTCAAATTCAGTTTTAATACCTTGTTTTTTTTACTCTGTTAAAATACAAAACAACACTTTTACACTTCATTATTCTTCTACAAATCCAGCGTCTGAGTTTTACATGTTTTGGCGAAGCGCTTCATTATTAGTTAATATAGCACACACGATTTATGATGCATAATCAGGGCTCTAGAGTGCGACCAATTTGGTCGCATATGCAACCTAATTTCTCAATGGTGCGACTAAAAAAAATCAAAGGTTGCACCGGTGCGACCCGTCGTTCAAGTGGGAAAAAAAAACGAAACTCCGTCTACGGCCGGTCCGCCTCCTGCGCGCGGCTCACAACACGCGTATCACCCATTCATGCGGCTCAATACGCGCCTATCGCGGCAAGCGCGCCTCTCAATTCGCGTTTACCGCGCCGCTGAAGCCTCAGACGCGCGCAAACGCGTCTTTGCATTGACTTAACATGGAAACCCTCCGCGCTTACCGCGCGAACCGCGTTCGATGTGAACGTACCTTTACAGCGGCAGGCAGCTGCAAACAGATCAGACGAGGCCGAGATGATAATTAAGTTTAACGTTGCCTACAATATTGCAAAAGAAGAACTACCCTTCACTAAATTCAAGTCCGAAATAATTCTTATGAAGAAAAATGGCTTGAACGTTAACCCGACGTACAGCAATGATGTCGCGCGCACCCAATTTATAGGAGTCATCGCAGATACATTGAAAAAAAAGACGTCTGTGCAAATTGCGAACAGTGTGTACATGGAATTCCTGATCGACGGAGACACATATATCGCCACAAAGGAATGCATCATTGTGTACGGTTGTATCTTGCGGAAAGGAAGACCGGTGAATTGAACTTGTAAATGAGTTAATCATTTACAAGTCAATATTGTCTATGGACAGTGATTTAAAAAAATTAATAAATAGAGAACTAAAAAAAGTGAACTTGTGAAAATGCGGTGTTAAATGTGATGCAGTTGAAAATTTGGGTGCACCTAACTTTTGTGCTGGTGCACCTAAGAAAAAAATTTAGGCGCACCAGTGCAACCAGTGCAAAAAGTTAGTCTAGAGCCCTGATAATGAATATGCACAGAATTTAAATGAACACAACCAGAAGAGAAACGTCATCACTATTTGCATTGTTCAGTAAAGACTCTCTGATTGCTGTAGGATTACTATGGAATCACATTCCCAGGGCCAACTGCTCCTCTGTCTGGCAGAGATGGTGGCCTCGCCAGCAACCCTTACTCAGGTAACACATACGTCTCTGGTCATTTTCCTGCTAGCGTTGATGCATTGTGATTATTGCCATTTTTTTTTATCCATTCAGGTGACGTCACAAAGTTTGGAAGAGGTGAATCCACCTCTCCAGCGCCCTCTACCAGTCTGTCTGCTGCTCATGCACCACAGACAGCGCAGCCTCCACAGGCACAGAGTCAAGCTCAGAGCCAGCCTCAGCCACAGAGCCACCACAACGCCCAGCAGCCCTTCCTAAACCCAGCTTTACCGCCTGGATACAGCTACACAGGCCTGCCCTACTACCCCGGTGTCCCTGGTGTCCCCAGTGCATTTCAGTATGGCCCCACTATGTTTGTTCCTCCTGCCTCAGCTAAACAGCATGGCATGGGTCTCAACAACCCCACCACTCCATTCCAGCAGCCCAACGCTTACGGCCAGCACCCGTTCAGCTCAGGTTGGTGGAGTTGTGATATATGCACAGTCTGCTCTACTCCTATTGGACGGTTGAAGATTTTATGCATTTTTTTTAAGGGTACGATGACCTGACCCAAGGCCCAGCAGGAAACGACTACAGCAAAAGCTACAGTAACTCCTCTCAAACACAGGCCAAATCTGCTGCTTCTGGTCCAGGGAAAGGTACAAACTCTGGCTTTGTTTTTAATATTTTAAATATGAAAGTTACCTAAATTAAACGCTGCATCATTTTGGATGCCAGGTGTCTCTGTGACGTCTAGCAATTCTGGGGTGCCGGATATCAGTGGAACTGTTTACAATAAAACACAGGTAACTTCGGATTTACGTCTTTAATCATTCAAGATTTTATAGTCCATTTGTGGCAGTTTGTTAGATAAACATAATTATGATAAACATCATAAATTTATTCTCAAAAAGTCTTACATTTGAAAACCCTGCTGCGGCTGCTTGCTCTTTCTTTTTGGTGTTCTGTCACAAAGCTTTTTGCACTTTTTTTAAGCCAAAATGTGTCACCTCTCTTTGATGCAAGAGGTTTCTTGTTTTCCTCTGTTTTTGCAGTCTTGTGGCTTTTTGCCATGAGATCCCTTCTAATTAGTTCAGCAGCGGGTAATTGTCAAACAACTTTTGCTCTTTCTAAATGACCCTGCTCAGAATTTTACATTTTTACATTTTCTATTCTCTCCTACAACAAAATGACAGCCTGAAGTCTCTTGAGGTAGTTGTTGAAGAGGTTCTTTATCTTCTCTGTTGGCAAAGCAGACCATTCTTCTTGGCAAAAAGCCTCAAACTCTTGTGCATGTTTGAGTTCTCCCTAGAGTGCCACGGTAATCATTCTAGAAGTGCAGTTCTTTAGTTCGAACCCCTGATCTTGGCGTTGCTAGCGCAAAGCACAGGAAAGCCATTTTGTTTTATCAGGAAATGTAGAACTCAATAATTATGTCGTAAGTTGTCTAATGCTTTACTGTGCCCCGCAGCCGTTCGATAAGCAGGGTTTCCATGCTGGCACGCCACCTCCTTTCAATCTGCCCTCGGCTCTGGGTGGTACGGGTCCTTTGACCCCGGGTGCAGCCCCTGGTTATGCTCCAGCCCCATTCCTTCACATTCTGCCGGCTCACCAGCAGCCTCACTCACAACTGCTCCACCATCACCTCACCCAGGATGGACAGGTTAGTCTCCGCACTCGTGCCTCTGCCGCAGCCCATGTCTGTTTTCTTGGTGTGCCACTTCGGGCCTTAACTAAAATCTTGCTTCTGGTCTTCCAATTCTTCAAAGTTGAAACTGAGAGCTTAAATCACTGAGACAGCTTTCTGTACCCCTGAACCATGATACAATTGTGACACAATCGGCCTCCTTTAAATATTTGCTCTTGATTGGATTCACTTGTGCGTGGAGGTCAATAGTCATTAAGGTTGAGTTTTATCGAATTTTGTTTAAATAGTATTAGCACACTTTCTTTAAATCACAAAGAGCATTCAACGTCGTCTTGTGAGATCAATGTTATGTTTTGTTTTGGTAGGGTGGGCCGACCCAGAGAAGCCAGTCTAGCTCCATGCAGCAGAAAACCCAGGTCAACAAATCCACCTATGGCAGCTCCCCCTACTGGGGCAACTGAGTGGAATCCACCCGCACCGGGCCAATCAGAGCAGAGGGATGCTCAAACACACTACCATCATCCTCATCCTCTTTCCACGTTCTCATCTCCCCTTTTCAAATTTTTGGCTGTTGTATGTAAAGTATATTTATGTATGTATTTATACAGTATATATGTATTGGTAGGATATGAAATGTGGTTTTTCTGCATTTTGTTTTTGAAGGATTTTTTTTTCCATTGCTAAATGGCTAAGAAGAAATGAATACACAGATGAGAACTTAACAGAAGGGTGATTTTACTTGAAACCGAGAAGGAATCACAATTCACACTTGGGAGTTTTTATTTGTATAAATAACCTGGATCATGTATGTACATTACTGCTACGCTTGATCACTTGATGGTGAAGCATTTTTTAACTTTTGTATTTCGCTCCTCTCTCATTCCCCTTCTCAAATGAACTTTTTTTCTCTTGGGAAGGATTTTAATTTCAGTACTTATTTTTGTGCCCTCTGCCCTTCATTTGTGACTCCTGCCCCAAGTCACCAAATTGGCTAAATGGTAGCATTTTAGATCAGATTTCATTTTAACATTGGTTTTACCTTTGTCAAAATTAAAACTGTCAAGTTTAATCGTTCTTTAGCTTGATTCTTTGACAAGAGAACAGTTTATAAATGTATTTTAAAAGTATGATATACAAGACGGCATGTATACGTTGGATAGCTATGTAAATGCTAGCATGGTTTCTGTATTTAAAACATCAGAACTGCTGTATTTAAGTTTCTGACAAGTAATCATGTGAATTATAAATATGTTTTGAAATAAGTTCCTCCCTGCGAAGCAAATGGATGTAGCTACGCCTAGTTGGATGATATCTGGCTATGTACAAACTCCCCCTAGCTTTATTTTTAAAAGATTTCAATCTGTCGTAGTTTCTTTCTAAAATGAGAACGTTCTTCCTTTTGGTTCACCTACATTGTTATATACCAAACTGGTAATTGAAACTATGGTTGTGTTCTCGTTGGCCATATAGTGTTAACTCTATGTGAGTAATTGGTTGGTTATTCATATTTAAGAAAAAAAAATCAATAGTTTCCAAGTATTTGACTGTATAATATGTCTGTGGCATCACCAACCGGTTTCTGATGTTTCAGGTCTTTGCAGCTGGTGATGGCAAGCAAAGGATGCACAGAAATGTGTATGGCAAACTGTTTTAACACTTAATACTCTTTCAGCCAGTCAGTTAAATTTTAATTAGTTGTAATTCTAACTATATTTAGACTAGTCACAGTTGTGGAATATCCATTATGTGAGTGTAACTAATGAAAACTATGAATAGTCAAAATACTCCATTGAAAAATATTTGCAGATATTTTCAATCAAGTTGGGACTTGTTCCAAATCTAATTGAATCGCTAATTCACGTAGTGCAATTAGAACTGACAATATCTCTGTCTTTATGCCTATCAACATATATTTATCACTAGTCAGAATTAATTTGTTCCAATCTTTTATGTATTCTAAAATGTTTAATGCCACATGTTAATGCTTGCCATAGGCGGCGCTAGTGAGGGTACCTGACTAGCTCAGTTTTTTTCCCGGTTATATAGTCTGTGGTTATCACTCAATAAACCACATTAATTTAGCGAAAATTTACAAAAATACACATCCCAGTGTTAATCATTAACGTTTAAATCAAGCGATATACACAGAAAACATGGGAGACGGGTGTAAACTTTTGGGGCATTACAACATGGCCGCTGATTTCTGGAGTTCGGTCAAACGAACCTCAGAAGCAATCACTTCCCATTGAAGGGGGCGTGGCTTATGCGGAAAGTGCAGTCAATTTAAACACTATAAAAACACCCAAACAAGCGCTATTATCGGTCATAGCTCAAAATCTAAAGTTCTTTGAGCATGTATAAAATGGCAAAATAATATCTTGTTAAATACAAAAAGCACCTTTTTTGGCGGGAAGGTCCACCAATCAACTTATATAAATGGCGGAATTTTTAAAGAACGCTCACGAGGTCTAATACGAGACGGGTAAGGTTCATTTCTATCTTCGTTGAATTGAGTAACTTAAACTCGTATTATCGTCAGTTTACAATTGGGAAATTAACTACATCCGTTTGCCTTTGTTTTAAATGTTCAGCTTTTCAGTAATGCAGATAAAATCTTCCAAATGTTTGGTTTTATTTCAAGCGAAAAACAACATTCAGCAAGTAGGGCTTAAACCTAACATTCATTTATTTGAAGACTTCAAATTGCTCAGATAAATGATTGATTTATACATGAGGTAAGATTACATTTATTTGCTTTAGTTTCAGTACACATGTACAAAAATATTTGTAAAGACAAACCGTTCCATTCTTTGTACACAAATGAACATTTGAAAGTATATATTTACTGATGACACCTTAACCAAGGCACATAATTTCAGTCAATTTCAGAGTAAGCAAACCAAAAATAAAAAGCATTGTATTCTTACCTCACTTAGTTCAAAGGCATATAATACATTTACTTTGTCATAAAAATATAAAACTGTACAAAACTGAAAAGGTAGCAGGTAAGTCTTTTCATCTTCCTCAATCCTTTTTCTTTTTCTTCTTCTCCACCTCCACCTCAACCTCCTTGACTTCAGGTTCAGCCTCAACAGAGTCTATTTTCCTCTTCTTTTTCTTAGCAGGCGTTGCCTCCACACCATTCGTTGTAACATCTTCTTCTGCCAACTGTTTCTTCTTTTTCTTTTTTGGGGTAACTCCATTCTCCTGAAACACAACCACCATGTGTTAAACCAATCAATCCTCCTGAGGCGGTCATGTACTGCTCACCTGCATGATCTAACCCATTGTGTTGGGCCAGTCAATGGTTTGGAGGAGTTTTGATGTAGCATGACCGATATGAGACAAGTCCATGAGAAGGTCAAGTCTCCAGTAAAGACATGCAACATGTCCCACCCAGTCAGTACCACTTCTTCAAACCAAAAAGTCCTCTTAACTTGCACACGCTTAAAAATACTCACTTGTGCCTCAGAGTCACCATTGGGTTGTTCAACCTCCACCTCACCGCCTTCAGCCTCAGCTAGCGCTTTAAGTTTTTTTGCACGCTTCAGTTTCTTCTTTTCCTTTTTCACCAGCTTGCGCTTTATTTCAGCAGCCACCTCCGTTGCCTGTGAATTTTTAAAGGGAGTGAGACACATGCTAGTTCTCTTGCCTTGATGAAATCTTCGTTTAAGTGCTGTGTCAGGCTCATTAAATCAGCTTGGCCTCCATGTTGGAGTCAGGAGAGAAGAGTCATCACTCACAGCACATCTCCAGTACAATTTCTTGTCAAAGTGAAAAACGCTAAAAACAGTTTTCTAAATTTTCAGGGGCTGACGGTCTTAAAATACAAAGAAAGGAGATGCATTTCAAAGCAATACTTGGAATCTAGGAGCAGAAACCTGGATTGGAGGCAATTCATGTCTGGTAAGTGACTTGACAACCATCATGTTCATGAAGCATGAAATAAATGTTTGAAACAATGAAATTGGGTAACGTTCAAGAGGGCGCTGTAATGTCCATCTATTGAGCACAGTCAGTGATGAATATCCTTTTATTCAGCCTGCCAGGCTCATCGTGCCAGACTTTTTGTAGACATTGGAGGAACTTGAGGTCAATTCTCTTGAACATCTTTGAAGGGTGAAGTGTACTTAAAAAAAACCTACCAGAGATTTTTGTTCTTGGCTAGAGGAACTGATTTTCGTGACTGTAGGTGGAACTGGCAAGGTGACCCCATTTATTTCAAGGGGGCGCTGCAGAGCCTTTTCTCATGCTACGATCATGCCGACAATGTCAGATTTTAGCGAGCTTGACCCTTAATTAATCAGTTAGCAACAGATGACGCAGAATAATAAATTTTTTAAATACAACAGGGCTTCGACCTCTGACCTCAAATTAATATGGGTGGAGAGGGTTGTGTAAATATTCTGCATTGATGTGAATTACCTCCGCAACAGCTTCTTTCATGACATCCAGATTCTTTCGTGGAGCATCTCCGGTTTCATAGAAGCTAAGACGCTCTTCCACCTGGCCTCGAAGCTTATCGCCAAACACACTGGTGGGAACCTCTGAGCAGACAAACAAAAACACATTGACAGTGGAAGACACGTCCGCTAAATCGTAAAGTCCAAGCTTTGCTCAGAATAAATCTTCAACAACCACTGAGGTGGATTACTGTTGACGAAAAATAAAAACCATCAAAGCAGGAAGGCAAAGTAAGAAACAGTAGAGGTAGGTGGACTCACCAGAAAAGCAGTCGATGCGTGATGCAATTGTACATTTGTTGGCGAGGTAACGTGAAATTCGACCCTTGTTCTTGGCCGCAGCACGTCCGATGAACGTTGAATGGAAGATAAGTCCATACTTTGGCGTGTTTCCCCTGGTCTTCAGTGCTCTGATTAACATGACAAATCAAAACACATCTACTTTCCCGTATTGGTCAGACCACACACACACAATTGAATAAACCCTTCAAGTTCTTCAAAATGTTTAACCCTTAAGAACTAAATTAATTTAAGCAATAACTCTTCAGATGAATCTACCTCTAAAAATACCTCATCAGCTGCTCAGACTGGGGGGGTGGGGTGTAAAACACTACTCAGTGGGATCACTTTAAGGCACATCGACCAAAATCACCCACTCCCGATCCACCCCTGCCCTGCCATCACCGCAGCCATGCGAACCCCCAGCAGGGAAGGGGAGCCCCAGTACCTGAACAGGGCTTTCTCTGCCCCCAGTATCTGCACAGTGGAGGCCGGATATTTGGCCAGGTTAGTTAGACTGCCAGCGTGAGAGATCAAACGTGCGCCAACCTGTTGAAAGAAGGTCAATGTTAAAAAAAACTTTATCAATCTTTACAATCAGAGCACAATTTGATTTTCAATTGAGAAATACTTATTAAAAAAAAAATGAAAAAAAAAAAAAATCATTGTTTTGTTTCTAAACTGAAAAAATGTAATGTACGAATGGTACATGGATTTCTTATTTTTCTATTAGGATTAGTCAGTTTGATATTGCCAAAGCACACCTCCTAGAGGAATAATTATTAATTTTTTAAATATTTAATCTAATATTTGCGCAACACATAGATCTATCACCTATTCCCATACCACTTTTTGTACAATGGATACACGTATTTTATCAAACTAAAGACCAAAAAAAGCCTGCTTTTAAACAATAAGGAAAATGGATTGCTAAAATCTCTTTTACAAGTCATTAAGCGACTCCAGATCTTGGTGTAAAATATACTGCAGGGGAAAATAAATAAAAGCCACAAATGTGGTTGACTTACCACATCACCAATAAGAGCTGCGAGATTGGGTGCCACTTGACCCATTTTAGATCTAAGGTACTCTTGCAGTTCTTGTCTGTAGTTTGAAAGGGACACAACACGATTGGAGAAGCTCTCGATGTTGATCAGGTCAATAGGAGAGATATCCATACCTACAGGGGAAAACCAGCGAAAAGAGATCAATCTCAAGGCACGATTTGTTTAACTCTGAGCCAAAACAACAAGGGGTTCAGTTAATGAAGTATGTTGTCATCACATTGTTTCAGTGGATTGACAGATTTGAATAACATCATTACATTTCAAACTAATCGTTGCATTTATGATGCTCTTACTTACCCATAGAGCTGCGGGATGCATCAAGGATCGCCTGAGCTTTGGCACTGTCCATCGTTATCTCCTCTAAGGCTTCTAACGATTCTTCAGATAATTCCTTCCTGTTCCCAATCAGCTTGGCCAGTTTGCAGTAGGTACTGTTATCACTCACTATCTTTATGAGCTCTGGGAAGTGGTAACCATACCACTCACTGCATAAAAAAAAAAATTATATCAAAATGAAACAACTTCACGGTGCTGAATATTTTGTCAAACAAGTTCTGGAGCCTCTGTACTATGAGCACGCACCATTTTCCTTGAGAACCGCAAACGTTTGCAGTGTTTACAACTGAAACAAGAGTATTCACAACCCCATCTACTTTTCAATGGTTCCAGTGTAATAACATTCAATACAGATCTAAATTAATGTGAGCAGTCTTCCAGTTTCTTCAAGCATATAGTATTCCTTACATAATGCCTTTTAAAAGGGATTTCATTTTCTCAGTTAAAAGCATGATTATGGTCAAAATAAAACTGGGATCAGCCAAGGATTTACTAAAGCCTGTTTCCTCCCACAGGTTGTGTTATGACCATTTAACTGGGCTAAACACTCCCGGGGAAGAACTTTACTGTTCCTCCACTTTTTGTACAGCCAGTGCACTAGACGGCTCTGTCTGCGGTAAGCTTTTGGAGGCTAGTAGAACAGGATGGTGCAATTTTTGGGTATTTAGCAAGATCCTGGCTCGTAAACCATTCCTAGGTTAATGGACCTAAATATAAACAAATCGAGGCAACATTGAGCCTTTTAAGACTGGCAGGCTCCACTAAGTAGGACCATGTACAAAATATTTGGAACAAATGCCTTAACGGCAGCAAACTGAAAGATGTGAGAACACCCCCTTAAACCTAAACCTAGTTAAAGCATACTTTTAAGGTGATCAAATTACTAATCACCTGGTATTATGGGACCAAAAGGGATCTAACCAAGGATTTCTGCTAGGAACCTCTTCTAAATTTACACAATTTTGATAAAAGTTCCTGCTTACCGAACACGCATGGAGAACGTGTTGATGTCCTTGTCCAGTTGGTCCAAGAGGGCAATGGACTGGATTATCATGTTATCTGCTCTGTTAACGTTGAACTTCACTTTAGCTCTGGAGTAGCTGTGACCCAAACCCAATTGAGCCTTAGATGCAGCTTGAGCGGTCAAACCTTTGACCAAGGAATGGAAGTGCAGTCGAATACCTGTCAATCACAATCAGTTTCATTAGCTAAGGCGACTCCATAGTTTGTCAACCGATAGTATGATTGCCAGTCTGCTCAGATTTTCAGTAAAGGCATCAGAAATCAGGAGATATAGGTGCATCATAACAGCGCTCAGTTCAAAATGGTTTGGGGTAATCAATTTTTTTAAAGTTCAACTGACCCCTTATGATTTCTGCCACAACACCACCAGTTTGGATGGATAGGTCAAGATCTTCCTGTAGCGCAGCACCAAGCTTAGCATCAGAGACTCCCAGCAAGGCCTTCTTTTTCCCTCCTATTGGAAGGTTAGTTTCCAAAAACAGTTTGAGGTCTGCATGTAGGACTCCTGTGGGGATCAAGTTAGAATTGGGAAATTAGTAAACGAAGGCCACATTACCAAGACGATCAGTTTAAAGATGTCAGATAACAGCAGATCTGCAGTTGATGATGGGTAAGTACATCATACATCAGAGAGAGCATTTGGAAAGACATGATCTTAAAGAATTACCTTCAGAAATAGCATTGATGTTTTCCAAAGCGGTCTGGGCGGATTTGAACGGGAAGAATGCACTCAGATTGACGACACTACTGAACTTCCCAACATTTAAAACACTTGCCTCCACCTAAAGAAGAAAAAGTTTTACTAAGAAAACTTTTTTTAATAAAAAAAAAAAAAAAAAACTTTTTTGCCATTTCATATTCATTCTATTTCCGCTTGTTTTAAATCAAATTGTGCAACCCGTATATAAAAACAAATGGATATTACCAAAGGAGTACCATTTAATCTGAGTCTAAAAGACAGATGCTTTGTCCAGTCCCATGGTAAAGACCAGACACATATGCCAAGAAACAAGTTTGAGTTGCTCTCTTCCTGTTACCCAAAACAAAATGGCAATTGCACCCCCCCCCTCCAATGCAAATAAAAAAAAAACGAGAATACACCATTTTTAACATACAATGAATATTTCTGGCCAATTAGTTACGTCAGCAACTGATCAGTCAGTGACCAATAGGAGGTCACTTTTTCCTGATTGTATAAAGAAAATAGTATTTTTGTTCCGACTAGCCTGCTATTGGAACTATTTAATGGGGGTGTAATGTAATTGAACGGACCGACCATTAACTTTATGGTGGCTGTATTTTGATCTCCTGCAGCCAATCCCCAGCCATTCAAATGTACTGGTCGCACACCAGATACTTCAAATTGAGATGGACCAAAAAGAGTGGGCAAGTACCTGCCTTCGAGGTGTAAGTGTACAACAAAAAGTTTAATTTCTTGGGTTCTAGAAAAATTCAGACCGACAATCCACATGTCACATCATATGAATGCCACCTAATGTTAATTCTAATTTGTTTCTAAAAATTCCAAGTAGAGAAAATGTGAAAAGTGTATGTAAAAAAAATGCCTGGGCCTGAAAAATGTAAAATAAGATTTAAAGACAATAGTTACAACCTGAGGAAGAAGCATTCCGATCTCCTCCACTTCTTTGACTGCAAACAAGGCATATCCTGCAGCATGCTCGAACACCACGTGTAAAAGCACCTGAGAGTGATTAGACGACAATAATACAATTAATTGATCGCCAAATGAAAGATTAATTATTCCCCAAATACTTTATATCAATACTGAGAGTAAAACAAAGGGAGACTAGCACACGTGCACGAAACACACACACACGATTGAACTTTCACAGGTAAGAATCATCTCAATTTTAAAGCGTTTAATGCGATAATACTAAAGCATTGCGTAAGCTAAAGATAACAAGAGTTGTTAATAAACAACCAATCCTTAGATTGTGCTACATTTGGAGAGATTGAAGCTCGTTAGCATGGGTTAGCAACTCCACCACGTGTTCCGTCCAGGAGATCAGTTGCCCTGTCCGTCACTTCCCAAAATCATAAACACCTTACATAATTGCGAACAGAAGATCAATCACAACCACCAAGAAGAGGTGAGTGAAGGTTAATATTTATGATCAACTAGACGAAAATGGGTAAAGGGCTTAAGAACGGCCTTAGGCCTCGTGTTGCTAGGTTCACCTTAACAGTTACGTAGTTCGAAATGTTTGTTTCAGCGATCATAGAAATTATAAGCAAATAAACGTGATCACAACAAAACAATTGGAGCTTCTCTGTAAAAGTACAAAATGACACTTATGAACTATGTAACGTCACATGCAAGTAACCGTTAAGATGACCGTTAAACAGTGACTCGTCTTTTTTAAGTAGGTTATATTAAATAGCCTAAAACACAAACATATTTTAAAAAAAATGTATTATTATAGGTAGTTATTGTCAATTCAAGTTTTACCATGTTTGTAGATCTCGTGCGCCACGCACGATGTGTAGCTTCTTTCCTTCTCTCGGTGAAACAGGAAAGGAATCCGCATGCGCTGAAAAAGAAACTCCCCGTGACCGAATCTCGCAGAATATATCGCGAGATTTCAACAACGCGCTTGTTTGCTGTTGAGCGCCATCTATCGGAAATTAGAGGAAATACTTCAGGAGTTTTTTGTAGGAAAAATATTGACAGTGAACTTAGTGTTGTAGATCCAAAACGAGATTTTCGATATATGAATAGTGAAATAAGAGCAAAATATAGCTACAACAATATACATTAGATTTGTAATTCATACAAGTATTGTTTGTAGTTTCATAACGCTTAAAATGTTATAATGTTTTAGTTTTGAATCGCACAGGTATAAAGAGCCATATTGGATTGTCTTTTGGGAAAAGGCTGTAAACGAGTCTGAGAGTGGTAAGAATCCGAATTCATACAATAATCTTTTATTATTACAGTATTATTGTTTATTTTTCACATGATGTCACTACATTTAAAGCAATTTCTAAAAATATAGATTTTGTCTGATGGTAAATAAAAAAAAAATCCTATATGACTTGATCCAATAAACATTGAAAGTGTTATGACAGGAAAATGTGCTGATTACATGCTCCCGCAGTAATTGTAAGCAAATTCGAAGATTGAAGTTTTAAAATTAGTTTCAGATTTGTCAAAATAATAAAGAATTATTAATATAATCAAAGTGTTATAGTGTGCAAAAGAGCAGCACATCTTGAAATCCCAGTCTGCTTTGAAACCATTGTCTGGGAGAGAATAACTACCTTGTGCTCAATCAAGTAGACTCCAGTTGGTTTTTTATCAGTCTTGGCTTTCTCAGACTTCCGACTTTCTTTTTTCCACCCAAAGATGCGTGGATCAGTTCCAGGATGTCTGGTGCTGCTGTGTCTTTTGGCTTTCGTGGCTGACCATGCACAAGCACACATTGCATTTTTCAGCCCCAAAGAGATGAGAGAGCTCAGGGTGAGACATCCAGAGGCTTACATCACCTTTGACGTGTATAGAGATGAGTGCTTTTACAAATGATGAAAGGTCTCTTGTCGCCTACCACAGGAAAAGGAGGAAAGGAAGGATGCAGATCGAACCGATGAGGTTTTGATTGATGAAATTTCTCCAGAAGAGTACGGAGGGGATTCAGTGGTGAGAGTGATCCTGGGGTGCTTGCATTGTCCATATTGAGCTAAAATATTGACTCAGAATGTCTGCTGTCTAAATGATATACCCCCAATATATGAATTGAACACAAACGAGTTTATTTTCATCTGGGTAACTTCACCTATGTGTATTTCTCATCTCCCTGAAGGACCAGCCTGTTGAATTAGGGCTGAAGCGCTCAGCTAAAAAGAGCCACATCGGATCGGCTTTTGGTAAAATGCTGCAGAGCATCGTAGATGAGCCTGAGAGTGGTAAGACTCTTATAATATTATGTAGATTAATATTAAAATAGCAATCTAGATGGCTAAAGTTTGCGCACAAACTTTGATGTTGGCTTGTAAAAGCGCTGTTTAAAAGTATTTTTGAAATGTTCTCAATCACCATAATACCCCAATCTCTGGTATGACTTTCCTAAGATGAGCTAAAGATATAGAAAATCAGTTACTAGGGTAAAGAGTTTTGTTGCTATGGAGGGTGGCATCATGTAATGTTCCCCATGTCATTTAAAATGAAACAAATCAACTCCAATGTCATGTTCCAAAACTGAGATAGATGCTAAATTGGTTGTTGTGGTAAATAGTTGGTGTTGTCAGTGATGGGAAAAAAATTATTATGATGACTAACCTAAACAAGGAGTATGTGCCTTTCGACAGCCATTATACGTCAATTAAAAATCTTTAACCCCTTCTAGAGCCTAGGGTTCAAATACTTTTGCTCAGTGGTTGGTATGTTCTTGCACAAACTGATAACCTCCACAAGTGTATTGAGTTTGAAGTTTCCATGAGGTTGGAGTTACAATTTCACAAATGTTTCAGACTGGTACCAATAAAGGAATTCCGAAAAATCACTGAGAATGCTGGGAAAATTTCCAGTGGCTTAAAATGTGGGCAAACTTTGTGAAACTGTATTTTAAACCTCATCGAAGGTTCAAACAGACAACACTTGTGGAGGTTATCAGAAATCAACTGTCCTTTTGAACAACCAACACCATAGTAATGGCTTGAATATGTGGTTTCCAAAACGTCGTGTGACTAAACCAGGGAATTTCCTGCGGGTAAATATGAAAAACTGTCAATAAAACATAACTCCTTCATGTAAAGTGTATCCGTTTTACTATTATACGTTTACTGAGATAAACATCATTCATACGCCAATCAGTCGAGCGTTTGTCGTTTTTATCTGAGAAAAGTAAAACACAACATCGCCCCCTGCAGGTCACCACACGGCGAGTTTACTTATATTGCATGTTACATACACATTGGTAATTCAAAGTGCTTTACAGAGAATTAAGACAGTGAATGAGGAACATACAGAAATTGACAGCTGGATATTACATTAAATTTCAATAAAAAATGCAAAAAATTGCTGCGATGAAAGCGGTGCTGTGGAAATATTTGGTTTTTGAAATTTGTAATTGGCACATGTGCATCTTTGGGAACTCCTTCTTATCTAATTTCTGTGCTCTGTTTCAGATTAAAAGGAGGACCGTGTCAGCTTTGAATAACAAGTGCATTCTGATGTGAAAAAATGGTCCGTCTTTGTATCACAATAAAATCAAATTGCTCACAAATTCGTTTTCTTGTCTTGCAATGGTAACTCATACATTTAGTTAGGGCTCGAGCACTGAAGATGTGTAGAACTCTCAGAATAATATTGTTGGTTTTTTTTTTTTGCTTTTTTTGTGCTCAAAACGTCACAAAATTCCGCATGCACGTCAGATCTGGCAAAAAAATTACGTCAGATTGGGGTTTGAAAATAGGCAAAGTGTCTCTATAACACCACCTAATGCATTTCAGCTTTTAGTACACTAACAGTATCTCATAGGCGAAGTAAATTTGGCACACATGTAGGGTGCCAAGACTTAATTATGGATTGCGTTTCCAAAATCCACAGGAATTCGGCTATTTCGCAAAACCCTCTACAAATGACCACTTTTACTCTGTGCCAGTTTTATCTGTTATTCTCCAAACTCCATCAGTATTATCTTAAGGCATGTGGGATGTTTAGTTGCAAAGCTTTTTTCACTTCGTTAAACAATGTTCTCATGGCGGTCATCAACATTTTGACATACACAGGAAGTTGTTAATAAACTCAACCATAAAATGTCTGATAGATCCCAAATTTACCAGTAATGTTAACAGCCCATGTCTGAACACATCTACAATGTGAACTCTTGGTCAGGAAAAACTACGTATAACATCGATAATGTACCTCTTTTTACCAATTTTGACATGCGTCAAGAATATTGGGCAAAACGCTAACAAATTTGGACTCATTCATGGTGCCATCTGGTGGTCATGACAATTTGCCTGTATTGTTCTGTAATTTTACCATTTTAATTTAAAGTGCAACAAGGTGGTGACGGAGCTACTGAGCTCTTTGACGGCTGCTTCCAGCTTTAATTACATTTTAAACAAACAAAAGCACATGCAATTAATGAACCGTGACAAACTTGCTTTGGGTGTTTATAAAAGGCTTATCAGTCAATATTCATCGACCTACTATAAAAACAAAGGAGTATCTCTTGTGCTTCATTCACATGGTCCTCTGTCAACAGATCCAATGCAGCGAAGAATCAAATAATGACTTGTTCCTCTTTCATTTGTCTGCTGAATGTGGATGTACTGGATGCTTTTGTTTGGAGGTGGGAACTCCATTCCATGAGTACTATAAAGATTGGATTGTGCCTCGAGGTAACTTGAACATATTAAGCCCATCAGAAAGAAATGTGCTTGACGCGTCAATCTTCTTCCATCCTGCTGAACTGTTCTTTGCAGCTTCTTGTAAACATTCTGCTTTGCATTGACCATAAATATTCACTTTAAACGGGCGGCGCAGTGGGTACCACTGTGGTCTTCCAGTTACAAGGTTGTTGGTTTCAGGCATTTTAGCAGACACCAGCAGACCCCCGTGGCCCCAAAGGGAATAAGCAGGTTGGAAAATGAATGAATGAATTCACTTGAAACAGTTTTCAAATCTAAAAACAGCTTTTTAGGTGATGCTTGACCTCAGATGAACGTTGTCTTTACAATTTTGCTGTCAGTCTCTCACAAACTTCATATTCCTTCACTCCAAGGGCCGGATCTCGGGCTGGCGGAGCTGGCAGGACCAGCAAACAATCACTATCAAAATATTTCCCAGATATTCCCTCTGCTTCTTCTGAAATGGCACAGTAGATTGGAATGGAAGCTCCCTCTTCTGCCGTCTGTGTTGGGGAAAAATACAGACGTAACAAACTTATTATTGCAAATAACTGTGAACTCTTTTTTTTTTTTGTAGCTGAACATGAGATTTTCATTTCAAGTTATACAGCTACTTAACAACTGTTCCACCTACAATCAGAGCTTATTCTGAAAAAAAGTGTGAAAATAGGAGCAAGCCAGTGTTCGGAAGTGGCACATATGTTTTCAATCTGCAACCGCACATGTTTTTTCTCAAAACTGGAAGAGAGGTAGAGCGATACCAACATGATGAAATGTTAATCTGGTGCTTTTATTTCTATTAATTTGTGCATTTATGCACTACCCCACCATATCTTGGTAATTTAAAAGGGGAAACCCCATCAACCAACCATTGAAGCCAAAATGACTGTTTTTGTGGAGTTAGAACGCTGTTACTCTCTCCCCCTTCCTCAACTACGCTCAAATCGCACATTCTAAAAAACATTTGAGTCACTGATTACTATATTCGTTATAAAACAAAACATGAACTTACTAGAAATTTTATTAACCAATGTAGTGAACATAGAGAAACCGCCTGGTAATTCCAACACTAGCAAAGAGACACTTTAAGATAGCACGGTGACAACATCTTAAAATGCCCACACTGTTACAGAATGTTCTCAGGATATTCTAAGAACATCCTTGCAAGGTCAAGTAGGGAATCAGGTTTTGTCTAAATATTTAGAAAGTTTAGGCTGAAGTTAGAGCCATCTGCTGGGATTTAGTGCAATATTGTTATCAGTGACTCACTTTGAAAAAGAAAAATCCAACCAAGTTGAAGAGAAATCGAATAATGAAGTTATAGTTTCTCATTACTTCAGTCATGACAATACCAGGATGCAAAGAGTTCGCGGTCACCCCTGAAACACAGACAAAAGGTTAAAATCGCAAACTGCATCACCAGATTTACATTTTCAAAATGATAAAACACTGATTATATGAAATTGTGTAAAATTGCAGATCAGGATCTGATGGGTGAAAATAATCAGTTCACCCTGGAGAGTTTACCAGAACTTCCAGTTTCTATTTCAACTATGAAGGTAACTATGTTTTTTTATCATCGTTAAATTATTTGAATAAAAATTCATTGGAATGCATTTGAACACAATGCACAGTTCTTTTGGTTAAATCATTAGGAACATTATTTGTAATAAAAACTGTTATTCCTACAATCTGAGCTTATTCTAAAAAAAAGAGTGTGTAAATAGGAGCAAGCCAGTGTTTGGAAGAGCATGTATGTTTTCAATTTTGGACAATTTAACACCTTTTTCACTAAAATTGATTTGTTTGTCGATGCTGTGTTGTTGTTTTGTTTATTCATTTGTGATTTATGCATTTTATTACGATGCAGTATTTTGTCGATTCATTAGGAACCTAATTTTTACAAGATTTTGGTCAAGTTTTGGCTTTTTTTTAATAGAACAGATGAACCGGATCAGAAATTAAGTAGGAAAGAAAGCAGGGTGCGGAGCAACAAATGGACCATCGTTTTAGATGAATTTGAGAATTTCAAGAAGATGTTCTAGGTTGTACAGCTAACAACTGTTATACATACAATTGAAGCTTAGTCTGAAAAAAAAATTGTTTGTAAATTGGAGCAAGCCAGTGTTTGGAAGAATACTTTCGAAAATTGAACCAAAGCTTTCAAAAAGCGAAAATCCTACAAAAAAAGCATCAAGGTGTACAGAAATATCCAATAAAATGCTCTTAAATCTTCTCATTACAGCAGCAGTGAATAAAGCATGCTTCGGGATCTCAACCTGTCCCCTGGAGCCGCTGAGCCAACTCGTTCGTCCAGATGATATTGTGGAGCTTGGTGTGGTTGTATGCCGCATCCATCAGATGGTTGAGGTTCTCACCACGGAAATGAGCAAAGTCCACTTCCCCTTTCCAGTGATTCATCGATGAAATATTCACAATTCGGGCTGGGGCGGATTTCTTTAAAAGATCTGCGTGAGACATTGGTTTAATGAGTCTGAACTCCATCTTGGAGATTGGCAGATGAGAAAAGAGAATGACCTAAAAGCAGATGGGTCAGCAGGAACGGTCCAATGTGGTTGGTTGCAAAAGTGATTTCCAAACCATCATCAGTGATCTTTCTGGGAAGCCCTGTGAAAATATACAAGCACCATCATGCATAATATACCAGTGTTATATGATATACGTGCAGATCTCAGTTGAGTTGGGTTAACCCTTTAGAGTTGCACGTGGTTATCTCATTTACATATACATTCTAAATATATGTGGATGCTATGTATTTCTTAATTGCCGTTTTGGGGTACATTGTGTTTGTATTATAATGTGTTTTTTGTGCATTTTATTGCTCTTTTAGGGGAAGACTGTTACCCTTCTCACAACTCTGCCCTTCTGTGGAATTAACAAGGCATTTGTGCACAAAGAGCTACCGCTCACTGGATATTTTCTTATTTTCTGACATTTCTCTGTAAACCCTAGAGATGGATATGAGTAAAAAATCCCAGTAGATCAGCAGATTCTGAAATGCTCAGACCAGCCCAGACCAGAGAACGCTGGGAAATTTCCACTGTCACAACATGGTTGCAAACTTCAAACTGAATATTCAGATTTAGAATATTTGAGTCTCTAGAATGTTCACCATTGGCTTCTAATGGCCTTTGAAAACAGATGGGAATATGCAACAAGCTTTGTCGATAGTAACAACTTAATGACATCACTGGCAGCTCGCTAGCAACCAAGTTGTTACCATGGCAACCAAAATTTCTGTTTACCCACATTAAACACTGTTTACCGTAGCAACCCAATTAGCACAGCTTCAGAAAATCATAGAGACATCAGGGTTGGTTTATATTCATAGCGACATGGGGAACATAATATTACACCACTGACTCCTCCATAGCAACTAAACATTTTACCCTAGCAACCAAATCAGCAGAACTATATCTCAGCCTCAGAAAATTCTAGGAACATAGGACTTAATATATATCACTCAGAGTGAAGGGAACCTTGTAATGACATAACTGATATCTCCCTAGCAACTAGATTGTACCTAGCAACTAGATTGTACCCAACAACGGTTTAAAAAAATCTGTAGCTCAGCTCAGGGAAATCGTTGGGGTACATTTATACCCCACATAATTAAAAACCGTTTTAGATGGCACTTTTTCAGGCCAACATCAAAGTTTGTTTGCACACCTTTGAACTTTGCGGTTGGGCAGGTGTACCTAATATAGTGGCCGGTGGTGTGTATGCAAGAAAAAGTAGTTTGGAAACATGCCATTTTAGGGTGGAATAGCTATTAACAAGCAAAAGCACAAAGGAAACATTGGTTTTGAGGGAACGTTGTTAAACAATAAGGGTGGTGAAGGTGGGGGGGCGGGGGGTGTTAAACAATAACTTATAAAGGAACTCGACCTGATGCTCCGGCGTTATTGACGAGGATGTGCACCCCCTTCTCTTCCTCCAGAATCCGAGCTGCAAACTCGCGCACAGAGGCAAGAGACGAGGTGTCGAGCAGGCGCAGGTGCACGTTCTGGTTTCCAGTGGCTTCTGTGATCTCCTCCAGCGCTTCAGACCCACGAGACTCGCTCCTGCAGGCCAGGATCACCCGAGCCCCACGTCGAGCAAAGTCCAGAGCGATGAACTTCCCGATCCCTGAGAGATAGAGACACACACGAGACAGCGCTGATCCCGCAGCACTCCCTAAGGGCGAGTATAGTGCTAGTCTATATTTATCTAATTCCCATTTCAACAAGTTTTCCAACGGAGCTCATTGAACCTTCAGGTCTGCAAAACAAGATGGATCACGTGTCCAAAAAGAAAGCACCAGGGCTATTCTCACCTGTGTTGGCTCCGGTTACAATCGCAGTTTTCCCTTTTAAACCCACGGCGCAGGAGCGCGGTGTCCAGGAGGGTTTGCGCCGGGCGCGCACGATGGCGAGAAGGATCAGAGTTGAAACCATCCATAACGGATGGGAGTAAATGTCCCTCCACTCCCAGTCCATCCAGAAAGTCCCGGAGCTTGAGTTCAAATCCTGGCTTTGCGTAAGTAATGATAAGCCGAGCCCCAGTGACCTTGCGCACAAGGCTGAGATTGTAAAACACAGTGTACAACCCCAGTGACACCACCTCCCAGGCGTTCCTTTCTTTCTTTCTTTCTTTCTTTCTTTCTTTCTTTCTTTCTTTCTTTCTTTCTTTCTTTCTTTCTTTCTTTCTTTCTTTCTTTCTTTCTTTCTTTTCTTCTTTATATTTCTTTTTCTTTCTTTTTCTTCTTTTTCTTTCTTTCTTTCTTTCTTTCTTTCTTTCTTTCTTTCTTTCTTTCTTTCTTTCTTTCTTTCTTTCTTTCTTTCTTTCTTCCTTCCTTCCTTCCTTCCTTCCTTCCTTCCTTCCTTCCTTCCTTCCTTCCTTCCTTCCTTCCTTCCTTCCTTCCTTCCTTCTTTCCTTCCTTTCAAAATGTTGATACAATGTAACATTTTTGAAGGCCGTAGTCTTTATTGTTTTTTTAATTAAAGAAGAGGACAGTATATATATATACAGAGAGAGAGAGAGAGAGAGAGAGAGAGAGGCAGCAAGGCGGAGAGAGATTCGGGTGGGATGGGAAAGACGACAGGTTCAGCACTCGAACCTGCGTCGCCCTGCGCAACCGCTCATGCAAGGCGGAGAGAGATTCGGGTGGGATGGGAAAGACGACAGGTTCAGCACTCGAACCTGCGTCGCCCTGCGCAACCGCTCATGCGTCTCCTGTACACTATCCACTATAACACGGGGCAGGATACAGTGTAACTTTTGATGACTTTTGTAATTAAAAGAATCTTTATTTTTAGGAACTCTCTCTTTCTCTCTCTCTCTCTCTCTCTCTCTCTCTCTCTTTGTTTCTTTCTGACAATCCTCACAGTACAGAAACACAGAAAAAAATGTTCACCTTATTTATATTTACTATATATATGCTATATATATATATATATATATACACATTACACATTTTAATTTTGTACATTTAGCAGAATTGGGTTATAGCTGTTGGGTTCTACCTTATCTAAACTTCATCCAGATTTTTAACAGATGATGAATTAGGAAAGGTTACAGAAATAACAACGGTGGTGGTGGAGGTTGTATACAGTGTGCAATTCTTTTGGAAAGAACAGCTGCTAGTAACATTGCAAAAAATAACGCTTTGATTTAATCTATACAGAGTCATTTTTACTATATTTACATAACTTGCGTATTGATACTGTACTTTGGTCTGCACTTTATCTGTGTTTTCTGCTTCACAATACAATCAATAAGAGATAACATCAATAACAAGCGCAAACCATGTTTGGTTGTAATACAAAAGAAATGTATCCGTTTGGTTGTTTTGGTTAAAATTTTCTCTCACATTTAGGATCACATCAGTAAACCTGTCTTTCAAGTTCTTGACTTTTAGAGGACGCTATAGCACTGGGTGAACAGAAGACTTATAGTTCTAACCATAGTTCTAGCAGGCAATTAATAAAGATCCCCCATGCAGCAAGAGCTCATTATAACAAATGTTTCTGTTACCCAGTAGCAGCTAACCATTAAGCTGCGTCGGTTAGTAAGTTAAAGTAAAGTAAGTTAAAGTTGTGCTGTTACTATTGTGCTGAAAATGCATTCAGTGGAACAGACAGACACTGGTAGTCTAGCATACAGTCGAAAGTTTGCAGCTGATAACAACCTTACTTACCAACATTACACTGCAAAAATGGAAATCTAAGAAAAACTTAGATTTAAAAAATCTTTTTTTAAAGTTTTTTTTTTAATTTTCTAAAATTGAAACAAAATTAAATAAAAATCATTCATTCTTTTAGGACTGCATACTCTAATTTGTCAACGTCAATGTCAAATTTATTTATAAACCAATTTAAAACAACAATTTGGTTGAAGGAATGCTGTTTACCCTAAAATCTTAGTGAATACTTCTGATTTTAAGACCAAGTTGTATTGTTCACTTGATTTAAGAACATATATACTTGTTTTAGTTTTTTAGCTTAGTTTCAAGAGCACTTGTGACCCATTACAAGTTCAAATATTCTAGTTTCATTTCAGATGTCACATGTTTTGATATTTTTTTTGTCTATTTTTATATATTTTTTGCTACTTTTAAGAAATCTTGCCAAGTCAAATTTGCTAGGATCTGCTAGATTTTTTTCTTGTTTTATTTTCCAGTGAAGTATTTATGAGGTGCCCTACTGTCCCTAGTGGCCTGGATCATAACGAACTGAAAAGCTCCTAAAGTCACGATATTGGGTAGGTATACATGGGGTGATGGTAATTTATTTGCATTTTCTTGTGGTATTTCAATATTAAGACAACATCCATGGAGTATACTATAAAATGCAGTTTTTCAGAGTCTCTAAAACTATTTTTTGAATGGTGTGCACCCAACGCTGTCAATCACTTTTGTGTGTTTACTGAAGGGAATAAGTGAGTTATTAGTGTTTTCTGAGCACACATCAAGTTCACGTACGTCTTTATCTTATCAGTTCTTGATTTTGATCAAACATTTGAAAGTAAAAAACAACCTGTGATAATGCTAGCAGTGTGCTTTCTAGTTCCTGTCTGGTTCCTGCCCCCTTCCACTATCACATGTTTCAAGAGGAAACATGTGTTGGAAGGGGGGAGGGGCGATGGTTTCTTATAAATAGTCATGGCACACAAAACACTATAGTACCACCAAACAAGCCCAATTAGGACCAGTTCAAGTATCTGGATGATTGGATTCCTGCTGGATGAAGGAAATGAAACAGGAAGTCAGCATGGTCGAGGATGTTAGCATTCAAGGCCATGTGGCACCCACTGTGTTGTCCATGTTGAAGATCAAGAACGAATGTGTCCGAGTGGTGCTTGCAGAAAGCTTCTGCACCTTCATCATGATGGTGAGAGCTGTTTCGTTCTTATGCGCTCACAGTAGCGATTACTACAGAAATATACCATTTGTGGAAAAGTGATAAGAATTCATTTGGGATCCACTTAGGGGCATTTACAATATGGACTATTTCTTTCAACATTGAGACAAAAGTGTGACGATATTGAGTTCTGAAGCACAGATTTTCCATAGACTTAACGTGGAGATGAAACATCATAGAGATATGGTGGTTTGTTTATCATTTGACATCACTTACAGCTCCTTAGCAACAAATCTTTCCCCTTGCAAGCAAATTTTCGTTATTATCGAAGTGATAGTAAATGATAAAGACTTCAGGATTGGTTTTTGTTTTTAGTGACTAAGTGAATATTATATTATGTCGCTGACCCCTCCATAGCAACCAGGCTGTTTACCTTGGCAACCAATTTGGCATGTCCCTATGTCAGCTAAGGAAAGTCCTAGAGATATGTGGGTTGGTTTAAATCACTTATATTGGCATGGAGAACTTTGTATGATATCACTGACTCCTCCAAAGCAATCAATTATTCTCCTTGGCAACTTTTAATTTTTTTTTTGCTCATAAAATACTTTTTAAATACTTTTAAAACCCTTTTCTATATATATTTAGAAAAAAAAAATCAATTTTCAATTGAAATCTTTAGCTGAATTTCAGCCGAACGTTGAGTGAAGTCCCCGACCTGGTGTTACAACCATAGGGGATGTGGGTGTTTTAATATTAACACTTTTTTAGTGTGTGAGGTACTTTCTGGTACTTTTCCACCAGTTTTCTCCACACTAAAGTAAAAATATTTAGAGTAGTCCACGTGAAACACAGATCACATGACCAGTTGCATGATATTTAAACTCCCCGTGACAACAAATCCTTTATTTTAACGTTAATCCAGAATAAACTTCACACTATGATCACCGTTAGCACCACAACCGCTTCTGGTTGGGGGAGTGCCACAGGGATTTCTTCACTATGGTTATATGCCAGTGTTGCTCTTGTGTGTTAATTGTATTGTAAGTTCTGAAATGGGAAGAATCTTATTATTGCCACAAATTTCTTCCATTTGCAAAAATGTTGCACAGAATGTTCTGCGCAGCGAACTGTTCAGTGATTTGGTTAATGTTGATGGTACATTGTGTTTTCCAGGTGTTTGGCCTTGGCACCGTGGCCCAGGTAGTCACAGGAAATGGAATTTTTGGCGAGTTCCTAAGCATAAATCTAGGTTTTGGATTGGCTGTGGCTATGGGAGTACACATAGGTGGAAAGGTGTCAGGTGAATCCCAGTAAATAGGCTTGAAACACTACATCGTAAACGCTGACGCAATGTGTTTTTCTCAATGACGCAGGGGCTCACATGAACGCAGCCGTTTCAGTAACCATGTGTGTGTTTGGGAACCTACCCTGGAAGATGCTTCCGTTGTACATTCTCGCTCAGTTTTTGGGTTCGTTTCTTGCCGCAGGGACCGTTTTTGCACTTTATTATGGTGAGCATATATTCAGTATGATAGCCTTCTTCGTTAAAGGCTGGTTGGCACAAAGTTTGACAACTGTGTAACATGTTTCATAGATGCCATTCTTCATTTTTGTGGGGGAAATTTGACTGTGTCTGGTCCCAAAGCAACAGCAGGAATATTCGCCACATATCCAGCACCGTACATCTCAATATATACTGGATTCTTCGACCAGGTATTACTGAAATTTTTTTTTGACTTTGTTATGAAGTCACTGAGCTAGTAATATAGAGGGTATGCACATTACATTACGGTACCCAAGAGTCATGGAGTGAGTGGCAAAAGGCCTATTCATGAGACGACTGTGTTTGACCTGTGTAAATGCTTAAAATGGGGAAAAACTGAACGATTAACTGCTTGAACGATTTTTCAAAGACTTCGGGGATGCTATTCTCTCTTCCTGTCAACCAAATGGTCCTGTCTGTTCTTAATAAAAAAGCAAAAAATATTTTGTCAATATTGAAGGCACCCACTCGCTGTCTCCATGGTGATTGAACTAAATTGTTACATTATTTACAATAAAATGTAATTTGCTGCATTATTTTTGTGACTTTGACCACTTACCACTGTTTTCCCTAATAAATGGATGCTAGGCAGACTGTTCCCGAACAATCCAATCAGATCATTCCAAGTTAACTTGTGTTTTAGTTCTTTCCCAAAATGAGCTATAAATTCTTGAGTAAATCTAACACGTACAAATGTCAGGATAACTGTTGAGTCTTTTTATCGTAAGCGTATTCCTCAGGATAATTAGTGGTGTGGTAATTATCCATATTAAACACAGATATTTTACCACTTGTTTTGCCACTCAGTGATGGGTACAAGGCTTAACCAGAAACAATGCACACATATAGGGGCAATGTGTGTGTTTGGGCAACACTGACTCCCAGAAATAGAATTAATTGCCTGTTCAAAACTTATTAAATATTCAGTTTAAAATATTGACTTTGATCCAGTGTTATGTTGGAGGATTTGAAAGTAGAATTAGTGTGGTTCATCTATTTGGTGTTATTTCTTATTGCTCTGCTTAAGGTCCTTGCCTTTGCTATCCTCAGTAGTTATTGAAGTTAATTGGTTGGTCACTTTTACTGCCTTTTGGTCTGAAGGGTTAAATTGCCATGGTCAAGTCTCACTCCGTGATTTTCAACTCTTTTTAGCTTCCCATTTCTATAGTAGAAGTGGTTTTCATCTTCAATTTGTTTTTCTTTGTCTATGTTATTCTGAACTGAAGATAGCTCTGTTTGTGGTTTAAATTTCACAGATTGATTCTCTTGTGGTTTTGGTGTTGTTTTGTACAGTATCATAATTGTCATGATCTTCTCCTGGCATCTTTTCAGTCCAGATGTGGTGCGATGAATAAGTCCAAAACAACCATCTCCATCTGCAGTTGAAGAGATGTCTTCTGTTTGTAACTCGATTTCTGTTGTACACTCAGTTTCTGAGGATTCTGTTGTCATAGGAACTATGTCAGGATGTCCATGTATTGAGGGAGTAGTTGGTTTGACTGGTTCATTTGCACCTTCGGTGTTCAATGAGGTCAATTGAACGTGGTGTTTATCATCAGATGTAGTCGCTCTTTCATTAGGTGCTTCCATCTCAAGTTCAGTGGTACATTCCGTCTCAAAATTCTCTGTTGCCATTGGAATGTCTTCACCATGCTTGGTGTATTTTGTTGGCGACCTTGGCTCATATGTGACCTTTGACTCAGTCTTTATGAAAATCTTTGGAGCGTTTGACTGATTTTCTTCAGATGTGGGTGCTTTTTCTTCTAATGGTGTGTTGTCTTGTAACTCAATTTCAGTTGTGCATTCTGTTTCAGGGCTTTCAGTTGTCAATAGCTTCTCTTCCACAGTTGTCAAGGATTTAGTTTCTGATACTGATTCATGAGTTAGTGTTAACCTGGTATTAACTGAAATGACCTCAAGAGGTTCTTCAGTAGTGGATGTTCTTCCTTCTAATGGAGCTATCTCTTCTACCTCAATTTCAGTTGTACATTCTGTTTCTGGAAGGTCCACGGACACCGCTGTGTCTTGTTCACTTATACCATTTGGATATGTTCTTTGTGTTCTCCCGAAAGGATTAGCAGTGGTATCTTGAGTTTTGGAAGGTGAACTTTGAATCTGCACCATTTTCTCTTGACATCTTTTCAACCCAGAGTTGGTACGATGAACTAGTCCAAAGCAACCGTGAACATTTGTTGACTCAGGATCATCCTTTTCTTCGCGTTCAGTTGACTGGATTGTACTCTTTGTAGGTGCTACTTCTTCTGGAGGTGGTATCTCAATTTCAGTTGTGCATTCTGTTTCAGGGCTTTCAGTTGTCAATAGCATCTCTTCCACAGTTGTCAAGGATTTAGTTTCTGATACTGATTCATGAGTTAGTGTTAACCTGGTATTAACTGAAATGACCTCAAGAGGTTCTTCAGTAGTGGATGTTCTTCCTTCTAATGGAGCTATCTCTTCTACCTCAATTTCAGTTGTACATTCTGTTTCTGGAAGGTCCACGGACACCGCTGTGTCTTGTTCACTTATACCATTTCAATAACATCAGAAAAAATTCAACATTGAACTTCTCCAAAGGGGATCCAGGTGTAATGTAAAAGTGCATTTTTAAAAATGTTCTTAATGTAATATAAACCAACCCCCATGTCACCAAAGCTGAGATGGAGATATGTAAAATTGCTTGCTAGAGTAAACCGATTGGTTGCTTGGGAGTTGTCATAAAAAAAGTATTACTATGATTAACATAAAAAAAAAACATTTCTCTATGTTTCTTTCATCATAAATATAATTTTGTTGCCTTTAATGGCCATTATAAGTCAACTTGGCCCTTTCTAGAGCCAAATTTCAAATACTTTTGCACAGTGGCTGGTATGTTCTTGCACAGATGGATAAACTCCACACATTTGGTCAATTTGAAGTTTCTATGTCCGTTTGAGATACAGTTAAGTCAATGTAAAAGTTCCCAGGATTCCTTGAGTGGTACCAGTCTGAAAAGATAGAGCAACCCAAAACGTTTGGCAAAATTTGGTCTAGGAGACATGGTTAGAATTTTTTGTCTGAAGCGAAACACTATTAATAACATAATGTCTTTTACAAGCAATGAACTTAAAAGTTGTGTTTGATGACCAGTTATTTTTCATTTACATGGTTCAGATGTTACCTCCAGCACCAGCAACCAGAGAAATTCCAGAAGGCAAATGTCATCTAAACTCTTCTCCTAGAAGCTCAACCTGCATAAAATTTTGAGATACACGCTTCATTCAGCACTTAACTGTTTTTA
Organism: Danionella cerebrum; assembly: GCA_007224835.1. Classification (NCBI taxonomy): domain Eukaryota; kingdom Metazoa; phylum Chordata; class Actinopteri; order Cypriniformes; family Danionidae; genus Danionella; species Danionella cerebrum. The sequence goes on along the minus strand of SRMA01025407.1, from coordinate 314,880 downwards.
ATGTCTTTCCTTTTGTTCAAAGCAATTGTGTTTATTTGCAGGTTGTGGGCACGGGTATGTTGATGCTGTGTCTGATGGCTTTGTCAGACCAGAGGAACCAGCCATCGATGTCGGGAGCTGAGCCTGTGGGCGTAGGGCTGTTGGTGATGCTCATTGGCATCTCTCTGGGGAGTAACAGTGGATATGCCATCAATCCCACCAGAGATCTGGCACCTAGAGTCTTCACTCTGCTGGCAGGGTGGGGCAGGGAGGTGTTCAGGTGAGGGAACACACCCAACAGCATTCTTTGCTTTTGCTCGACTGGTCAGCACTGGTTTGTTCTTGAAATGCATCTTGTCAAATGTCAAACTTTGATTTATCTTCTTTAAATCTGAACATGTGAAAAAGTTGCAGGTTCTGGAAACTTGACTGCCTTGTTCTGACTAACTATTTAAAATCTAGCCTGTCTTGTCCCACAAGTCTCTTGAAATGTGCCTGGGAATTGCTTACACATCTGGATTATGGCAACTAGTGATGGCTGGTGCAGTTTTTGCTAGGGGGAGCTATGCTAATCTGGAAAAAAGTGCAACTAATTTGAACATTGGTAACTTTAAACATCACAAGTCTGGCCAAAGTGACCTTCATAGAAGAGTTACAGGCAAAAAGCTATTTCTTTGGCATGGGAACAAGGCCAAGCGACTCAAGTTTGCATGAAAACATAAGCATATTTTGTATTTGATTTTAAAATGTAATTTCAGCAACACTTCCTTTTTGCCTTTCAGAACGGAAAGTACAGTACAAAGACAGAAAGCAAAGGGGAGGGTTGGGAAACGTTGTATAGACTAACACTTGCTTGTTAAGAATATATTTCTAGAGAAAACGTAAGCAATTATATATTTTTTATTTTAATGCCAATTGCAGCCAGCTGTTGAAAGTATGTATAGTTACTATTATATGTTGGATGAATTGTAACTAAAGCATCACCTTCACTTCCTACAGGGCGGGCAACAGCTGGTGGTGGGTTCCATGCATTGCCCCCATCATTGGTGGAGTGCTCGGGGCTTTGCTGTACAAAGCGTTGGTAGAACTTCACCATCCTCAACTTAAGAAAACGACAGCGGCTCCACAAGACCCTGAACTGATTCCTTTAGAAAAGTGCAAGAATGGAACTTTGGAGTTATCCGTCTGAGACCTGCAAGTATGAATCGCCACGAAACACCAGACCTTAAGAGCGGCTATGAAATGTGGCAGCCATTGAAGACGTGTCACTATTTTTTAAGCCATACAAGAATCTGAAGACCGACAATTTTGGGAGATTTTAATAAATACTGTGAACACTTTAGGACATCAGCTGATAAAAGGGCATCATAAATATCTAGCTGGTAGCACCGTTGCTTGGGTGTATTTATCGTTTGGTTCCTGCGTGCCTCCCTGAGAAGCTCAGAGTCCTGGATGTGCTGCCACCACTCACTGGAACAGGGACAGTTTGCTTCTTCTTGGGCGTTGATGGCTTGGTCTTTCCGCGGAATGCCTTAGCCGGGTCCAGTTTGTTGAGTACAGACTCAGCAGTGGTATCGAGATTTGGCTCAACGTGGAATGTCAGTGGCTGGTAAAGTGCGGCCCATTGCTGCATGAAAGTGTAAAGATGTTTATAAGCATTTCTGATGATTTTAAAGAATCCCAGTAAGCATTACACTAGCGCTAGTCATTGACTCATTGTTATGCAAATAATGGTTCCTTTTGTTTTGTAAAAATGTGACCTAGTGGTGAGAAATTGCATACCTTAGCTTGTGGGCTAGGGCCGAACGGGGTGAAGTTGTACTGCCACTCTGGAAGCCCTAGATGAGTGATCATCAGCCGGTAGTAGGCAATGAAAGAGGTGCTGATGAAGTGCCAGAAGAGTGACCGGTCCAGGAACCAGATCTCACACTGCTGGGCACTCACACCTACACAGATTTGTCCAAAAATACATTTTTTAAAAAACCTTACATGTTTCTGGATTATCGGTGTGAAGTACAATCACCTGGAGAGCAGCTCTTGTACACAAGGCAGACTTTGCCATTGCCATTGCAGGCATCCAGCTCAAAAATGCGACTTCGAGTATCAAAATGAGGCTTTTCAGGGATGTTAGATTCTGAGAAGAGAGAAATCTCGTAGTCTCATACAAATGCTGTGGTCTCTTAATATTTTCAGGATATTTTTTACCATCTAAATCATCCTCAAAGTCAAGATCGGATAATGATGGTGCATTTGGGAGGGAATAGATGTTTGACTGGATCAATGGACGCAATAGTGCAATGTTATTGATTATCATAGAGCCCACTGGAACCACTTCATCTGTAAGACACAAACATGTGACCATTGTAGGTTTAACCACACTGTAAAATAAAATTTGATATACTGTAACATCACAAAATTAAGTTATGGTTCTAAACCTTGGGCTGTTTCATAACTTGAGTAAAAAATAAACCCTCTATATAAAGTTGCTTGCTTCCTCTTGCAAAGTGGCATTGTGAAGCAAAAACCTAACCATGTACATCACTCTGAACAAGCCATTACCACTGTTAAACATGGTTGTGGCAGCATCATGATATCGGGCTAATTCTCTGCAGCAGGGACAGTGAAGCTGCTCAGAGTTGATGGGAGATGGATGGAGCCATTGCAGATGCAATTGCAGTTAAAGGGGGTAGAACAAAAATTGATTAAGGGTTTTTTCTACTTTGCAATTTTATGCCACTTTAAGTTGCTCTTTCACATTCAATTTCAATAAAATGTTTATGTTTGATGAAGTATTGTGAAAAAATGTGGAAAAGCCATATTGTAGACGCTCACTTTCCAGCTTGGAAGTCCAGGCAAGCATAAATCCATCAGTTGTGAGATAGAAATCTTTGAGATCCTCGGGTAAAGCACAGTTGTGTTTCTGAGGAAATAGCAGAAACATTTAATGTACAGATTTAATTCCTAAAAAATATTACTACAGTATATGTAACAACACCTGCTCCCAGGAGAGAAGGCATCGCTTTTCTGCTGGAGCTTTCTCTACAAACCGTACATCCAACACACCTGGAAGGCTTTCTGCCAAACGGAATGAATACAAAAAAATAATTGAATCGATAATCGATTGACCGTTAACGTAAGTTACAGATTTTAAAACGATTATAATGTATCAAGTAAATCACACGCTCACCTAAAACCCGAATAACACCTAGGGTGAGTCTATCTATAAAGCTCTTATGAGTCTTATCATCTTTTACCTCCTCCATTCCCAAACAATACAACAATTTAACGTTATCCGGTAATAAGCCATTTATATTACGGCAGCATAGTCACACCTAGAGATGCTGCTGAGGCTACTAAGGACGCAAAACCAAAACATCCTGGTTGTGTATGCTCCTATTGGCTGAAAATATGACAGACGGGATGCTTGTCCAATAGTATTATTTCCTGACGCGTTAGGGATCTCGTACCATCCAATCACAAGCACGACAGACAGCAAAAAGGCGGAGCCCTAGCGCGTTGACTGGAAGTGGCGGTTGTTTCAATATGGCGTCTGTTGCCCGGGATGGGAATGGTAATGAAATATACTGGATTCATGACCGTATCCTTTACCCCATGTATAAATTCAAAATTACTGCTTAGTATTAAAACCAGGTGGGGTTGCTTGCACAATTAAACTAGAGAATGCAACGTTATGCTAATAATAGCTTATTATCTGATTTTAACTAGCTTGACATTAGCTTCAACGTTTCCGAATTCACATTAGCCAACAGTTAGTTTTTGTTCTCAAAGTTAAACGAGGTCCCCTGAATTTCTGCTCGTAAACGAGTCAACTGCGCTTTTCATCTTTAATTTGGATGCGGAAAGCTTAAAAGTTGTGTTTTGTTTTAACTAAAGATAACAAAATGTGTTTTCTTTAACGTCAACTTGCACAGAATCAGACGAAGAACAGAACCTGGTTCAAGTTAGAGGTAAGACTTAAATGTTTTAAAGTTTATGGCTAGACAAAATCACATCTAGTTTATGATTTTGTTTAGTATTTGAAAACTTCCCTTTACTCATCAGGAATGAGCAAGAATGGTGGTCTGACATTTTCATCACTTAATAATACAGAAGACAGGTCAAGAAGAAGTGATAAAAGTGGGAAGAAACCAGGACCGTGTTTACAAATGTCTGTGAGAAGTGCTTCAAACCAGAAGATGCCCTTTTCTGTTGACAAATCCAAAACTACACCTTCGCAAGACCAGTTGCTTCTCACTTCAGCCCAGGTGAACATTAAGTGTTTATGTTCTAATTTGAATCTATAAATACTTGTAACCCCAATCTGTTAACCTGGCAGGAGACTTACATTAGAAGATAAAGTTCGTAACTGCCCTGTATAGCGGGCACCCCCCCCCCCCCAATTATGTTTAACAGAAAAATGGGATGCCTTTACACTAGAGAAGTCAGATTTTTTATGGCTTTGTGAGTGAAATCATTAAAATAAATAAATGGTAAAGCTCAAAAGTATTACATTGATTGGCTGTAGAACAAACCACTGCTGGGCAATGTCTTACTAATCAAATAATATTGAGTAAAACATTTATATTGTACTTAAGCTGAGAATTAGTATCTTGTAAATTAACATGCACTTTTATGGCAAAGACAATTGATTTGGACTTGACAGAAATATTTAGATAGAGAAAATATAAAAATGGAGAACATTATTTAAAGTGTCAAGAACTGCAGTGAGAAGTATTACCAAAAAGTTTAAAGAACCCAACACAGATTTAAACTTACCGAGAGAGGTTTCTAAAGACCCAAGAACAACTGACCAGACTCCACTGAAGGACTCGGCCAAAAATTGAATTGATGTCTCAAAGAAAGAAAGTCAGGCACAGGAATGCACTGCAAGGTTGCTATTCTGAAGAAGTCCAGAATAGCAGGCAGAATGAAGAGTAGTCTTTGTTCAGATGAGACAAAACTAGAGCTTGTGTTCATATAGATGTCTATGTTTGGAGAACGAAGGCTGGCATTCAACCTCAAGATTCACTGTTCCTACTGTTAAACATAGTGGTGGGAGTATAACGTTCTGGGGATTTTGAACTGTGAATCCCATCAGGGTTTGAAGAAAACATGAGATTGGAAGACTATAAGAAGTTTTTGAAAGACAATATCAGACAGTTTCAAAGAAAACTAGTTTTTGGTCAACATTTTGTATGATTGTCCAAAGTATTTTGCATTTCTAAATGAGGAAATGCCTTCAAATGAGCAAAATGAGCATTTCACAGGAGTTAGACTTTTTTTTGTTCATCTGTATATAGAATAGGTTCCAGAAGAACCACCAGTTGTGTTTCTGATTGGCTGTAGTGCTTTTGTGAAATGGATTGGTTAAATTAACCAACACAACTTCAGAAAGCTTAGTTTTAAACTCAAAAGGGTCTTTTCTTGAATAGTCTCTCTGCAGTGTAACCCAAGCCAAAAGTAAGCCATCGCTGAAGGATCTCTGCACAGAGGACAAGCGTCGAATTGCCAATCTCGTTCAAGAGCTCGCCAGGTAAGGATTGTTGGGCTACATCAATGGTAACAGTAACCCTCGCGCCAGCAAACTTAATTGTGATTCTTTTCAGAGTAAGTGAAGAAAAGGAAGAATCCGTTCAGAAGCTTAGGGATGAACAGGAAAACTTTGAAAAAAAAATCCAACAGCTAGAGGAACAAAACCATCTCATTGTAGAAGAAAGAGAAAGTATCCTTTTGTTCTTTGGAGATATTTCTCTATTAGTGTGAATTTCAATGATCGACCAATACGTCTCATTATTGGTTAGTGTATGCACGTTATGTTTTGCGTTTGGAAAGAGACATATTTCAGAAGAATTATCTTGTTTTTGATAAGCTGTAGATGCTGGGGGGTCATTGTCCTGCTGCAGAATACATTTCTGTGTATGTTTGACCATATGTTTGACCTTTAAAAAGCTATATAATTATGAGACATAATCATAAGTCAAAGGTGGAACTCAATATGTACCGTAATTTGTTAACATTTGAACCACAACATCGATCTTTGTCTAAAACCATAATAATGTCCTCCAATAATAAATAACAAACTAATTAGTGTTTATTAGTAGTTGTTCAATCAACGTCATTATGGAGAATTATTTGAATTGCTGAAAAACATCAACATTGAACATTGGGATATTAATTTTGCAGGAGGAGTTGTGTATTTTGAAACAACAGGGGGCAGTGTTGTCTAAGCTTTGAACACATGCTTTGTCTAGTCGTGACTGCTGCATAGGCAATCTAACAGCAGGGCATCATTGGGATGGTTTTGAATTAGAGCCTGCTTGGCAGGGTGACGGCACTTTCTTTGGCAACCTGCATCTTGATGGACTTCTCGAACGCCCAATTTTTTCATTCAGGACGAAGGAAGCTTCATTTGTGTGAAAAATAAGGCGGTTCATATGTTCCATTTCAGATCAGGGACTTGTGTTAAACTGTTTGGTTGCTGGATTTCGTGGTTTTGCTGGCACATAGTAAACTTTGCAAAGTTCTGATTTGCTTTGGTGCAAAGAGAAATTAAGCGAGATCAACTGAATTAAATGCACTTTGGCTCCTTGGTCTGGCTTTTCCACAAAAATCCAAGCCTCCATTAAAAAGAGATTGTAGTTGAAGACCAAAAGCCTCCTGCGGAGACAGACCGGTCTCTAAAGGCATCAGGCAGATGCTGGCCCACAGAGCTATGCTTAAAGGTTAAGAGCACACAAAAAGACAAAGTGAGTGATGAGGCTCTGTGCAGTTTGCATCGTGTCCGTCTCATCTGCCAGGATGCCGATTAACAAGAGAAAATATCCCTGTAGGAGTAGAGAAAATTACAAGTTACATTCTCTGCGTAGGACGAATTCGAAGCTCGTGTGCAGAATGAAATTTGAATTTCTCCAGCCTGGCTTAGGCATTCAACACCACGTCCCTGAGTTGTAGATTCTATTACAGAGGCGCTCGCAATCTTTGTTCTTCACAAGGAATTTACATCAAGAGGCGGCAACAAAGAAGTTGAAGCATTCATCAACATCATTAATCTTATTGAAGTTTTCACGGCCGCTTTTCTGAACCAATCATAGGAGCAAAAGCCCTTTTTGTAATAGTTAGTTTGGGCTTTCTGTGTGGGTGGGGTGTGAACGCACACCGAAATGACAGTTAATCACAAATCCACGGCTCGCATATTGTTTATGACCAATTAGTTTTGTAGACACACTAATAATTGGAAGTAATAAACCAGACGCTTGCTGCAAATTGCGTCTTGTGATAAATAAATAATCAAGTCATCAGTGTCTGGCAGAGTCATTTTCAGTATGATCTAAATCAAAGTATGTTAGTGTCCTATCGATTTACCCCTCAACCTACACTTGTGTAGACAGTCCGACCCGGAGGTCATGTAAATATTCCATTCTCCTCAGTTTTGTTGTTGCTTCAGGTATATTTCATAATTTTTTTTTCTGCGCCGGCTGACAGGGGAGTGAATCATGTTGACAGCGCTGTCTGAAATATCGAATGCAAACTCTGATTTTGTGTATTTTGGGAGGTTTGGAGCCCCCCCCCTCCCTCCTCCATCCTGATATAGGCCCTCGGAATGAGCTCCGATTGGCCGACAGCCAATAGAGGTGCCTGCGCGGCGGGAAGCGGGAGAGAATCTTATCAGTCCCGCTCCAGTCGCTCCAGATTACCAGACGCGGAGGCTTCCCGTACGCCCTTCTGTTAATGTATTAATATGTGTGTTTACGCCCAACCTGTCTATCGGGATATCAGAAGCCTCTCTTGAGCTGCGAGGGAGATGCCCGTGTGCGATGTGCTCTATCTACAATGCAAGCTCTCCATTCTTGGTGCAAATGAGAGGCCTATTTATAGTAAAGACGCTTGTCGAACAGTTAGTCATTTCATGGGCTTGACATCAGGACATTGTTTGCTGGCACCTCAGGACGTGATATCCTTTCTTTTCAGTCAGTTAGGAGATGATTAATGACCTGTAATGAGGTACAGTAATAAACCTGATAGATTGAGATTTTTTCTCTGCCGCGGTCTTAAGTGACTTTGTTCGAGATAGTGTGTGGTCTCTGTGTCCTTGGTCAATGATGTCAACTTTTTTGTCATTAGCTGCCTTTCATCCACCTGTTTTTGTGCGCATTTTAGAATATTGTATGTCTTTGTTACGTCACTTAATCAGATGGCAAAAAATTTAGATTCGTCACCATCTGCACTTTGTCTCCATTCCCCTAGAGGTCCTCGTGTTTCCCCTCTGCCTTCTGTTCTTCCTTGTGTGTTCTAGTTTACTTTATTTGTATCACCTGTGACTCGTTACAGCCTGTATATTTAAGCTGTCACTTTTTCTTTGGTCTTCACTCGGTTTTTGAGTCCGCTTCAGTGAACTTGCTGTGCATTTCCTTGGTTTCTTGAGCTACGTCCAGTAAGACAGTTTTATTTTCTCCTGTTGCCTTTTAGTCTTTTTGTTTTCTCCCCTCGTGGAGTTTTATTTAGGTTTGTTATACTGAATATTTTTATTCCTCATCCCGAGAAGAATCTGAGTTGAGTGTTTGGATATATTACCTTTTTTTTTTAATTGAGAAGAATCTTGAAGTTGAATTTTTTTTTTTAAATAAATCCTTGTATCCTGGATTGCCTCTAGGAGGCTTTTTCCTTTGGGTCCAACACAACTGCCACTTTGGCTCAGTGGTTCACACTCCAGTCTCCACTCCAGAGACCCAGGTTCGAAACCCGGTCTTGACAAGATTACAATTATTTTAATGACTACAAAAATACTTTAAATGTAGAGACCATTTCTATTTGCCTAGCAAAGTGAGGCAATAAATGAGCATTCTACAGTAAAACCAGGGCATTTTCTGTGATCGTTATTTATTTATTTATTTATTTATTTATTTATTTATTTATTTATTTATTCCATCGTCTTTTTTTATATTGTGTAGAAGTCTTAGGATTTTAATTATAGCCATTGTTTAAGTTGAGATTTACTTGGCTTATCTAACGGGTATTGGATGGAGAGGCTGTTGAGCAGAGGCTGGATTTAGTGCATATTGACATTGTAATAACAGAGATATGAGGGCCGTAAATAATCTCTACAACAGTCTTACTTTCAGTCTATTTGATCTGTGTTGTGTTTCACGGCCTTGAAGTATTATGATGATCTCCAACAGTTCTGTTCTGCTACTTGAAAAATAAGCAAATGGAAAAAGTGGCTTTTCTTTACTTTACCAAATATTTAAGAGAGATCTCTCTCTGTAGTTCGCACAGTCAATGTGGCTGTGGTTCTACTCGAGTGGACACTGTCCCTGTCTTGTAGACAGCCATCTCTTGCTGGCATCCCAGAGCCGTGAGGTGGAGTCTTTGAAGCCCTCACCCTCAATCCTCTCAGCAGTGCTGAGGCCTCTTCTCAATTTCCTTTGTCTGTGCACTTTTCAAGTCACAAAGTGACTCCTGGAATTGGCAGCTGGGACTCAGCCTGGGAAAATCAAATGTCGTGAGCTCCAGAGTTGAAGGATTGTCCTCTTCTTTTTGATAGAAGAACACTGTGCAACCAAGCTGTCGGCAGGAGACATTTTTATACCAGTTCTTTGTAACTTTTCTTGTTACAGATTTATTTATTCAGACAAATACTTGCCCGACATAGTGTCTGCCTTCAATAAGAAGTGTCTTTGAATGTTGCTCTCCCCTTATCTCAATGGCTTTTCTGCAGGTGTTCTCATTTCCATCCACTGTCTAAAGCATGCCTCTCTGCGTGCGGGTCTCAGCTTGATTTACATGACAACCGTGGCATTGATTAAACTATAAGAACCTACCATAGACTGTAAAAAATATGGCTGAGATTGTTAAACAACCTGCCGTTGGATTATTTGTTAGAACATCTAAGAGAGGATGGAGGTTGAGTAATGTTTGCAAGGGGGTCAAGGTGCGTACCTATAGATCTGTGTAGCTAATCAACCACAAGCCGTTTGTTCTGTTTAACGCCTTTAGTTGGCTAGAGCCAATAAAAGGCTAATTTTAGCACTGTACTTGCATAAGATTATGTAGTGGAATTATACACTCACCGGCCACTTTATAAGGTACAGTGCTAGTACTGGGTTGGATCTCCGTAATCCATCATGGCAGTGATTCAACAAGGTACTGCAAATGTTTGGGGTTTGGTTCATATCAAAAAGCTATTTTTTTTATTTAGGACTTCAATGTTGGTGAAAATGGAACTGGGGTGAATATTTTCATCAAAGTGACACCTAGTGGTTAAAAAAAAATAAAAATTATGAGCTAATAATACATTTAATAATACGGTGTGATTTTGTAAAAGTTTCAAACATAAAAGCAACGTTAATCTATTGTGACTTACAGGAAATAGATATCTTTCTTTTTATCGTGGTGAAAGTCCTTAACTGAACAGATCTAACCTTTGGGCCGCTACTTCACCGGAGCTTCTTTCCTTTTGTGCTTTCTTACCGCTCGGCATTAGGTTGGCAGCACTACATTGGGGCAAATGGATTACCGTGTCTGAGAATGCGCTGCTCTAAGTGGGAACAAGAGAAAAGTTATTCAGTGTGTGTTGACCCTTAACCCCGAGTTTCAGGCTTGCAGCTGCAGTACAGAGAGTGTCAGGAGCTGCTGGGACTCTATCAGCAGTACCTCTCCCAACAGCAAGAGAAACTCAACAAGTCCATCACTCTGCTCAATCAGCCCTGTTCCCACAGCAAGGTGAGTATCTGCTGTGATTTGTGCTTCCGTGAGTGAGTTCTGTTACGTGGATGCACTTAAAATATCAACCATGAACATTTCTAAACTGATCTCCTCTCAGGCCGTTCGAACTAAAGCCATCAAACATTGCCTGGACATCCGAACTAGTTTGACTCAAGGTGCTATGTATTTTCAGACAGGTATTGCCACAGGAGTTCTGGGAATTTGCAGAGAATGCTATGAATTTTTTTCCGTTGACATAACATGGGAACATTGAAACTTCAAACTGACCACACTTGTGGAGGTCATCAGTCTGCGCAAGAGCATACCAGCCACTGTGCAGAAGTAAAGTAACCAAAAACCATCCCAAAACTCCAGTCATTAACTCTCTAAAAGGAGTTAAAATGTACCATTAACTTATAACGGCCATTGTAAATGGGCAGATAAATGGGAAAAGCATTCGAAAATGCCTTTTAAGAACTTTGATGAACTTCAAAATTTGATGACATCACTGACGGCTCCTTAGCAACAAAACCGTTTGCCCAAGAAACCAGATTTTCACAGCGTTTGGCACCTAATGCAGTGTTTTTTTTTTAAAATTAAGTGTAGTGGGAGCGTTATATTATACCACTGACCCCCCTCCCCGACTATTTTTCCATAGCAACTTTAAATATCTCTGTCTTGAGATAAAACATAGAAACATTGGGTCTGGATTATTTCAAATAGAGACATGGGTAACATGTTATTACACTGACCTCTCCATAGCAACCTGATTGTTTTCCATAGCAACCAACTTCAAAAATCTCTAAATCTACTTATGAAAATCTTAGAAATTTATGTTTTTTTGTTACTTATGGTGACTGAAAGTGCAATTTAAAAGCATTTTTGTTCCAAGTTTGTGTATTAACTTAAGCCATCTAGTTACAGTGTCACAGATCACCCACTCACAAACTAAAACAGATGCAGCTCTGTGGTTTCAAGGTTATGAGAAAGACAGATTCTAGACACGATTGAGCACAGCAACAGAGCACAAGGTAGTTATACAGCATCAACAAGGTTTCAAAACAGATCAGGGTTTTATGATGTGGTTTTCAAGGACTCTGGAAGAGGATTGTAGAGGAAGCTCGATATTGGAAGCAGTGCCATCCATAGGCGTTTAGTTGTGATTACACATTCCCGTCAAGTCTTCACACGGCCTTCCCCTACCCGCGTGTGAAAGCCATAAACGCCTTCCGCCGTAGCTTGACACGCCCCTTCCAAATGTGGCAACTTTACGCAGTAGCGTCACATACGGTCGTCTCCCCCATAAACAAGTCAACACAACAAACATTTGTGATGAACATTAATAATTCCACTCCAACACAATCGCCACGGTTATGTACTGCAACAAAATGCGTTGTTGGATGCATAACGTAGAAGCCACACCACCGACTAGTGTTTATAATGTGGAATTACAGGCTGTTTGTGCACAGAGGAACACAAAATGCTTGTCGGAGAGTATATACCCAGCTTTAGGCACACCCAACTCTTGAGGTGTCTACCCAAACGCTCTTTTGTTAGATGTTTTTGTTGTTTTTTTACATGATTGTAGCATTTGTGCTGCACTAATGGTGTAGATTTGTTACATTTTGGAGCTCTGCCTTTGAGTAGTTCACATTGTATTATAACTAGAAATTTTATTTATTTAGTTTTATTAAACTCCTTTGGTAAATGCTATTAACCTTAAACACATAAATACAACATGATTCATAGCCTAATCTTCAGAGAGGTCTGTATTGGTTTATAGTTTTTATGCTACTATTTAAAGCCATTTCTATAAAACGATCTTTTTCAGTTTTCCCATCAAACGGCATACACTTATGACCTCCAGTGATTTTTATCAGGGTAGCAGACGTTAAGAAAATTAAAAGTCCTTTAATATCCACCTTCTTTTATAGCTCCAAACCCTCACAGATCTCTCTGTTATTCATACAGGCAAAAGAGTTGCTCACAGTAAGTGATCTGAAGTGCAACAGTAATTGCTTTGAAATGGGTTGAAGGTGAATTTCGTACAAAAGCACTGTTTTGATGGCTCTGGCAGCGGTGCTTTTAAAAGGATTTTGAGAAGACGCATCTCAGAAAGGGGTTTTAGCATGACACTTTACCTTCTATAACTGTTAACCTGTCAGCACACCAAAGTGCTTGCAGAGAAGGTCCATTTCTAAAATCGTTCCCATCAAAGTGTGGTGTACAGCGGAACAAAACAGGCACCCCTCCCAAACCCGAACCTCAAATGCTGTTTTAGTTGAGCCCATGCACCTCTGCCCTCTCTGTCTTAAGCTTGTTTGAGGGGAATGAGCTTGTCCTCTCTGAAACCTTGGCTGTGAGTAATGTATGTTTACATGCTCCACGACCTCCTCTTGAATTAGTCAGCAGCCCATTTCTGTCCCCTTTAGAGGCAGACGAATCTCCTTTGTCCTGAATGTTTATCTCTGTGGTGATTGACCTTGAGTTGTTGCTTTCTCTTGGGATGAGCCCACCCTCCCTGTCTCCCTTCAGCTAAATCCTGCCTTGTGACCGAATTGTTAAAAAGTCAGAGGTGATATGTAAATGTTCTACACCTTTGAAGGTTCCTTGCAGCGATGGACCTACAAGACCATCTGGTGGCAGAGGAACTGCCTTAGATGGCTCTTACTTGGACCACCCTACTTCAGCACGCGAAACTGAAAGGAGCGGATCAGTGCAGTGCTGTCATTCATTCCCAGCAAGACCCTCCAACAGCTTTCAGAATGGTGGAAACCATGACTGGCATCCAAGTCATGTTTCGAATCGAGCAAGAAGTGACCAAAGCTTCTCCAACAGGAATCCTTTAACCTTTGATGCCCCAAGATATGGCACATCTGAACCCAAGTGCTCTCATCAGTGCCAGAGAATGGAGATTAACGGTGGAAGTAATGTTAAACAAGCACCTGATCAGGAGAACTGGGAGGAGAAACGACGCTATCTGCTTCAGCAGAAGAAACAACTAGAAATGGAGAGAGAGAGAATTCAAGCTCGGTTGGCTCACCAGGAAGAGAAACTTTTGCTCCAGAACCAGCAGCTCCAGCAGTCGTATCTCCAGTATAGCAAGTAAGAGTTATTTATTAACACATTACCAGCGTTAGAACTTTGGATAAATCAAAATCTTCCCTAAGTTTTAATTATTAACTAATTAGTTGTGGCAGTCGTGGCCTAGTGGATCAGGTGGAGATCAAAAGTTCGCCGGTTCGATCCCCAGCTCCACTGGGAGTTCAAGGTGGGATGAGTGTTGAAACTCTCTCCCTCCTGTGACAACCATTAGTGTGGAGGCCTTGAGCAAGTCACCAGTTACCACAGCTCCCCGGGCGCGGCAGCCAAGGTTGCCCACTGTTCCCTGTGTGTGTTCACGGTGGATGGGTTCGCTTGGATGGGTTAAATGCAGAGCACAAATTCTTTGTATATATATATATATATATATATATATATATATATATATATATATATATATATATTTTTATAGAATATTTTAATATATTATTTAAAAAGTTAATATATAATTGTTTACTCCATACTTGGTCCTAATGCCACTTTCTTTTCTGAATAAAATTCAAGTTGTGTTCGTTCCTGGCTGCTTCCCTTTGGGGAATTAGGGAAGATGTGGTTTACAAGCAAATTGTAGAGAAAGCTGTAGTGTAGAAAGAACTGTTAAAATAAAACATTCAATCAGTGTTGCCATCTTGGCAAATTCGTCTCTAGATTTAGCAACTTTTCAGGATTAGAAATACGTAGTGAAATGTTCTGTTTTCTTTGCAAATTAAATGTGGTTTTATCTGTTTAACTGATTTAAGTTAAATTTACATCTGCCCCCAAAGAAAGAACTTTGCTGAACCAAACTAAACAAAATGTGCAATATTTTTTTAATTGATTTCTTAATAAAAAAGCAATGCTTTCACTTTTTGTATTGAATGCCTTATTCACTTTAAATTTGTATTATATAAAATTTCAATTTTATGTTTTGCGATTAACATTTATTTAATTATCTAATGTATATTTAAAATGTCATTTGTAAAACCTTTGTTATCTGGCAAATGAAAACAAAACAAAATAATAGAATAAAATCTATTTCATGTGCAGTAACATCATCTTGAATTCAGCCAGTAGCAATTTTTCTCTCTGAGTAGTTCATATCAGCTGGGTTTGAGTTTCTGACCACTGTATGAAAGCTTTGTTCAGAAATAATTGTGATGCTTCATCCATTATTTTCATTGTTCTTTTCAAGACTTCAGGAAACTACGACAGACGTCGATAAAGAGGTGAATGGAGAGAGCAGTTTGACTAAGGCTCCACAGTCCAGTTCTGTTGTGGATCAGGTAAAACACAGGTAATGACTGGATTATAAACTGCCTTTTTTTCTTTATTTTGTATTTACGTGAATTTAAATATGTCAAAGATATCATTTATATCATAGCAGTGAAAATAAAGGAGTATTCAACACTACGTCACTAATTGATGACCAATCACAACAACTCCCGTCATGTAGTCTGAAGCCTGCGTCTAACCTTTCACAAGGTTTGTTCACACGAAACTATGTTAAATACGTTTTTCTGAACAACTTTGTGTATTATCAAACATCTCTGTTCCCTGCAGAGATGTCTGTTACCAGGAAGGATATGGCCACCTCTCCTGTTATTCCATCAAGCTTCCAGATTTCTGCTACACCCAGTATTCCTAGCTCTCCACATGCCTCCCGGTGAGTTTGTGTCCCTCAGGGTTCTGTCTATGGTCCGGCTCAGTTTTCCTAGATTGTGGATGAGATTGTTTATACACAAATCCCATTTGCATAATCAATATTTGATACATAGTGCTAAACTTAAGCCAGTAAGTTTCTTAAGTCAAAAAAACATAAAGATATGTTAACCCTTGTGCATTGTTAATTTTTTTTTTGGGTAAATAAAATCACGAAAGAGTTAGTTTAATTGTAAAAATCTCAAATATTACCTCTGACCACTAATTGTCAAGATTGCATGATTATCTTGTCAGCTTTGTGATTTTAAAAGGTTGTTGTAATAGAAGACAATGTGGCACAAATGATGGAGAAAAAAACAAAAGCTACACAAACCATCAACACCAACGTTTGACATGTAATTTTTAATATTGACAATAAGTTGTTTTTTTTTAAATCTGTGGCATCTTGTCAATTACAGTAAAGGGTAAAAATCTGGATTAAAAATATTTTTGATTAGAGCTGAGGTACATAAAGAGATTTATGAAAAAAAAACAACAATTAAATGATAGATTTTTAATTTTTTTATTTATTTTTTAAACAGCAGGTTAATTTAGTGGCGGTTTTCAGTCTCTCACAAAAGGTTAGTGAACATGCCCAGAGTGCATTTTTTAGTTTTTGAAAATGTTCAAAGCATTTTCCCAAAAATAATTGTAAAAATAAGATATGTCACAGGAAATCATTCAATTTGATAAAAAAGAGAAAAAATTGTGGCAAAATTTATACTCAAAATCACCTGAAGTGGCTCCCAAAAACAGAATGGTTAATAGAAGAAATATCATTCATGTGTTTCCATTAGAAAGTTTGTGTCTCATTGTATTTTTTTCCCATTTTTGCGGGATACACTACATATTAATATGAATAAATGATATTTACAATGTGTACTAAAAAGAGAAATTAATGTGCGACAATGAATGTGTCATGAGACTCGCAATGATTCTTACAAGCAATGTTTATTGAGTTTTAAAAAGAAAGAACAGCGTTCTGTCATGATATTTTATCTTGATGTTACAATCTCACACCAGATCATGCTTAGATTTTTTTATGTTTCATTTTCCTGCCTGAGATTTGGACACTCAACTTCCACCCCATGCCTCTGTAGAAAGAAAGAAGACTAATATAAATGAATCCAAATATAAACGAGACCCTTTCAATTAAACTTTCTGCAGTTTTACCTCAGTGACAAAGCCATACATTAACTGTGTGTTTGGTGACCGTTCTTCTGTAATGGAGCAAGAATGTGAAGGAGTAGAAGCCGCAAGAGCGGTGATATATGGGGAATGAGAAAATAACAGCGAAAGAGGTACAAGAAGTGAAGGAGGAAAAAAAGAGGCAGCCGGTCTGGGCGGAACGCAGTGCGAGGCCTGTTTGATGAGTTAAATGAAGATTTTTGCCGGCCAGCGCTGAGGCTGACAGGAGCCAAGCTGAGTCCCATTAGCTGGCGTAGCAGGGCCCAGTTGCAGGTGTAATTGAAGCGAGTCTTCCAGCCTGTGCTGAGAACGCGCCGCCTCCCTCAGCTTAATGAGAAAGAGGGAGGCAGAGAATGAATCACTGACCGCTAGCGCGAGACACTCTGGGATAGGGAAGGAAATTCATTACCGTTTTTCTTTTAACGTAGAAAGGTAATTAATGTGACAGCAGGACTTTTTTTCCCTCTCAACCCCCACAGCGAGAGCATGAGCTTGTCTTGTTTAGCACGCCATCACTGAAAGATGCAGAATATTTGTAAGTCGTTTGTAAGGCATATTTCTTCTTCGAAAATTTAGTGACTTCAGAAGTAATTGCCTTTCCCCCCTCTGCCGTAAGTTAGGGTGAATATTTTGCATTAATATGTTCTTTTCTGTCTCAGACATTTCATTACCATGGCGGAACTTTTATAGGAGCTGAGAAAATTAGGCTGCTTTGTGTGCAGCTGTGATATTTGTGGGAGGCATACAAAGAGAATGTCAGAAGTGACTGGGGAACGGATACTTTTGTATTCCTAAAATGTGTCTGGGATCTTGCGAAGGGCCAAACGTGAACTAAGACTAGGGCAGAGATGTGTCTTAATGAACAGTCAAAGTGTTGAATTTCAAGTGGCCGTTTCAGATTCACCTTTCTCTGAAGGATCAAGTCAAATAGATGTGGAAAAATTGGCAATGAGAAATATCTTCTATTTCAGAGTTCCCTTGGGAAATTCGTTAGGGGCCAAGGCGTGAAGCGAACTAAAAGAATTCAAGTCGTCTACCCAAACCGTTTTTACTTTGCCTATTTCACATGGCTGCCATTTAAGAATGAAATAGAGGTTCCGATGGAAAGAATCCCAGAAATAGTGTGACGAAAATCAAGAAAAAGGATGTCTTACTGTTGTGTAAGTTTGACGCTGTAGGAATGCGTTGTAGCCAACTTTTTTTTTATACTGGCGTTAAAAACTTCAATGAGTTATTTATTTTCAACATACGGGATTAATAATGTTGTCTGCAGTTCCTAGTTTATCAATGACATGGTAGTTTAACTCTATTTTCGTTTTTTTTTCACTCTCATTCTAAAAATGGTGACAAGAGTGAATAGGCTTGAGAACAATTTTGACACTCATTAAAGCAGTCGTAAGGCGGTAAATCCACAGCGCTTTAACGTATTGACACTAAACTTGGTGTATGTTGTATCAACCATGGTCCGAGGTTTCATGTAAAGTTTCAGTGTAGTGGACTTTTTATCTCAAATCATAAACCCCCTAGGGTCATGGCCTTGGGTGTGGGGGGGGGGGGGGGACATATAAAAACATATAAACACTCACACAAGTGTTTATATGTTTCTTTTAATTGCAGTATACCAATATATTATAATGTCTGAACAATTACTGTACAATAACTAAACAACTGTACACTGAACTAAACACTAAACATCAGATTTATTTTAATATGTTAATTATTCACAAAGTGTGCAGCTTTTGTCACTGCAGTGTATCTTTCTGGGCTTCTGAAAGAACATTTCCAGAGCATCTTGGTATGGATAGTCTGAAACTTCTGGCCCATTTATTGAGATCCGCATGCAGGCTGCAAGATGGTCCCCTTGCAGCCTATTGTGAATGTCTGTTTTGACCTGTAAATACATTAACTGTTAGGCTTTAAAAGTGATAACTGATAGTAACAACAGTGAAAATCAACTTAACATAGTGATAGTTTAAAGCAGGAAATGCCATTGTATAACTAACTAGCTAGCTATTAATTAAGCAATTTATTTATCAATTCGTTCATTCATGCTTGTGTGTATTTACTTACTTACCAAGATCAGTCTTGTACAGCCAGGGGGTATTTCCCCTGACAGCCAAGCTGGGTCAAAACCTGTCGTTCTGTGGTGGCTAGACTTTTGCTGCTTGTCAGGGGCAGGACATGCAGCACTTGGGCTCTTTTCTGTACTTTGATTCGGAGTAGGAAAGCTACACCGGCTGCTGCTCGCAGCAGAACACGTGCTGTCATCGTCACCACCTTGGGAGCGTTTAAAAAACCCGGATATTTTTGCCTGCTGCGACATACTCTCCGACGCGCGGTCTCTGTCCGCTGAATCTGATGGGTGTGTGTGTGTGCGCGCGCATCGGAGCGGAACTCCGCCGTGCGCGATACGGAGGACAATTGTAAACGCGCAAACGTTGAGACAGAAATTACATGCCATCGTATAAATAACATAATGCTATTTAGTTTAATAAAAGAAAAAAGCAAAGACCTGTTATATATAAATTACTTCTGTCGTTATATGACGAAAATAAAATAAAATTAACTTGACCTTCAAGGGGGGCGGGGGGTGCCGTTGGGGGGGCGGGGCACCCCCCTAATATAATGGTAAGGGAAACACTGAATCAACATGTTGTGGTCCGTCATGTCCATCATGTTGTCATGTCGCCCACTTTGAGTGTCAGCCATTTTTTGTGAATCCAGTTCCATAAAATTATGAGAGTTGTGTTGTTCGGCATCATGCACCAAAGGGACAAATTTTAAGCAGGCGCTACCTTGTGGTCAAAACATATAAAGAAACATATTTTCAAAAATGCCCAAACTTTTTTACTAAATTTAGCTTGTCTTAAAAAAAATAAGTCTTGCTTAGAAATTAGGTTTAATTTTTTACTGAACTTCCTTTTTCCTTTACTCAGAATATATTTTGACTCTACTGGTAAAAAAATGTTGCTAGAAGTTGTTTTTTTTTTTTTGTTAAAATTGGACTGTACCAAGTTGAATTTAAAGCTGTATCTTGACGACCGTTTCACGTATTGGTGCTAAACTTGGTGTGAGTCATCGCTATCTGTTTTTGACCCTGAAACATCAGTTTACAACAGCGCCACCTAATGAACAAAAATAACACATTTAATAGTATTTCAACCATTTGAATTCAGTTTGCCCATGATCATATCGATTCCTGTCCAATTCTTTTGCGCTTGTTTTTTTGCCTTTTCTTTGCAGTTATATTTGAATTTGTTAACAAGTTGTTTGTAAGCAATGCTTGTGCTTTAAAGTGATGAACTCTATCCATTTTAAAGTTTAGATACGACCAATAAATGCACACGGATGAAGTTCCATTCTACATTTGAATGGTATTTTCTAATAAACCTCTGGATGTTTATACACTTTTCTTTGCTTTTCAAGGCTAGCTGTTTTTTGTGAGTTTCGTATTATATTTTTTGTTTTTTGTTCAAAAGAACAGAAATGAGAAATCTCATTGCCGAAGGCTTGAACTTCACGTCAATTTAATATTGATCTAAAATAAAATAGACATACAGTTCTTTCTGTATGTGGTGTTTAGGATTTTTATATCACTGTTTGGGCTACAAATTTGTTTGGGCTCTCATGCATGACAGTCATTTTTAATGAGAACAGTAAAATAGATGGAGTCAGAGGCAGAGGAAACAGATAAACTGTCTTTTGTCTGGAAGCACTGAAGCTGAACGTGATTCTTTCTTTGTGGCCCCCTCTCTGTATTTTACTTGTTCTGGAGAGAAGTCTGCTTTGCTGAGTAGAATTCGTTTTAATTAAAATGATTATATATTAATGGGGTTGAATATTAGCTATTGTGTGTATGCAAAATTACATAATAGAACTTGTATTAATTTCTATCAAAGACTGGATATTGTTGTTTGCATCACATTTATGAAATATTGTATGTGCATAAAACACAGATTTAATGGAATTGCACATATGTTTGAAACCATTTTATTTATGGAAATTTTTCAAATGGTTTGAGCATATTCTGTAAAAATGTGATTTTTGTGATAATGAGCTTTCGTGTTGCTATTAATTTTTTGGGACTGTATTGTTATTCCTAAATGTGGTAATCTCTTAAGTTATATTAGCCAATTGGAGGCCTGATCAATTCAAGACAAACTTAATATTCATGTTTATCTGTCTATCAATGCTGAACAAATGGTTTTTGGTTGTTGGTTCAGTGCTTAGTAAACGCTTTGGTAGTTGGTTCAGTTCAACTGCTTGCTTCAGTTTTACCTGTAAACGAGCGACTAAACCTCAAAAAAATAGCTCAGGTTTAAAAAAATGTTCTCGTTCCAACGCTGAAACAACATTAATTTTTCATACTTCTTGAATCATCTTTAAAACATTTACATTTTTACATAAATTATTTTCTCACAACAAAACAAATATGTACTGCTCTAAAACATAGGCATGTGTGGGAAAAATGGTGTTAACAAAAATATAAATAATGATCATTTTTGTACAAAATTGAGTAAACCAAAGAAAAATCGAAGTCAAATCAATATTTGGTGTCACTACCTTTTTGCAATTCTTTAAGGCACATTTGCGCAGAGTTTGGGGATTGCAGGATTATACTCGGGTGTATGTTACACCAAATATTCCACCGACAGCTGTGTTGGAGGCTTAAAACTGGATGATAAACAGCCAGACTCTGCTGACAATGTGGCATTGAGAAAGAAGGGTTTTGTTATCTCAGAATTGAGGAGAACAACTAGACACATGGTAGTTGTATTGCATCTACAAGGTTTCAAAGCAGACTGGAGTTTCAAGACGTGCTCTTTTAAAGACACACAAAGAAATGGGTAATGTCGAGGATTTTAGATGCAGTGGTCAGCCAATTTTAGATGCATCAATCCAATTAACCTTAGAAAACAGAAGATGCTCATCATTGGAAGATCCATCTACTGTCCAGAGAAGTCTGGCCAGAAGTGGTTTACATGGTACAGTTACAGACAAAAGGACATACGTATGATGTGGAAACAAGGTCAAGCAACTCAAGAATCCACTAAAACATAAGAACTGGGTGCAGAAAAATGGCAGCGGGTGCTCTGTATGAGTAAAAGTCACCTTTGTTGAAGGTCTGGAAAGCAGTACTATATTGAGTGGCCGCAAGCAATGGTGAAACACATTGGAGGTTCCTAAGTGGAGGAACCATAGTGGAGGCTCCTTTTGGGAAAAACAGGAAAAACTGGCACCAGACTTTTATTCTGCAGCCGGACATTGACTCCAAACACACAAGCAAATTAATTAAGAAGTATCCGGAGTACTGGAAGTGAAGACCTGGCCCATATACAGCCCTGATATCATCGAGTTTGTCTGGGATTATATGAAGAGATGAAAGCCTTTATCCACAGAAGATCTGTGGTTCGTTCTCCAAGAAGAGTTCCTTCAAAGAAAAGTAAGAACTTCTGCTGTTTTGAAGGGTGGTCACACCAGAGATTTCTCACGTTCTATCTTCGTCTACAGCATTTTCCACAACAAACCGACTTTTGAAACTTTTATTTAACTTTTATATTTTTTAGTAATTTTGTTTCCATCGAAAATGTTTTGGTTTTGTTTACTCTGTCATCGTGAACTCTATTTCCAAAGCCTCAGCTGCTCCGCTAAACGAACAGATAGCATTTGGGATTCACAAACCTCCTCTTAAGTGATATTAATGTCTCATGGTCATTCGCCTGTGGACCTCGTAAAAGGCAATGAAAGCCTTTTTGGTAAACATGACTGCCACACACATTAGCATTCTCTCCGGCAATTTCCTCCCATCCACGCCCTAGGATCCCCCTCCCCCGCCCAAGCTACACCTACTCCTTCCCTTGTTATAGATTGTGACCGGCGGTAAGGAATGCATTATTCATATCAGCAGTGTCGTCCGTTGATGGATGGCTGTTTGAGAGGCCTGTCCGTTAAATAAATCAACAAATAAAAATGCTAATTCTCACATTTCAAGAGGGAGCTTAGCCAAAGTCCCACCCCATCAGCCATCCACAATCAGCCTAAGCTTTCTTCCCCTTTCCCTCGAATGCGAATGTGGAAAAAGAATGGTTAGATTACAAATTGATTGTCATTTGTAAATGTCAGATTGAGATACTCGCACCGGACATTAAGCTGTTATAGAGCTGGATGTAAATGAAAACTAGATTCAACTTCAGGCTTAAAAGAAAAACAACTTAACCCTTAGAAGTCCAGATCCTTTTAGGCCATTTTTTATCACTTTACATTATGCTTGATAGAATTTTTTAGAACGACTCCAGCTTCCTTTTTTTTTACAAATATTTTTTTAAATTACATTGCGCAATAATTTTTTTTTTACTGCAAAAATGTACAACAAATTCATAAATCAGGTCAAAACAATGTGAAAATTTTATCACGTTCCCTCATAAACCTTATACACTATTCCAAGCAGTTTTTATTCCATTGCGCATTTTTCGGGGCAGGAATTTTTGAAAAAAGAAAAAAGAGCCCTTATGACAGAACTCCTATGTCAAAGGGTTATTCCTTCTTTTCACCACTAGATCACAAACTTGGGTTCCTAAACAAACTCAAACAGATCACATTTCAGATCGCGCATTTAAAGATGAATTACTGTACCTTGCAAATTATGTGTCATAACTCTTGTTATGTTTGTTTAAAACGCAAAATAGCAAAACTAATAACCTTTTTGAAACCTGCACATTATACTTGAAGTCAAAATTAAAAATAGGTGTCATTCGTACGTAATTCGACCCAGACGCAGTAATGACTTCTAAGGGTTAAGGGGGGTGAATTATTAAAATGTTAATTTGTTTTGGTTGGAATAGTAAAACCTGAGAGAAAGGCTCTTTCTTTTCTTTTTAGTAAATGCAGTTAAAGTAACTTAAAGGGAACATACAGTGGCTAAAAAGGAAATCTGTTGCTCCATTTAAGAACCGACAACTTGATTGGACAGTTTGTTAGATAAACATAAGTTTGGTAAAGATCTTAAATTTTATTCTTAAAGGCCTTAAAACGTCTTGCATTTGACATTGTGAAACCTGTGGAAACCCTGGGTGATCTCAAACAGCTAAAAAGGTTAATAAGTAAGACACCTTTTTTTTTTTTCCTTGGAGAAGGAATAAATATCCTAATAGTGCCTCCATACGTCACAGGCTCAGCTGGGTCTGGACTGAGCTGGCTACTGGTCCAGAGTTTGATAAACCCTGGTCTGTTTGTTTCTGAATGAAGTGAATACTGTATAATCACGGCCATTGTGTGGGCTTTCACGTGTCGGATGCTCTGCGTGTCATTCAGAGGAGTCTGAATAGGTTTTCACGGCCCCTTCTGCATGGATGCAAATCAGTGCTCCGGAGTTATGTTGGCAGCGCCAGTGGAGCGTGCTTGAAGAGTTCATGTCTGATGTCTGTATTTGATGAAGAATTTAATAAGCACCTCGAATCATCATTAGCCTAATCTTTGTTTATTTATCATTTTTATTTATTTATCTCTTTCCAGCCAAACTTGAAAAGACACACTAGATTCTTCTTCTTTACTCTTTAGGGTGATTGTGAAGCTGAGAGTTCTCTGCTTTCTGAACCTTGTCCACTTCTTTCGTTAGGAACAAATCTTTATCCCGAGTCATGGTTTTGTCTTTGTCAGATTGGACGACTCTCTCATTGAGCTCCTGGACTTTTTCAGTCCGATATCGAATGCAGGGAGCTTCAGAATGCAACCCTCGTCCCTGAGGAGCTTCACCATCCCGCCATCCTCTGTGAACAGCCTTCAGTCTCCCTTTGGCCCGAGTGGTTCTGCTCTGCAAGATCTGGAGGAGAGCAAGATCTTAGAAGACATCTTCTTCATCTGCTGAAGGGTTTGAAAACAACAACTCAGAACTTAAAAGGATTTTTCACTCTTCGGTGAAAAAAGCCGTTAGAGGTGGTTCTGTTTTGATGAATGCTAGGTTCTTGGCGGGTCAAAGGGCGAGTACTGCTTCAGGTGAAGATTTTAATGCCTTTTTAAATCATTTTAGTGACTTGGAATAATCACAGTCTTAATCTTTGTGTAATGTTGCAACATTTCAGGTTTGCTTTTGACTGAATAAAATGTGTTCGTTAATAAACAGTGTTGTATGTTTAGTCACAGATGGCTGGGTGGCAGCCTCCACAGGTTTCCAAGGGACTGACGCAGACTGGGAGCCAGGGAAAGTGTGTGTGTGTCATTTTAACCCGGATTGGCTTGGTTCTGAGCTGGCTTAAAGTAAGACAAGGAATGTTTATTTATTTATTTAATATATATATATAACCCTGATCTCCTGTGCCAAGGGTGTTCGTGTTACCACTATACTAAACTACATGTAGTATTAACACTCTACTAAGACATTACATAATAAAGTTTGACCAAAATACCAAATATGAATAAAGTTATGTAAGTTTGTATAGTTCGAATGTGTATTTTATTGTCGTTTAAAAATGGTAATACATGTATAGTATAGTGGATATGGAGGGTAGTATAGTGGGAACACTGCTGTCCTTCGCATGGGAGACTGGGGTTCGAATCCTGGTTGGGGCATACCTCCAGTAGGGGTCCGTACGGTTCACACCTCATCTGCATTTAAAGGAACTCCATGTGGACTCCTTTTTTAAACATGTATAGAAGCCTAATTTGAAATGTGGCTTTGTAAGGAAGGAGTCATGCTTTGTTTCTGATGTGTTTTCCTGCTGATACCTCCAAACTATATTGATCTGCCGGTATTGTAAAAATTATGCAAATGTATTCCGTCTTTTTTTGAGGGTTCCAAATCCCTTTACAGAATTATGGAAAGAGATGCACTGATTTTGTCCAAGGAACAAACCTAGGAGACCAGGAAATAACTCCAAATGGTTCCAGAACAGCGATTAACTTTTGGTGTGTCTTTTTATGCGTGTTGGGTACATTTTGTAAGAATGCAAAGAGGTTAAGTTACATTAAGCCTTGCGTTTTTGCTAAATACAGGGCGTGGTGTCTTGTTGGGTTCTGATGGGATGCACCGTGCAGATTGAATTAGTGAATACATCAGACGCTTGTTTCAAAGAAGCGTAAACAGCATAACGCATACTTTGAAGCTTCGATGTATAGGTCTGGGACCACTGGTGTTTGCAATGGGCCAAACATTGCTGCAGGGCATGTAGACCCACCACCTTTGAACTGGCTTCAGAGTTCATCCATCATCCTATAAAGCTACAAAAGAGAAATATACAACCAAACAAAACAACAAAAGGTTTGTACACAGGGATGAAGCTGATTTAATCTACACTGTGCTTTATTACTGGGCTTAAGCGGAAACGCATCATTCAGTAAAATTACAAAAGAGTGGAGGGAGCAGAGAAAGCTGGAGAGGAGAACGGGGCAGGAGCTCATTCTCACTGTGATGGGCTTGGCAAAACCCACAGGTACCACCCAGCACGCCCCACTGTGCTCAAAATGTCTCAATCTTTTTTTTTTTTTTGGTATGTTCTCCCATGTTACTGCATTGTTTCTGTAAGTTCATATGGTTTCTGATGAGCGTGCTGATGAAGAACGTCTTGAAGAGCAGAGTTGCTGAGAGTCTGATGGATTAGTGCAGTTTTTTTCTTCCATTTTTTTTCCAAGCATTGAAGCAAATCCGAGGTCTGGCGGACGCATGAGATCGACGAACAGAAGAGAAGCGCTGACAGGTGCAGTAAAACCACTCGACACCAGTCCTTCATGAGTTCTACATTCCCCATAAAGGATTACCCTGATTCTGCCAGTTGCATTGTTCCATTGGATCCCGCAATACAAAACATGAAAAAATAGTCTTAAAAAAGCATCTCAAATGATAACATGGGTTTCTGTGTGAAGACGAACAAAAATGAGCACTTTAACAGAACAATAATTTAACAAATGACACGGACAAATACATAAATAGGTAAATAAATACTCAGGTTGGCAGCAGTTTGAAAGTGACCTTCAATAATGGTGATCAAATCTGATCCGTTCAACCGTACAGCATCTTTAAGAGCTAGTGTTTACCTGCTTTAATTTAGATTTAAATTGTCAGTCGACCAATCTCTAGATAGTAAGTAAAAGACTATAAAATATGCAAACCTATGTACAGAGGAGGAGAGCCAAAAAGAGAAAAAAAAACCTTTACAGAATATGTATATACCTATATATATCTATAATAAACGTTCTGTTGTAGGTTTCATCGACTCTACATTTCCAGATTGCTGTGTAAACAGTTGCAGCAGAAACGGTGAACAAGACGAGAGATGTGGAGCTTGAGACAGGAAGATGGACAGACAGAGTGAGGTACGATGAGGGAAAGAAGTGCTTGATTTTTAACATTTGCCAAATGAAAGAAATGATTCGTCCTTAAGTTTAAATGCCAAGATTATCTCAGCGATGTGAAACCGATTTGAGCTTATCCGCTGCGGTCGCTTTAGCGGGTCAAACATCGATTGCAGGTGTTCCCAAGACATGCCCTGGAGCCTCTTCCCAGAGAGACAGTCCCAGAACTTCCATCTTGGGAGGCCCCTGAAAGCCACTTCGCCTGACTTTAGCTCCTCGAGGTCATCTGGGGTGACGTAGAGGCGTTCCCAGGACAACCCGGAGACATAGTAGTACAATAACACATGGATAAAATATCGCTGTTTCCACTGGACTGTTTAGGATTGGCTCGAATTAAAAGATACCTTTTAGCGATACAGATTGCTACTGGTTCTGATTGGTCAGGCCAAGGTGATACTTTTCTCAGATAAGAAAGAAAAATGACACAACGTTCTATTGATTGGATCGCTGATTGGCCTGAAATAATCATCAGTGTGAGGCGCAAACACATGGTGGAACCATGAACCAACGAGGTGGAAGACAGCTTCCAGAGAGATCCGGTCCTGGATTAGTGACTAGAATGCGATCTTTCTAAAACAAACTGTGATGACCAGTCGCGCCATTACCAAAATCCCAAGGAAAAACATCATCAAAGTCTCCTGGGAATCCGAATCGTACAAATTGATAGGGAATATGTAAATCAGATGAGTGCAAACCGATCTCTCAATGTTAAAATGGACGTTTCTTTGTCGCTAGGCAAATGTTTAAAATCAGCGAGAAAATTCCCCTTTCCCTCCTCGCCAAGTTTTAGAAGGCAAATGCAACATTCTGTAATCAGATCCTCTTCCCCTTTAATATGAGGTGCGTTCACGTCTGTTTGTACTCACTACCACAGCATTAGCAGCTAACTACCTCCGAACGTTTTTTTATTTTTTTTTGTAATATATACAATAGTGCTATTGAGTAGAATCAAGCATTCGCAAAGGAGACCTTCCTTAGGGTTTTTAATCTAGAAAAGGACTTTTGTCCACCTCGGTGTGTATTCAGAAGTGCGTGTGAATGTAAACGAGGCATGTGATGCAGGTTATGACGAGACTTGTGCAAAACGTACATAATGCCCACTTCATTGTAACCGTGCGCAGAATGTCGAGAGAGTGTTGGGGAAATGTTAAGCTGCACTGGTTTACCAGCAGATGGTTCAAGGCTTTGCTGTTAGCAATCTTCTGAAAAGAATGTTAATATTGTTTTGACATCATCATCATCATAGTGAATGACTGCTGATGATTGGGTGGTGCATGCGACAAAGTTCGAAAATCTCCAGACGAGCGACTAAGGTTGTTAGCGGATGATGCAGGAGGCAGATATGTCGATATTCTGAACTAGTTCCTAATGATCCTGAACTTTTTGCATTTGTAAATAGCATATACACATATATACAGGACACGAAGCTAGAACTTGTGTGTGTGTGTGTGTGTGTGTGTGTGTGTGTTATATCGGATGGAGAGGAATGCTTGCAGTTTGCAGCTGCCAGTTTTCCAGATTCTTCCCACTGGTAAAACTCCAAATCAGAGCAGTGGTTTCAAACTCCAGCTGAATTCTACAAAAAGGTACAGCTCTACATGTCGAATAGCCGTTTCTATATGTACACACATATAAAATATATGCATATAAATACATAGATAAGTTTTGAGAGTAATATCGTATGTATTCATATCTATGCTGTACAGGTGCATAAATATGAATACATCGTCTATACATATACATGTGGTATGTATGTTAGATATAAACAGGATTGTTCATCTCAAACCTCTGTGAGATGGGCTCTTAACTACAAGGTCAGGACAGAAGATAGAAAAGGTAAGGCTGCGATATGGAACAACCCTTCCCATGCACCCTTTCTCTCAGCGCAGAGGAAACTAGAAGAGAAATAAAAATAAATATTCATTTTCATCGTTTTCAGCAGTTCTTGTAAACTAGCGAAGTGAAATCCCCATCAGGTCGTCAGAAATCGTTCTGCCAGTATTCAAAAGCATATCAGCAATCTATGTGTATGCATTTATGCATATATATGTTTTTTTTTTTGTATACATATATCTTTTTTTTTTTTTTTTGTTAAATACAGCTCTTAAACCGATTGGCACAGCAAGAGATGCAGTGGTGAGATTTTTTTTTCTTTTTGTTAAACAAAGTCTTTTCTTTTTTTGAATATTGATAAAAAGGTTTGGTCATTTGGTCCCTACACAACTAAGGAATGACAGGTGAGTTTCCCAGGAGACGAGGCTGCACTTCCTGGCAACCGTTGCTCCTGGAAACGGACAGGCACTCCAAGAGAAAAGCTGGCCATCCCTAGTCCAAGCATGTCCTGAATTGTCACATCCTCCTTCCAAAAAGTTCTCTCGTTATTTTTAAATCCGTTGGCTGCATTTTTAAAACAGTTCTTTAAAAAGATTTCCTTGTACAATATTACATGATTCCATCTAAAAGTCTGTCTCCGTTTCAAAATGCGTACTTCGGAGCCGTTCGAGGGCTGAGGCTGTTTTTTTTTTTCAAACAGATATATATATATATATCTAGTGTTGGTCTTCAGTAAGGTGTCCTGTGGTCCTGCAGTAGAAGGGCTCGGGGTCAGATTTGGGAGTCCAGAACGCCGCGGCTCCCCTGAGTCAAACACTGAACTCTGTTCATCCTGGTGGAGGAGGAGAAGGAGGAAGAGGAAGTGTAAGATCCTCGAGTCCTACTTCAGCTCTTCTGATTCCCCAGCCCCCGCTGATCTTTATCTAATGTGGTTTCAGATACATTTGGCATGTTATCAACATCTGTTCCAGCTTTACAAAACCTAGGAAAGAAACACAACAACAAATCTCTGAGCAATCTCTGAAATCAGATGCACCCAAACACTCTCGTTCCTTTTATTTCTAGTTAGTGACAGCCGTCAACCACTTTCTCTTCTGGTTTGGTTAAATTTGTGGGAGTTGTTTGTATTAGTGTCTGGGGTTATTATTAGTGTCTAGTTTTGTAAGTGAAAGCTTGCAGCATTGTGAACTATAGCATTGATAAATGCACAGATAAGCTCAAAAAAGTGAGCATATAGACACATGTATAAAGGTGTATGTATTGACATGGATCTTGGGTGTCTGGTTGATATTGTGTCGACAAACTGAAGGCCTTTCTCTACTTAAACCTTAATAATGGTGAATTTGATGTATTCGGTAAAGGACTCGGTAATATAAATACATCCTTTGTGAAACATCACCATTAAATGGCTAACAATGGTCTTATTTCATGTAAAGCTAGCAGTGTTTTTAGCACTTTCACTTTGTTACCGGAACACTAACATAAAACGATTGTTTTCATAATTTAATCACTTTTTTTAATATCAAAACTTACTTTTTTGTGGTTATGGCAGCCATCTTTGTTAAACAACCAATTGTGCTCGCTCTCGTGGTGCATGCTGGTAAAACTGTTTCGAGCACAGTTGATGTAAAGTGTGTCGCGAAATTAAGACCATTGAAAAATGAATACGGATTTAATTCCAATTTGAAACTTTTTGAGGCGTAAAATTTGGGTTTTTACATTCTCTGTCTCTTCAGAAACTGGTAGTTACTATTTAGAAAAGCTGTACCCTGTTCACTCAGTTGTATGTAGCCATGGTGGAAATATCTGAGAAGTATTGTTTTGTCTGACCTGTTTGTCCCTGTGCGCAGCGGCGTCCTTCACCCCCAGGGTCAGGGGTGGCTGGGGGTCGGGGGCGGGGGCTAATATGGACGGTTGGCATCCTTCGGCCTCTTGAGCTGCACTTTGAGTCTCTTCATGCCGATCTGAAAGCCATTCATGGACTGGATGGCAGCCTGAGCGCTGCCTGGGTTATCGAAGCTCACGAAGCCTGAAGGCGAACCAGAGAGAAAGAGAGAGCGCGACAGGTTAGCAGCAGACAGGTAAGGAGCGCAGAGATCCAGGGAGGGAGATGAGAGAAATGAGTCATGGAGAGGGCAGGAAGGATTGAACTTTAAGAATGGGATGAGAATGGGATGAAGGACGGGAGAGCATCAAAGGAGTTCACTTCAATCATTGACCAGATACAGATTTCACGATCAACAGCAATGCACAAAGTCAATCAGTACAAACTACAATACACCAGCAAACTGTACATGGAATACACAAAAGTCACATGCACAACCTACTACACAATATCCAGACGCTCCTAGCGTTAGCGCAGCGCAGGCTAATCTCGGTTTTAATTGCATGCACATTTATGAGTGCATTTAGAATGCACTTTTGGTACACGCCATCATTCCATTATGGATTAGCAGGTACAATGTCTGCAGTTATCAAGTTTTTGATTTTTAGTAATCGTCAAGTCCATGTCGTTATTATGGTCATGTGATGTAATTATGTAGCATCGAGAGTTATCAGAGTGATAGACACGTGTCCAGATGCTTCCTTGCGCATTTCACCAATGTTAGGTTTCCACAAGAATTGGCAGGAGGAACGCAGACATTTTGTGTTCATAGTGACCGTTTAATCAAACCGAGAAACTGCAAAAAAAAAAAAAAAAAAAACTTTCATCAACGGTTTGATATTTTATACATTATGGAGGCTCTATACTTTTTGTTGGATGATATTCATGATTAAAACTAATATTTTTAACACTTAGAAGTTTTAAAACTTAATATAAAAACTTAAAAATATTTAAAAAAAACTCTTTAAACAAACATTACAAGAGTTATGATGCATATTTGCAAGGCAAATTAAAATAAAATGTGTTAAAATGCACGATCGTCGTCTTACATTTTTCATACCCCAATTTTTACAGCTATCAGTGCCATCTAGTGGTAAAAAGGGATAACCCTTGGAAAACCTGTTTGTGTTTTTTAATGTTTGACACAAAAAACACAATGGCACAAAAAGTGTTTGGAACAGTGAAAAAGGGTTGAGAGAGGTTTTTCTGGTGTTTTGATACAATTTTCACTTTTTTAGGGGATTTAGGAATTTTTTTAAATGATTTTTGCACAGAAAAAAAAGTTCAATTTTTTTTTACAATTTCAGGTTTGTTATGGTATTATTGTGTAATTTAATTTAAAAAATGTTAAAAAAAGAAGCTTGGGTTGTACAAAAAAACAATATCAAGCATTGCCACTAAAAACTATTTTAAAGATAATTTACCAGAGCAAATCGTAAAGTGGGCCCCAGATTAAAGCAAATTTATTTCAGTATTAGATTCTATTTCACATGTCTTTTAAAAGTATTTAGATAATGTGTTGTTTCAAATGGTGGCTGCACAGATATTCTGGCCGGGAGCACTGCAACCTTTCAATGCCACCGACAAGCTTTACACTTTTCCTTGTGCTCTCAGGAGCTATTGTGATTACTTCAGACGACTCAGCGTTTGAGATTATTCCGACACCTCCTGTTAACTGAGTGTATATTCTGCTGAAATGAACCATCCTTGTGTCTGTTCATGCATGGGATGCCTCAGATAAGTCAAGGAGCCAGCGAAGCCGCAGATAGAGCTAATTAAAATATAAAGGTTCACATTAGTCACGAGCGGGACACATGATCACGCTTCTGCAGTTTATTCTACAGCCGCATATCCAGCGCTGA
The DNA here is from genome assembly GCA_007224835.1 of Danionella cerebrum. NCBI lineage: Eukaryota > Metazoa > Chordata > Actinopteri > Cypriniformes > Danionidae > Danionella > Danionella cerebrum. The sequence goes on along the minus strand of SRMA01025407.1, from coordinate 282,309 downwards.
TTAAGAATTAAAAGATGCTATGCGACATCCTCTACTGTAAGGTTTAGATTTCCTGTCCTTAGCCAGGTTCACACTGTGTGACTCATTTACATAATCGAAGTGATTTTTCAGATGTGAAATGCTTCTCTTGGGTTGCAACTTCCAAACAGTCTTTGCAGAGTGAGCATAGTTTAACAAAAGGTACGAACATACAGATGCCGAGAGTATCTGTGTTATACCCCCCAGTGAGGAATTGGGGAGGAAGGTTGTGTGACGTTCAGACAAAGGGACAAAGTAAGCCTGACTTAAATAATGCTGTGAGATTGATGGTTTAAATGGGAACAGATGCGCTGATTGCTCCCCCTGAAACTTGTTACGCAAAAATCACTTAGTGTTTGATTCAAATGTTTTAGTCGGATCACCCCCCCCAAAAAACTATAAAATCGTGGCACAAAAAAAAACAATACTGACAACAAACTAAAATGAACTAAAAACGGAGACGATTTGATCATGTTTCAAGATAGAAAAACCCTCTGAAATAACGCAATAATAGTCAAAATAACTGTATATAACCAATGGCCATAAGTCTAAACTCCTGTCAGCCAATCAGAAACTAAATATAGGGTCAACTCTTGGTGAATTCTTCAAACGATCATAAAGCTACGCTTCTGTAAACACCATTTCTTGCTCATTGGGAAGATGGTTTTGGAACGTGAGACTGGGTTTTGTTAGCAATGGAAATCCATTTGACATTTTTTCTGCAATTCCTTATTTGGATAACATCATAAAAGCTAAAGGTTTTACAAAGTAAATATGCATTTGGTCACACAGTTTGGACCTGGCTTCTGGCTGTGGTAGAGAAATGAGGTAAAAATGTTAATAGTGTGAGTAGAAATGAGAATAATCTTCACAGGTGTCTTATCATTTTTACCCACCAAAGCATTTACTTTGGTTTGTCGCCCGATCCACAAACACTTTGGAGGAGATGACATTACCGAAAGGCAGGAACATCTGCATCAGCTCGCCATCGCCAAACTCCTGTGGGAGGTGATAGATGAACAGGTTGCAGCCCTCTGGCCCTGGACACAAACACACAGAAAGAGAGAAAGATAGAGGGAGAGAAGAGGAGTTTGGGATATGTGGGGTTAGCTGGTTAGATGGTAAACACTCTAGAAACTCTAGAAATAGACTAGATCTACTAAAACATGTTCAATACTCATAATAAAATAGAGTTCCATAACCCTGATTTCATGTTTTGGTTTGGATTAACATGCAAAAAATCAAACTTTTTATATCATTTGAAACTTCTCCGGTTGAAAAGGATGCCTGATATCTGGACACTCTGTCTTCTTCAACCAGTAGAAGCTATATTTCTGGTTTTAGACGCGATATCAATATGAAAACAACTGGTGTACAGTTCTAGTCTCCACATGCTCTCCAAATCATCCATATCTCAAGATCTTTTTGTCAAATTTTCTTATAATCATTTGAACACGATGGAAATCAATAGCTTCAGTTTTATTCTCCCTGTGATTTTTAACTTCGGAATCGGGTTCAGAACTCCTTTTAAAAGTTTGCAATGCATTTCCTTGTGGCATATATCTAAAGTGATCTGTTCGAACACTTCTGTTGAATTGTAGAGAGAACACACTCACCTTCTCTCTGCTGCTGAGGGATGATGGGAGCCGGCTGGGGAAAGGCTTGGCTGATCTGGCCATATGCAGCAGGGAAGGCTGCTGAGACACACACACAAAGGCAGCAACACACACTCTTATTCCAGCACACGTACACACACCGCAGGCACTTTTTATTAAGTGGGAAGCAGGAAAATCACAAAGAGCCTTAGCTGAGTGACAGACCTGCATATTGCTGGACTCCTGCGTAGGCCTGCTGTAGAGGGTCTGCTGCGGTGGGACTCTGAGCTGCTCACACAGACAGAGAGACAGGACGGTTACACACACACACACACACACACACACACACTAGAGGGGGCAGTGAGTTCGTCTCGGTGAGCCGTGTGGCTGCCGTGAGCTTAATCATTTACCAGACACTTTTATCTAGAGCAAATTAGTACGGAGAGCAGTAGAACATGCTGAAGTAATGTAAATATTGACCAACTGTTAGTTAATAAAATGAGGAAAGCAAATTATATTTAGTTTCATTGGCAGCATTGAATTGAAGAAATCGCAGGAAAAGGATCCAAGCGTAGGGGCTCTGGTTTCAAGATAAGCTCTAAAATGCTGTCACTTTGCATTCAGGTTGTTCAACAATGAGGACCAGTAAAAGATCTGTTTTCTATGGTTCTGGTGCGAGTACACAGTATAGTGTATGGTTTCAGGTGTGAACCCAGGCCATTTATAAATGTTCTTCAAGTAGAATAGGCAAACTCTACTTGAGTTCGATAAAGAAAGCGTCCAAAACTGGTGTTGGATCCATGTCTTAAGAACTTCTGTCTTTGGCCATGCTCTGTTAAATTCCAGCTAGCAGATCAATAAAGTAGTCCCGACTGGAGATGACGATTGCATTTTTCCACGCTTAACAATAAAAAAATGCAGCATAGCATGAGAAAAATGACACACTGAACTGGTTTGAGCCTCCTCGAGCTCATGGAACAGTTGGGTTTGCTGGGAACAGTTCTGAATTTAAAGGCGAACTTATTGAGATAAGCCTTTTCTCCGCAGATATCAAGCTTGAATTGTGGACATTTTTTGGATTATAAAGGGTATACACAAGTCATTGAGCGTCCACACGTCATTGAGTAAGTGGTAAAAACCCTATTTATGAGCTAGCAGTGAAGGGGAGTATAACGGTTTTCAAAGGCCTTTCTACAGACTGCCGACATCCAAAGAAAAGAGAAGCAAATGGATTGCTGCAATTTGAAGAAATCTGAGGTGATTTGTGGGGGCTATTTCCTGTCCGCTAAATCATTTTAGTTAATCGTAATTTAAATGTTTGGTGACTTCATGATGGCTTATGATTTTCACTCAAAAAAGCATTTATTACATACATTTTTTATGTTTTAAGTACCGGTAACTTGAAGCTATGATGAAGAAAAGCCAGAATATTTACAACAGGCAAAAAAACCCAAAGCAATGAGGTGATGAATGTGATTTCATACCTTCTGAGAGAGACGACAGGAAGCAGCTTCCTTGAACCCCAAAACAACTTCTCTGCGCCACGCCAAGGCCCCCCTTCTCCGAGTCTTCCCTAAACACCACTTCCTGTAAAACTGGAAACAGCCAGAACACTGCCAGTGAAAACCAGGCCAAACACACATTCTGTGGAGCTTCTCTGAATTTCAGTAACCTATACGCCACAGAGATTTCTTCCACATGCAGAAAAATTCACCTTTGTTGCTATTTTTGTCACCATCACACCTCAGCAATTTAAATCAACCTTGTTGCAACTACCTTGAGTCTTGTCAATCGAACTATGTTTCTCAACCTCACCATGGCAGCACAGTTTGGGTGTTCCTCCCCCAATTTTAAACCTCCTACACAGCTGTTTCTGTTGCAGTTTCAAACTACTTTAATCTGCACCTGTTTGCTTGAACTGATTGATCACACATCTCCCTACAAAATCCCATTGTTCTTATAAGAACCAATGTTGGTTTGAAGGCAAAGGAGCGTAAAACCGATTTTGATTTAGATTTTTCTTTCGTTCCTTCGCAAGTTAAACTTGTTCATAAAATAATTAAAACGTTATATAATGGAACACGTGAACAAATAGCACACAGGTGACAGACCTGGGTAGGGGTGGATGCCGTTGGTGAACATGGCCTCCGTCGGGCCTTGACCATTGGCCTGAGGAGCCGGCAGTCCTGTAAATCCATTCACACTGATGGGAGAGGGAATGCTGGTCACCGTGGGTGCTGTAATGCCAGGGGGCGTGCTTCCACCTGTGGGCGGAGCCACAGAGACAACATTTGAGCAGAAAACACTTTTTTGAATTGGAGCCAGCAGTGAATCAGACTTTCTTACAAAACACTGGAGATTTTTGAATATTTAATAGAGTGAAGTTATATCGGTTCAGGGCAAACGTGCATGTCAGGGCACTCGTGCTTCCTGACCTGATGTAGGCGTCATGGGGGCTCCTGGGAGGCCGTTGATGGTTGCCATGTGTTGCATCTGTGCAGCAGCAAATGCGGCCATAGGACTGAGATAGCCCCCCTGACCCACCGAAGCCATCAGAGCAGCCTGCTGCTGAACCTGAGACACACACACACACTTCTTCAAATATAAGCACGCTAAGATGGCATAATCACATAATGCACGGAGCACACTGTGTAATCAAGACTTCGCAGTCGACAGATTTTTCCACTGAGACGCTGCACTTTTGCTGCGAATGGTGTGTAATTAAAGAGAGAGAGAGAGAGATGAAGGGAGAGAGATAGAGAGACAGCGAGATAGAGAAATGCAGCAAGCGTGAGCAAGCAAGATAAAGTGAGAGAGAACGAAAGGAAGTTATAGAGAAGAAGAGAGAGCTCTTGCCTGTGCATAGGCCCCGTAGGCTCCGAACTGTAGGGCCATGGGATTGAAGATGCCCATCTGACCGGCCATCTGCTGCATGCGCCGAATGGTCCTCTCCTTATCTGTGTCTGCAAACTTCACCACCAGGCTGGACGAAGCACCCTGAAACACACGGAAGGAGGTCGGTTTGTGCGTAGAACGCGTTGGTAGAGTGCGGTGAGATGTGCAGGGACTCACGGGCATGGTTTGGCTGCCGTGTAAAGCACTGATTGCGGCTTGAGCTTCTGCATGAGTCGAGTACTTGACAAAAGCACAACCTGCACAGGGACAACAGAGCGGAACATTGAAAAAACAACACATTTTCTCACTTGATAAGGATAAAACAAGGTTCCAATAGAATGAAGTTTAAACATTTTAAAAAGCAGTTTTTTTTTTAAATTGTGGGATTTAAACAATAGCATAAAAACCAGTTCACCTCCGAAGGCCTAATAAGATCTTATAAAGTAATGTAATTTGAACTCTTTGAGGCAAACTGTGAACTTTATGTAGATAGTTCTACACTGTGTTGATAAAATAGATAAATGGAGAAGAGCTGTAGTAACCTTTGCTGTTCCCGTCAGGTCCTCTAAGAATAGTGCACTCCTCGATGCAGCCGAAAGCCTCAAAGAGCCGCCGCACGTCCTCCTCACACTGCTGCTTATTCAGCATGCCAACAAACAGCTTTCTGTCTTCTGAACACACAGAGTATATGAATCAACGACGATATATTTGAAGCACGCAAACACGTATTGCAGAGAAACAAACATCACCATTTCACAGCACACACCTTCCATTCTTCTAAACACAGTAATACGACTGGAACATTTTCCCTCTCTTACTGGTCAAAAAGGTTACCAGGGCACCACAGATGTGTGATATGAAAGTTTGTTTCTATTAACCTTGCTCTCCATGACAAAAAGAGCCTTTGCGTTCGTTTGGTCACTGGACCTCAGGTTGAGAATAACCCGAACGCTTTAGCTTTTACGATACTGTTAGCGATGTAGCACATGTTCATGTAGGGGCTGCTATAGCAATTTGATCAAGATGAGAAAACACATGTGAATGTCAACCAGCGTACACCCGGGAGAGGAAGGTGAGCAGCGCCCCCTGGCACGTTCCTTTTATCTCTTTTCCTATTAACTCTTAGAAGTCTAGGTGCTTTTTGAGCATTTTGTACTACTTTGCAATTGTCTCAGTTTTTGTAGCAATGCTTGGTATTATAATTTTTTTTAATGTTTTTCACTACATTACACAATTAATTCCAATAATTCCTTAACAATGACCAAACAATGGCCAAAACAATGAGACAATTGCACCTAAACCGTGTACACTGTTCCAAATACTTTTTTTCCATTGTGTTTTGTGTTGGTTCTTTGAAAAACACAAGCCGTATCACAGGTCTTGTACTTGCAAGGGTTATCCCTTCTTTTCGCCACAAGATGGCACTGATTTGGGGTCTGTACACTGAAACTAAAAGCATTTTTTCACATGTTAATTTGAATTAGCTGGCAAATTATGTATAATAAAATATAAAAACAAATAATCTTTTTGAAGCCAACACATTTTATTTCAAATCAAAATTAAACAATAGCTGGGTTGCATCTTTCCTACCGGTGCATGCAGAGACTTCTAAGGGTTAATTTAGAATACATTTTGGCACACTGACATTTTAATTTTTTTTTATGATGTCAGACAACTGGGTTTAAGATCTTAAAAAAAACTTTTAAATTCTGTAAATTCAGCTCCCAATGAAACAACACTTGGTTGATTTTTGGAGAAGTTACATTTCCAAAGAAAAGTGCTACATGTTTATTGTGATGAAAAATAAATACAACATATAAACAATGCCTATTACAGGCCAAAAATCAATTATAATCTCAAAAACCCCAAAATCCATCTCTCAATCAGTCACACACAGACAATCCTGCGTGTGTAGATCTAGAAACGCACCAGAGAAACCAGCTAATGCCCCTGTCTAATGAAATGAGTTTACGAGGGAGATATCAGTGGAGAACCTTTCGTCAAGTCGGTTCCGCCACCTCAGGAGTCCTTGTTTATTGTTTGTGCTTTTATTCATCAGATTATGTCGACATTATTGAATTACACATCGGCGGAGGGGGAACAAAAGCTCTATTGTTTCAGGGTTTTATTAGCCTGTAATTGCAGTGTCAAAGATGCATGTTTGGAACCCGAGATGAGGCACAGAGTCGAGAAAAAAATATTTACAGCGAGATGAGGGAATTAGACACACAGGCATTTATTTTGCAACCTAAATAGACTTCTGAGTACACCATACATAAGGGAGAATTTCATTTATTAGTACAACCAACCTACGCCTGATATTAAACTACGTACAGAACTACATGTTCTCTGCAGATCGGGCTCACGTTATGTGAGAGAGTTCCCCTCAGTCCTACCCCTTTGCTTTCGTTTTGCATATTCATGTGAATCGAAGGGCTGCCCCAATGCTCTTTTGAAAGTAGGGGAGGAGGTAAAGTGAAGAGGTTCCCTGCGCAAAGCTTGAACTCTTGTAGTCATCCCGAAAGAGACCAAAGTGACCTGCAAAGCTTTGAAACGTTTTCGAATAACTTTTTTCATGCAAAACTTGTGATTTTTATAACATTTTCGTACTTATGTTTCGTGTTTTTGTTACATGAAAACTAACAAACGATATTGCTATTTGTGGTTGCTATGGCAGCCATTTTTGTGCACAAAATCTGGCAGGAACAAATCTTTGTGCACCAAATCCCAAGCACACTCGGAAGATTAAGACCTGTGAAAAAATACTTAAGACCTAGAACAGCAAAATTCATTAAATTAAGACTTTTTATGACCCAGAGGCAACCCTGCAGATAAGTTCGATTCAGACACTCGTATCTCTGTAACCACTTCGCAAATGTTAGTCCTGTCGGAATCATCCCTGAAGAATTTGTAAAAATGAGTCAAAAAGTTAAGGATATGGCTATTAGTCAAAGATTAACCATATCATCGTTTTTTAGACATCTATACAGAAAAAAAGCTGACAATGTTGGCATAGCACCAAACTTCAAATGTTAAGTCTCCATTACTTGAGTTTAGAGATATGGTTCTATGGATATGTTTCTTTTTTTCCACATTTCTGTGCTCTTAATATAGACTTCATTCCATCTTTGTCTCAAGCAAAGATGATTTTCTAGCAGTTTCTCCTGACCTTTTGTTCTGCGTTAATATGTGCATGTGAGAAATGATCCCCAAGCAGCTAAATGTGCTGTTTGCCCGTGGCTTTACATTGGTAAACGTTCTAAGATGATTGCATATAAACGGATGCATGCGTGTGCGCGTTTGTGTGTATGATGGATGACACTGGGGAGATATTAATGAGCGCTATTGTGTCCTGCAAGATCGAGTGCGTTTTCATACGTGTGTCCTTTGGTTCTTTCACACTGAGAGCTTGAAACACCTGGTTTGAGATCAGAAAGGTTAAGCCTTCTATTCACCGATCCAAACTGACGCGCACAAATATTTGTAAGGCTTCTAAGCAGGGTTCTCTTCGAATTGATGAAATATTGATGCAATGACGCTCCCTGCCTGAAGATGGCGTTTGTGATACAACAGATGCACAACACAGGGAAACAGGAAACAAGTAGAGAAGAGAAACGGCAGAGAAGAAATCAAAGAACATGTCAAAAACAATCCTGGATGTCAAGCGGTTTATTCTGTTGGTGGCTAATCACAAAGAGTTGTTTGACAAAAATGTGGAGAAAAGAGGATCAAAGCTGGCTCTTGAGTAGGACATAAGAGAGCCAATAGGTGGCGCTATTTCTTGTGGGATGAGCGCCACTTAGTGGCTCTTTTATGTCCAACTCACGTCATCAAAGAGCCAGCTTTCATCTTTCATTCTCTTTGTGAAAAAATCGATAAGGGATTTCGAAAACCTGTCGATTGAGGCGCATTGTCGTACAAAACCTTGGATTGAAAATTCGGATTGGTGTGTACAAGTCTGCTAGTATATGATCTCCTATTATAGGAAATACGGCTTGAGTGTATCTTGGCAATGACAGACACAATTTCTGCAGTCTTCAATCTTCAGAAGTTCAATCTTCTAGATAGTTTCTAGTCTCAATTCCCCAAAATTTCCTCAAAAAGATGCAGATCTTGTGATTGAGAAGAGCACTGAAGATGTACAGCTTCATTTTTATCCTTATCAAACCTCTCTGTCACTAGTCATGCTTCTCTGACAAGTCTCCCATTATGTTGAATGCTTTGCAAACTGAGCTATTGCTCAACAACTCGAAATTTGCTCTCTGTTCTCAACCCTAGAAGTCCAATCGGTGAAGAGTGAACACCAGAACTAAGCAAAATACTTTCGATTTGGACCATGATTCACAAGTTCCCCAGCAGGTGATGCAAGGCATATTGGGACAGCATGGAATGGGTATCAGGTGAGTTGTCCAGGTAGGGGCTCTGGAGTCAGAAAAGAACCTGAGCCCAGAACCCAAGTGTGCTTGATTGGATGAAGCTTATTGGAACTATATAGAATCAGTGGGGCTCATTAAAGACAGCAGGGCATCTATTTAACGGCTCGCTCCTCCAGAATTTCGTTTCAAAAGATTGATCAGCTTTTTTTTAATAGATCAACCAGAGTTGTTCCATCCTCACCACAGATGCTCATCTCCTGATAACAGCAGTATGTGGTACAAGTCTTTATTTGGTCATCTCTAACCCATGCTTCCTTTCATTCTCTGCACTATCCATCTTCATTTAGCTCTCAAGACCAGCACCACATCCTTCCTTCTCTCTAAGTCAAACTTCCTATCCTCATCTTCCACACTTTGAACTTTAGCTCTCTTTCCATCCGGCGTTCCTCTTTAACTGAGTCCTAAGTGGATGGGTTGACAACGCGGATCAGTTTTGCGATGGAGACGGAGGGCTTTGCAGGGACATCTAGGGCTTTTTAGAGGGCTAACAGAGGATAAATCCAGCTGTCCATCACAATGAAGACAATTGATCTGTCAGGAGTGAGGAAAGGAAGGCTTTCTCAATTAGAGGAAGAAATGGCAGGGCTGGAATGAGAGAAGAAAAGCTAGAGCTGTCTCCATCACCATCTTCTACATCTGTTTGAGTGACTCTCTGCCTGTGGTATCATTAATCCTGATAAGCCAGAACACATGACCTTCCATAATAGGGCTCTTTAAAATCTTTCTTTTTCTAAAAGGTAATCTCTAAATATCTCATGTTTCCTGACTTTATTAAATAACATAATAAAAGTACTTCAATGTTTAGTCAACAAAGGTCACATTTAAGAGAAAAAAAACTACAATGCTATAAAGAACGCAACAGTACATTGTAAATCAAATACTTTACAAAACTTTTGTGGAAACCAGTTGCCTCAAAACATTTGACGTGACCTACATTACTAAAATAGCGTTTACTTAAACATTATTCAAAAAGTATCAATTCTATAAAGAAAATGTTTACGGTAGTTTTTTTTTCCAAATGCCATAAGTTAATTTTGATTGAATTTGAGTAAATTAATTTGAATTTGGCCAAAACATATAAATGTTAAATGCTGCATTTCCTGTGGCCACCTGGTGGTGCTGAAACCGAGAAAATATGGGTGTGTACAGACATCTGAATGTCGAATTTTGACGAGTAACACGCATACAGTTTAACAAAGAAAAAAAAGACATATCTTAAGATAAGGAGTTTAAGGTGAACAGAAACAATCTCCAGGATGAGTTCGTTAATGTATAAGATGCAAAAAGTGCCATTTTTATAGGAGTTTTTACAAAATAATTCACTACCTGCTGGTTTTGGAAATTCACTCTCACAGACTTTTTTGTAGGTCTGGGTCCCTTACATGGTTCCTCCAAATTTCAAATGTTTATTTTAAACACAGATTGAAATAACTGTAAAAAAAAAAGAAGCATACAATGGCATATTCATTGTGACCACTATGTGGTGCAACAACTGGGACCATAGGCCACAAAACAGAATTTGTAAAGAACTCTGTACAGAATAAAAGGTAGTACACTAAAATACTTCTTTTACTCAGCAAAACATTCTCAACATGAAATTCTGTAAGCAAGGTTCTATTTTAAGATTATTTTTATCTACTTCAGCATTGAGATCTGATGGGTTTAGTAGTCAGAGTAAATCTGACCTGTTGGTCAATACCATTTTGCAGATGGGTAATGGAACAAAAAGAAAATGCTTGGAGACTTTTGAAACAACTCCGGGAAATATTAAAGAAAGGACACTATGGTGAAAAGAAGCCCCATAAAAACTGTACTGTATACATTTCATTATTGTTAATGAGACAGTGGCTCTGGGCCCTCAAATGATGCTCTGGGGCCCTTTATGACTCTTGCATCTCATGTGTCATATGTCTGAGGTGTGTGAAGGAGACATTTACTGTAAATGCTGATGTTGATTCAGAGAGACAGGATGATGGAGGGAAAAATAGAAAAGGAAGAAGGAAAAGAGAAGTGTAGATCTACCTCCCCTGCTCTCACTGTCGGCTGGCTTCACCTGGATCGGCCTGTTCATCTGTTTACGAGACAGAAAGGACGGGAGGATGAAGGACAGGACAGACACAAAGAAAGAAGGGAGAAAGAAAAGAAGAAGTTAGAGCTGAGCAGATTCCTTGTGAGCAACAATATTGTTTTCATTTATATTACACAATAATTCCACAACAATCTTGTTCCGAGTAGTACATTTTGTCATTTTTTTAGCTGCAAAAAAAAAAAAGTTTTTTATGTTTTATTACAAAAATCAAAAGTGTTGAGACAAAATAAAAATTCATAAATCCCCCCAAAAAAGCAAAGACAATGTCAAAATTGCAAAAACAATTACGTTTAGTTTGATATTGGAAGGTTAATGCTATAAATTCTCTGCTGGTTAATCGACTTCGGGAATAGTCATTAGCTGCAGCCGTATTTCACCCTTTACCATAACAAAGCTGCATTTCAAAATTTCATAAATGGATCAAACAGAGAATGTTATAATGCTTTTACCACCAACACAAGTCAGAGGAACACTCATCTGAATCCACATCTGTATGTATAGATGTGTTTGATACTCAAGAATCTCGTTCAAGAAACTTGTTCAGTTCTGCTTCCTTCACTCGTGGCAGATTCCTGACTGACTCCGGCTCAATAAAACATTCAAGCCATGAAGCTCTCTGTGCCAATCCATTTTTAATAATCCCTATTGTCACACTGTCAGCGGGAAGAGATGAAGAGAGTGGATGATGGAGGGACGCACATACCACTGTGCATTGAACATGCCAAAAGTGCATCAGTGCCACCTTCATTTGGGAACTCTGGTGTACTCACACTGCATGGGTCAAGGGACCCACTTACTTATAGCTCAAAACAGAATGGGGCACTTATCGGATCGATTACATACCATACCATGTTTAAAAATATTGTTTAAAATGGCCAAATTGAATTTGATTTCAATCGTGGGTCGCTGAAAAAGTGAGGATTGTGAAACGTCAAACAATATAGAGGGGGACGACTCAGATCACTGGATTATTTCAAAGGTTTCATGATTTATTGAGTCACAAGGTGAAGAAAACTGTGATTTCATACTTGGCCATTTTGTTCTGCAGTGTAAATACAACCTGAGAGCAGAAACAAGCTCAGTGACACGACACGGACTCACTTAATTATTTATATAAAGCTGCATTTCTAGCATCAATTTAGTGATAGTTTCAACAAAAAAGAGCTAAAACGAGAGAAAAAAAGCCCCAGATTTGAAACAAATCAGAGTGAGACTAAAAAAACTTGCATATCAATAGCTAAAAAAATGTACGACTTGTATTTGTTTTATAAGGAATCATTTCAATGTGCTTTCCTGGTTTGTAGACAAGATCAGACGTATTGGGTCAAAAGGTCAAGCCAGGAATGCTCCAGAGGAAATGGGAACTCCTCAACACACCAAACTATTTAGAACTTTATTATTCGTTGTAATTCAAAATTATTTTTTCATAGCAATCGAACACTGTGTATAAGAATAAAGGAGATTTTTTGAGAAGAGGAGATAAGCAGCAGATCCAATGGCGTATTAATGCTTGAATTTTTTTTGTTGCAAAATTCAATAAACGACAAAAAAGTGATGGAAGCTTCATTTAGTGTAGATTTTCAAAGGTTTCATTAACACCACAATACTACAACTTCTTATCATACAGTAACACAATTATGTTTATTAATTCTTTTTCTACTGCATTTCCATCACTTAGGTCAGAAAAATTCCCCGAATGCACCTCACCGCACTTGGCGAGGCTCCAGACAGCAGCTTTAAAGTTTTCCGAGCGCATCAACTCTTTCCCAATCCACGAGATCTTTCTCTATTATTGGCAGTGAAGCTCAGCTAATGTTTTTAATGTGTTTAGATGCATTATTTATTTTACCATTGCGGCGGTTAGTGAGGGCACAGGGAATAGCGAGGAGAGAGGGGGTGAAAGCTGGATGTGGACATAGATCGGGGAGCATTGCAAGGTCAGAGCCACAAACACACACTCAACTGCGCACACAATCCCGGCATCCCAGCAGGCCTCAACTCACATACATTTTAATGTTTCCCTCCCAATGGCACAAATGGACTCTGCAATGTGTGCTAATTGCGTTCCCCAGAACCTCACTCACACGAGGCACACACGTGCAGCCGAGGAGATGCCTGGATTGGATGTGTGCGCTTAGAGTGGCGAGAGCATGCGTTTCCTTGCTCAAAAACATTTATACAAATATTGAATTAAAATGCAGCTAAATAGGTTATGAAAAGGACTTTTAAAAAATTATTTTTGTAAAAAAAAACTGATTGTTAAAAGTATGAATATTATGCGTTAAAAGAATGTTTCAAAATGTTTTAATTAATAATATATGAATAAGAATAGGAGTTTATTTATAGATTATAATCTTTATTTAAAAAAAAATAACTGTATGAATATACCATGGCTTTACTAACTTAACCAATGCTGAAAGTGCAGTTTGCTCGTCTGCCTCGACAAGCATCAAAGTTAAATGAGGCATTTTTATTCTGTACCACTATTTATGGATTTTTAGTGATTAACATTCACCATTCAGTAATTTAACACATTAAACATTCAGTAATATGTCAAAAAACACTGAAAATGTGTATTTGCAAGTATTTGCAAGGCTCGGTGATGATGCTGTGGGATGAATGTTGAATTCTCAGGGTGACTAAAAAAAGAAAAAGAAAATAGAGATCTGTATTCGAGCGGTTTGGTTTCTAAAGGCTACCACTAAAAAAGTTAGATTGAGAAAAAGAGTGTTTTCTCCCCCTAAGAAAAGGTTTGCAGGAAAACTTTTTCTGTTTAACAATTTAAAATGATACATACATAGCTGAAAGGGATTTTGGTAAATTGCTGTTTTGTTCGTTTTCTTTTATTTAACTTTTACTAGTCTATAAAATAAAATCGGAAAATTCATGTCTCAATTGAATTCAAAATCTGTAAACCTCTCTCTCTCTCTCTCTCTCTCTCTCTCTCTCTCTCTCTTCCTCTCAGGCACCTACACACACATACAGAAAGAGATCCGGCACACATTCACAGAACCTGTCAGAGAGCTGAACTCAATGAAACAGAATGTGACATTTGTCATTGTGCTCCACCATAGGCTTCCATTCGACATCCACATTACTGATCACAGAAGGCCTGGAGGACTTCCCTCTACCACAGCTAGAGGGCAGCTTTGAGCAGGCCAAACCCCATCACGCATTCAGAGAGAGGAAGCTTTCACACAAAGAGCAGGAGGAGCTGAAAATACTTTTGTACTAAACCATAATATGTCCAAGAGAATGCACTCATGGATCAAATGAAAAGATGGCACTTGGTCATCTCTATCTCCGACCTCATCAGAATTTCCACCACTGACCCCGTGGGATTTTTATGATACATCAGTCTGGCAAGCTGGGCTAAGCAACCACAGAAACATTTACGTTGTGTCACAGGACTATTTGTTAAATAGTTAATGTTTAGTGAAGATTATGGTTGATGAGAATGTTCTATACAATTAAGTTTGTTATCTATGTGCATAACAATATGCTTTCATTGCTTTCGGACAAGGTCAGACATACTGGGTCAAAAGGTCGAACAAGCAATGCTCCAGAGGAAATGAAACTCCTCAACATCCCAACTTGTTTGACCTTTATGATTGGTTGTAATTGGAAACAATTTGCATGTTTCCATAGCAATCGAACACTCTCAAGAATAATAAAGGGGATTTTTTTAAGAAGAGGAGATAAAGAAACAGATTTCGACATGTAGAGTTGATGCAGAAGAAGTTTTGCACCACTTCAATAAACTTTTTGGAACAAACTGAGGGAAGCTTCATTCAGTGATGTTCAAAGTTCAAAATTCCACAAAATTACAACAGAGACTGTCTGAACAGCCTTTTTGTTGGATACTATTGGAAGAGTTTCCTGGACTATAGGAATACTATTGTTGTGCCATGTGTTATTTTTCATGTTTTGGCGACCCCTGCTGGTATGCTGCTGCAATAGCAAGAGGCACGTTGTCGAACGAAAATTCAGATAAAAAATTCTGAAGCCCTTACAGTAAAGAAACAAATCTTGTGTAAAAGTATGAGTCAATAAATCACTATTTCAGAGAAAAAAGTACTCAGTTACAGTAATTTGAGTATTTGTATTCCATTACTTTACACATTTGCGATGTCACAAAATTTCACAAGCATCACCTTGCTCCTAATCTGTCTCTACAATGCATAAGTGTGTTTCTTTTTTTTTTCATGTGGCGTAGCGCTATTAAAAGAATGGTTTTGCAGAGCTGGTTCAGCTGGTTACTTGGGTCATCCTCTAAACTGAGCCATAAGCAATGGAGGTATTTCTATTAAAATAGCTTTGGTATGTTATAATGACTTTTCAAACTTTATCAGCTTGTTACATCCATCACCTCAAAGAGGATTCCGTCCCCTCTCACCCTAAAGGCTTGGATCTAAATTTTGAATGAGTGGTGCCAACGAAAAAGATCCAAGATCCAATGAAAGCTGTCTCTTTTGATGACTTCAGTAGGACGTAAAAGAGCCGCTTGGTGGCGCTCATCCCACATTTTCATAGTGACTTTGCACAGGAAACAGGAAAGAAATCCCTCTCTTTTTCACCATTTTTGTCGAACAGCTCCCTGTGATCATATGTGTATAAACTGCTCGACATCCATCATTTTTTCTATGTGTTCTTTGATCTGTTGTACCTGTAAACGCCATCTTCAGGCAGCGAGTGTCATTGCATCCCTGCTGAGAAGCCATCCGAAGATTCATGCGATCTAAATTCGGATCGGTGCAAAGGCCTTAATACTCTGTGCTGAATCATCTCCTCCGTGAGTAATCTGCCTGGATCAAGCATGACACTGGTGACCTCCTCTCGAACACTGTTTGCACTTGGTCACTAAACACACACTTCCTCTGCTTCTTAAGCTTCCAGGACGCTCTGCTTCTGATCTTCACTCCCTGCACAAATTTGGATTTACTGAATAATTAAACCAGCACCAGTCCCCATAACTCACCCTCGTTTTCCTCTCTTTTGCTGCAGCATGTCCGGAGGTAATGGCTCCTTGTAACCCTCCCAAACAGTGCGCATGGCTGCCTCTTTAAACCCCAGCGCCGTCGTGCTCCTCTTCGACACCCGTAAAAACCCTGCACGTTTTACACCTCCCTCAAAACAGCTCTGCACCTCGAGAGCGTATGAGGGCTTTCATTTATTGGTACCGAGGTGTAAAACAGAGCATGGCTTTGGATGCACCTCTATAAATTAAATGGAAATGAAGCAAGTGAGGAGGGGGTGACGGGGTGAGGCTTGGAAAGTGCTCTTTCAGGATTTACCCTAAACAAGCTGAATTCATAAGCATCTGCCTAATTAACAAGAAAAGGCCATTCTTTTTTTTTTCAAAGTGATTTTTATTGCGGAATTGACTATAGCAAGTTAACTGTAATGTCAAGCCATGAAAGACATGAGCTAATCGGAGCCATAAAGACATGAATCTGCCATCTGCCTGTGAAAAAGTGACATTCATGGCCGTCTCTCCCCTCTTTTGCTTCTGTTTCTTGTCAGTCTCTGTGTCTTTTATTCTGTTCATTGTGAATGTCGTTAAAGACGACCCGGAACAGCATTCACACCTCATTTCATTTCAATAAAGTGACATTTCACAGAATATTTGTTGGGAAATAACGTGGGGCGGGATCAGAATTTGATTGGATTAAGAATTATGCTCCCTGCTCCCGAGGCCTTGGTTACATCAGCGGAAAAAGCCATGAAATTCTTTTTTCTTTGTGCGTTCAGTGATAAATCAGGCACAATAAAAGAGGATGCTTTGTCATTTTAATTTCAAATCGCTGTAAATGTGCCGCATTTCAGTCAATTTAGCCATGTATTACCTAAACAGTTAATGTAGTTTGTTACTCAAGCATTCTCTCCGCTGGAAATGACGTTTTACTTTTGCCTTATAACAATAAAGAGCAGCAGGTGCAAGACTCTAATGGGAATTAAGCTGAAACCAGAGATCTTTCACCTTTGCTTCTGAGGCTATTTGAGTTGGATCCTTTGACATGATCCTTTAAAAACTCAGCTTTCAAACACTCCCATGTTCCAGATCTGAAAATCAAACGCATTACTGATGCAAAGCTCATCATCCTGTTTAAAGTTGATCGACCATTTATGTTTAACACTGCATTATCATAGTAATTATCCGAATATAATGCTCAAAATTACACTTTAATTGTCAATGGTTTGAAGACTTCTTGGGAGAATGTGGTGTGAGAGAATAACTAGGAGAACATAAGCTCCGCATTTCACCAATCCAAGTGCAGAGGAGTGCACAAACACACGTGGAGCGGAGGGGAACCATGCAGCAAAGGTTTTCAGAGCGAAGTTTGTATGGTTCACCTCACCTTCAACTCAGACTGGAGGTGGAAATTGATTGAGGAAACCCACCGATCACGAGTCTCCAGAGTGAAGTGTGACTATACTTTCCACGTTTGTAAGGATTTCGTCCCACAATTTCGTCCCAAATCGCAAATAAATTTTGGCAATTAAAAAAAAAAAAAAGTCACAATACGTATCGTGGAGCTACTGCTTGAAAAAGTGTGATAAACCTACGAGAAACAAGTGGAACTTTGTAAAACTATAAATGAAAAGAGCTTTTACTCACCTTGCTCTTTAATGTTTTATTCTGTGAATTTACAAACTTTGTCGCTGCCCCCTAGAGGACCGGATGATGCACATTAAACCCTTGCATTATTAGCTTTGCGTTTTAACCTTTATTTTCTAATCAGTTTCAGTAAAACCGGTGTATAAACAGTTTTATTTTCGTATATATGATCGATATTGTGCTACATATTTTATTGTTGACGTACTATCGTCAAATGTATCGTACCGATCGTTACATACGTACATACTACTCATTTGTAATAAAATAGCTGTTAAGTAATACTAAATATTTCGGACAACTTTGTGATCCAGTTTAATTTTCAACTAACACTTTCATGCACAAAATAAATAAGATTTGTGTTTTAAAATAATTTTTAAAATGGGAAGCACCGTGGCTTTCCAGTGTTTTTTGGAAATTTGAATATGGGCTTTTCAAGTACAGTACACATCAGATTTGATGATAGATGATAGATAGATGACATCAGCTATAGATATAAAAATAGCCCATTCTGATTCATTTTGAATAGAGACCAGTGACTTCTACCAACAATAACAACACTGACCGTTGGCGACTGAATGGTGTGTCTGGCTACAAACTGATTTAAAAATGGCATAAAATTGATATTCCAATCTTCCAATTGTAAATACATCTTTCAAATGCGACTTTCAAATTAAACTCTACTGTTCGTCATTCTGAAAGTGGGACCATTCAGTAGCGAATGATCCACCAACCACTGGAGACTGAGAGTTCATTGGTTAAAACCTACCATTTCTCATGCAACATTGAGCTTGTTAGCTCTTTCATCTCACAACATGTAAAAATGATTGGCAACTTTTAACCTCTTAGCACCTCTTGATCTCTCTCCTCTGATCCGAGTGTTTCTCTGAGCAGTTGCATCAGGGTGTGTGAGAGAGTGTTGGTGATGAGCTCATTAAAGTTTGGCCTAATCCATTAGAGGCAGATTACACATAACAAACACACACACACACAGTCTCTCTCTCTCTCTCTCTCTCTCTTTATCTCACCCTCCCTCCCTCCTTCCACCGCATAATTACACATATGAAAGCTATACACAGCTGCCTCCGGTCATTACGATCATAGACGATAAAAAGAGAACATTCATCCGACAACAAGGGGACAGACAGACATGCTGAAAAGACAGAAAATGTCCCTCTTTATCACAGCCCTCCTCTTCCATCTTTCTCCTTCAGTAATGCAAAGCTGTCCTGTGTGTAGCGAATAAATCCCGCGAAGTAAAACATAAATCACAGCGCTACACACCCTGCCTTCCTTCTATTTGCTTTTATTTATCTAATGAATAAAAAATGGAAAACAAGCCAAAATGCTGTCAAATTGGAGACTCCCTCTCTCCTCTCGTCTTTTCATATTTAACACTTGCTTTTCTCTTCTCTTGACCCGCACACTAAAGTGAAGCTCAAATGGACTTGCGTAATTGCCTTGAGATTATTTATGAGCTTCCTAGTGCAAAGCCACTTGTGGTATTTCACGTTTTATACACTCTTGGCTTTACTTTTAAGTGCCCCTTTGACTCGTTTAAAAATGTTCCCATTCTTAATGCTTCCACAGAGTCAGAATTTCTATAAAAATGACTTTACTTTTAAAATAAAAATATTTAAATACAGATTTCAGCTTTCAAAGCAAAAGGAAAAACAGTAGGATGTAACTTTAGACAAGGAAAGAAAACATACATTAACAAAAACATAAAAAAACGAGAATAAAAAAAACTAATTAGTTATGACAACAATAATAATAATTAAAAAAAGTACAAAAGCTGAAATTATAATAAAAAAATAGTGTTTTTTAAATGAATATTATAGAGTAATGTCTCTAGATGGCTAAAGTTTTTACACAAACTTTTATGTTGGCTTGTGATCTTCCTTGGATGAAATATAAGCCAAAACGGTTGCTATGGTTAACAGTCTGGTTGCTATGGGGGGTTAGCAACAAACTAAAATGTTAAAAATAAAACACCGAGATTTATAAACCAATCCCAATTTCTTTATCAATAACCAAAGCCGAGTTCAGAAAATGTGGTTGCTAGGCTAAACAGTTTGGTTGCTTGGGAGAAGTCAGTGAAGTCTTAAAAAACTCTTGAAGATATTTACGTTGCCTTTTTTTTCAACTGTGCCAATTCAAAAGTCAACTGTGAATATTGCCTGGGGTTCAAATATGGATGGAAAATGTCCCAGCCATCTCAGTGATTTTCCAGAATTCCTTTAGTGGTACCTGTCTGAAAAGATATAGCAACTGGAGTTTGGATGTTTTGATGTGTTTTGTCTAACGCATCTGCAACAGACAGAGATGGGTCATAATCTAAACAATATTGGCGAAACATAACCGATGTTAGAGGTTTAGATCAAGTAAAAGCCTCAATCTCACTTCCACTCCTCAAGGTCAATCATTAAAACAGCTGGAAACAGTGAAAGTGCCAGAATCAAGGCACAATAACAGAAATGCTTTTAACGGGAAGTTGACGGGGTTTTAAAAGCCAGCTCCTCTCTAAGTGTTTGATAGACATTTTTCTGAGAAAGAGAGGCCCCTCAGGAAGTCCTAAGGGGCTATTTAGTTCACTTACAGTGTAAACTATTATTTTGGCAAAGAACAACCTCAGAGTTAAGCACACAGAGTGGAACAGATGAACACAATACTGCACATGCAGCCGACAAGCCCAGACATGTCCGCTGAACCGACTCGTCCCAGGAATTCGTACCGTACATCATACACATAATATTATGATATTTTTATTTATTCACAAATGTATAAAGATGTGATTGCATTGTCTCCCTTACAAAGACAAATGGCCCTTTCTGCAGTTATCACCTAGAAGCTGGAATTACACGATACTTTTTATTCTTTTTATTCTACAGAGCCTTTGATCTTTCCTTTGCTTTTGAAAATGAAAAGAAGAGAATCAGCCAAGCAAAAAGATTCCAGTGATTTAAGGAAGGAAAGCATGCTAATCACGCTAGCTGTCTGGTTTATCAATGAGTGACTCCAACGATTTGTCTGCATTTTGTTAGTTTTTATGTTGTTAGCTCCATGTTAGCAATGCTTCATTTTTAAGATATTGGTCTATACCCAAAGGCTTGCACTCCCAAAACCAGATGCGCAATATGTGCACTTTTTTTTTTTTTACTTTTTTTTTATCTCTGCATTTCACTATTTTAATCTATGTCTTAATTTTCCGTTTTTATTCCTTAGACGTGTATTTAAGTACTTAACCATAATAATAACTTGCAGTTCTGCACTTTGCCGTATTAAACACAGGCATTTTATGACTTGTTTTGCCACTCAGTGACTCAGTGAAAGAGGCGTGACGCAGTAAGAAAGTGATATAAATTAAATAAATCCCTTGTTTCTTTGCATGAATCCTTCCATCTTATGGCAATGAATGTACATGCCTTGGTTTGAAATTGTAAAACATTCCACAACAACCTTTCATGCTTTGATCAATGGCTGTAACCGTAGCAAAAAGTTATAATAGAGCACCTAAACTCTAAGCCCATCGATTCTCAATCATTCTCCATCAGGGTTTTATACAAAACGAGAATGATGAAATAGTTGGAAATCTGTCAAAAAAGTTGAAAAATGTACAAAATCATCAAAGAAACTTTATTGTTGAAACATTTCAGGCGAGTTGGCATCGTTCAGTTTCAAGAACAACCTCTACTCAGCAAACGTCTGTGCGCTTTGGAATCGTAGAGAAATGTGAAAACAACAGACTGGAAAGTCTATAATGATTGGGAACACAGATGCGAATGACATAATCTGCGTTCATTAGAATCAACACTTCTTACAGATGTGCCCCCGACCGGTCCTTAACAATAAACACAAACAACTCACATTAACATTATACAACCTTTGCTTTCAAACGAAAGCTCTTGCTAGACTTCCTAAACCAAAAAAACACACAAACACTGTGTCAATAACATCAGAATGGAGACATTACTCAGAAAAGGTCAGAAGAGCTCCTGAAGATGAGAGCAGAGCACAGCTGGGTTCTTTGGATTCGCTCTCTGAAGATTTGTGACATCCATCCTCTTCCTCTCATCACAGATGTTAGCATGTGTGTACGCCTAGCGCAGCTAATCTTATTAGCACCTCTGAGGATTCTCGGTGGCGAAGGCGACAAACTCAGAGGCTTCAACTGTGACAGCAGGAAGACCAGCCAAAAGGGAAGTGAAACGGATAGATTCCCAATTTAATCCTCAGCATTGATTAAAATCTCTTTTCAAATCAGCAGCGAGCTCTTGAAGTCAAATCCCTTAGAGATCTGGCAACCAGAAATGTTACAGTGACAATCGGGTACAAGGAAATTGTGCGAGTTGGGAATCAGCATGAAGTGCAGTATTGATTTACAGACAGTATCATTAAAACAAAGTGTCGCACTAGCTAACACACGCTCTCCCAGACCAGCAGTGACAATAAACCGGTCACTCCTCAGAGCCTTTGGCTGAAAAAGATAATTGTCTGGTTAGTAATGAGCTCAACGGACATTGGAAGAGATACTTAAACTATACAACAGCCTGATCTACTACTTTCACTCGCTGATTGCGTTTTGCAAAACAAAGCAGTGTGAGCTTATCAGCTGCAGGGATTGCTGCGCAAACAGTCTGCAAGGAAATCAATAAATAACGTAAAAGTAGAGCACGAGAATTACCATTCGGGCCTAGTCACCCCAACATCCCTGCAGACACCAAACCAGAGAACAATGATCAAGTGAAACTGGAAAACATCGCATTGATTTCAGGAACTATAAAATGATTTGCAGTAGCATTGTGCGTGCAAAGTTGGTTTGCGTTGTATGGTGCAATAATGGGCAACCGTGGTTTTGAGCCAAAAATATCCAAGTATCAAGATCAAAATTTGGAGAAAAAGGTGCCACTGAGGTGTCATCTTCCACTTATGCAGGAGTTCGGGACCAGACCAGTCTCCTTTGCACCACTATGTCAGATGGTCTGCTTATTGGGAAAAAAAAACAAAACTGGATCTGAGTATTCAAGACCAGCAAAACTGCTTTAAAAGTTAGCCGGTTGATTTGGGTTTCATGAGCAGAACATAAATAAAGATGGAGTACCAAAATAAATACATTTAAAAAATCCTCATAAAATTCACAAAAGCACTTTTTCCAACCATTAAAGTTGGTGCCACGACAGACCCCCTGACACCCTCAGTGCCCCCCGCCAGCTCGTCTGTAGCATTTCAGAACAATGATTAAAATGTTTAATAATTTAAATCACTCTCCTCGACCAGGGAGGGTTGAGGACATTAAGAATAAGAAAGAGAGAGAGAGAGAGAGAGAGAGAGAGAGAGAGAGAGATGGAGACAGCTGAAAGGAAACACTGTTTCATATTTCCGCTCTGAAGGAAAAATGAAATAGTGTCCTCTCCCCATGGGGTGGAAGAGCAGCGCTGGAGCTCCTATTTCTCCCTAATTTACTCCCTTTCATTTATAGAAACCCTGTGAGAAGTCGGGCGAAGAGCATCGGCCCGAGCCCTCGTGCAGCGGGGGACATCGCTTTCATTATTAATGGCAAAAAAAATTACACCCAAATTGTGTCTGTGAATTTGTAATGAAGGCCTGGGTTAGCGAGCCACCGCTGGGGGGAGGGGTTCAGGTGGAAAATCTCAAAAGATGGTTGGAAATGTCAGGACAAAGAACATTAGCGCTCGTTGAAGGGCTGAAGTTGAGACGAGCGACACAATCTCTGGCTTCGTTCCAGAGAGTTCTTTCTGATGGCTGTTGGCCTGGCAACAAAAGTCTAAAAATGATGTTTTAACATAACGCTGAGCTCGGAGGTCTGATGAAAATAATTTGTACTGAATGTACCAAACAAGTTATGAATAATGAACACTGTGGACTCTTGCCATGAAAGCACGGATCTTTAATGACTTTCAAAACGCTGTACTCAAATTGAACCCTGAGACGGAGGCTAATGACTGTACACACGATCAGAGCAGATAAGTGTCAGAATTCTACCATTTATTGATCAGAGGTGGGCTGGCAGGGCCCCCAAGGCATTTGAAGCACCATCAACAATTCTAACCTTTATTTTCATGAAATTGCAAGTCTATTCTTTTTACAGTGGCTTAGTCTGTGTCCAATCAGATTAAAGCGTCAAGACACAATTGTTCTCCATTATCTCATAGGTTAACAGTCTCCTACAATACCTAGCGCAGATCTAAAACTATGAATATGTTTAATTGTTTGATAAATTCCTCCACAGTGGACTGAAAGAAGCGCAACTGACCTGGAACTGTGGCACATATTCAATGGGATGTTTGAGTACTTTTATTCTGGATCTAATGGACAGAGCCTCCATTGTGTTAGTTTCAGGCGCTCTGCTACACTGATGGAGTCACTGGCTGCATTTTCATCCACATATTTTACGCACATTTTGGAACAAACCCTAGATGGAAAGGCCAAGATGCGCACACATTTTTGAACTAATTGAACTAATTTGCACAACTGAATAGAATAAACTTTTTAGCCTTTTTAAGAAAAAAACTATGATGGAAATGCATTTACCGAATAAATTGCAAAGCAATGGCAAAGCATTTTTTTTGTTGCGACTAAAGTCTGTCATCAAAATGAATCGGGGTCATCACCTCCCAGAAATGTCTTGAACGGCCGAGTTCAACAGTCGCCTGCCTCCAAAAGCAAGATCACATGACTGCATTTTGTCTACGTCTACAATGACAAGTAAGTCATTGAATACGAAAAAAAAGCCTTTTTCTATTGCAGCAACTTCTTTTTTAGTTTGATTTTTGCCGCCAGTTTTCAGGAAGTGATGATTTTGTTCTCTTGGACTCATTAGATGCAAATAGCGCTTTATTCGCAAATATTTTATGCAACATTCCAGTTTGGCTCATAAATTAAATTTCCATCTTTGGATGGAAACGTGGCTATTGAAGTCTTCCTGCGTCAATTAAACCATCCATTTTGAGTCTGGTGCATTTTATTTTTTTATTTGCATATTTGTTTTCTTCATCTGAAAACGTATTAGACAAGTTTTGATTTTGACAAGAAGGTTTTGCATGATCGATCAGTGCTTGCTTTAGAGAAAAAAAGTCTTAAAAGCACCCTGTATGACTTTGACTTACGTATTGCGTTTGTTTGCAGCATTAACAGTTTCTATGACTCATGCGGAAGTAATGATACTGGGTCTGATATTGATTCAAAAAGATTTTGAGACTGTGTGTGTAGAGCTGATAGTGTGAAGAGTCCATATTTAGAGTCTGCACGGGTCTAGAATATTTGGAGTCGGTGGCATTCTCAGCTGGATTTGTCACCAAATTTGTCACACACACACACGCATCAGAACAGGATAATATGTATATCTAATCTGGGTTATTTTGCCACACCAAGAGTAACTGTGCCAGAATGGCTCTATAGTGTCATTTAACGTGTTTCAGCTTATGGCAAAGTGTTACTTGATTACTGAATTCTTTCAAAATGTTTCAAGGCTACTATCAGTCAAAAGTGAAAAAAAAGACAACAAAAAGTTTGCAAATTTCATTCTGCATCAAGATACTGACCCAACACACCGCTAACATATTGTAACTAGGAGTTTTGTCTATAATGCTGTGGCCAGTTAACCCTCTTGACTTGTTATGGGAGAGTAGCGGGAACAATAGAAAGCTAAAAAAGGCTGCCAGGAGGTTGTTTTGGTGTCATTTTGGTGTTTGTGCTTCTAATCGTAACATTTGTGAATTGGCAATGTGGTTCCAAACCTTTGATTAGAAAAACAACAATGAATGTATTACCGAGACAATAACCAGATGTTACAATATTGCATTTGTAAATACATCATCCAATAGACAGACATTGTTAGCCGATGGACTCCTGCCTGTTCAACCTCCCTGAACATCTCTCTCGGTCTCGGAGCTTCCTCTGGATCCCTGTGTGGCCCCGGGGGTCGATTGGGCTGTCTGTCACAACTAGAAAAATTCCTTTCTGGGTCTCCCTACAGTGACCTGGTGAACCACTTACACGGCCAAACAAAAATCAATAGCCTAATGATCCAAAACCGGTAATAAAAAGAGAAAAATCCCACACACCCTCTAAAACAATCAAATGTCTTTTGGCAAGAGCAACTCTTTCCTGTGTGTCCAAGAGACTCTAGCGCTCACACAGCTTGGCGGTGCAAAACATATTGATTTACTCATTTTCCTAGTTTTGTCCGGTTTTCTTCTCTATCCCCAAAGCTCTATCTGGCCGCACAGACTCCAGGGATGATCAGCCCGCTCGGGGACTCTCCGAGGTAAGAACAGGCATGAGCTTTCTTCTGCTTATATCATATGGATTTATTAGCACGGGTCATGACCATGTCAAAACCTTGACCCATCTGGGTGCTACAATTTACAAGCGTCCAACAGAAGCTACGGAGGATTTGGCAGGGGATACGCTGTTCTTTCTGGGCTGGAGCTTCGGAGAATGCCTGCTTTCCGTGTGTAATTTAGCGATTAGAAGACAGCTCGTACTTAGTGATTTATCCCGAGCCAGGCTCGAGTAAAAGATCCAAAGGATGTAGCTGTGGGACATGCCGTAGAGTGCCGGCTTCAACGCTGCAGCCAAGCCCCGTGATATAAAACACCGCAGTGCCTCTTGTCATCAGCAGGACTGGCCTTGAACCAGTCGTAAAGATGATAAGGCTGTTTAGAAACATGACGTAATGGAAAGGGTGACAAAAACGGGGTCACATGTACAGATTTGTGGGGCGCCTCACACAAGCCGACACATCATTTTCTCGGGCTAAGTGCACAATCTAACCTCTCGCACAAGGAATGAGCTCATACAGTCATGATATACAGGTTGAAAGAAACCTTATGGAACTTCATTGTCTTCCCCATAAAATGTGATCATTATCTACGTCAAACAAAAATGATCTTTCATATCGATATACAACTCGGTTTTAGCCTCAAAATGGTAAAAGCTTTGAAGGTGCAGACAACAAAGACTATGGCTGATAAAAACTCCTCGAGCTTTTGTTGGCTCTGTACAAAAAGACAATGCTCATGCCTTTCCAAAACAGCTTTCAGAGGATCTACAAGCAAGAATTGTTGAATTAATTAAAGCTGGAAAGGGTTACAAGGTTATTTAAAAATACACCATGGTTAGGAAAACAATCAACAAATGGTGCCACTTTAGGACTTTTGCTACTCTACCAAGATGCAGAAATAGTCAAATGACACCAAGATTACAATAAAGCTTCATCAATGAGTAACAACCCTGAATGAGAGATTTGAGGGCATCACTGGATTGGAGTCTACAATAAGCAAAACACTGACCGTGATGGAAAAGGATATTGCTAAAATACTGTTGAGAAACTAAGATTGAAATATTTGTAAAAACACAACATATGCTCAAGGATATCATTCCATCTTGCAGGGAACTTTAAGGGGAAGATGAAGTACAGCAACTTCTGAAGAATGTTTGTAAAACACAGCTGAAACTGTGTAGAAGGTGGTCATGCAGCAGGACAATGACCCAAAACACAACACAGCTTCAGAAAAGCACAAGTTGCCTTTTGGATTGTCCCAGACCTAAACCCAAAATGTGGTGCTAAAGAGGATCATACACATCAAGGCATCAAGTATAACTAGATGGATAAAGCTAGTCCACAAAGTATTTTTTTATTAGCAAAATGGAATGGTTGCCAAGGTAGTTTTTGGAGTTTTTGTTGCTATAGAGGAGTCAGTGACATTATTCAAAGTGTCCCATGCAACCTCTTTGTCTCTATGATTTTCCTTGCTGAGATAGTGATATTTCAAATTGGTTGCTAGGGAAAACAGTTTGGTTGCCAGGGAAACGGCCGTGATGTCTTGTGACTATTATTAACATAAAACAAACCCTCTGTTCTCTAAAATCTTGGAGATATTTTTGTTAAACTAACAAAGGCCAATGTTAAATATAGGGTTCAAATAATATTGCACAGTGGTTGGTATGTTCTTCCACAGACCTTCCACAGAAGTGTGGTCTCAGTTTGAGTTACACGAGGGTGATGAGTTTTTTTATTTTTCTTAATAGAATCAGATTTTTTTGTGCTATTATCCTTTGACAATTCAAAAATTCAATCATCTAGAATAAAAAAGTGGGTCGCATTATATATTCAGAAAGTTAAGAAATACCAAAAGTATTTATATTTGCTTACAAATATTTGCCACTGGTAAACCTTAATGGCTATTAATAAAATATATGCAAATAATGCAAAGTCAGTGAGTGCAGAACTGTGAGTGGGTTGTCATGGCGACTTGTTATCCTGAGCGCTCTCAGAGGCAGCTGGGTAACGGAGGTGGGGAGGGGGGGGGGTAAAGCAGGCTATTCTTAAACACACAGCAACAGGCAAACACAATTACACTGAGACATGGAGACCTAATCAAATCAATAGAGGAGAGGAATGAGGAGGAGAGGAAAAGAGAACGGAGGAGAAAATGTGTGGGGATGGGGGAGAAAAAAAAGAGGATGGAGATGGAAAGCAGAAAGTTTGGATGTGGAGAAGTGAAAAGAAAGAATAATGGAAAATATAGTGCAAAATAATGAAATCTTTAACAATAGAGGAACAGATCGGAGAGGGTGGAGCAAAAGAAGACAAAACAGGTGATGGGGTGTGGGGGGGGGTGTGGTGTAATGTGAGGCGACAGCTAAAGTCCAACTTGGGCTAGCGAATGCAATCCCTCGACGTTCATGTTATGACAAAAGTTTGATTCCAAAATGCTATTATTCCCTTCTACAACAAAGGGTTTGCATGAAAGCTATTTATTTCTGTCTGAAACTGTAATAGATCAAACTGAGTCTCTAATAAAATAAAACATATTAACCCCTTCCCCAAAAATCATACATTTATTACATCAAAATTCAGTCATTTTTGGGTGAAAAATACAAAAATACATCAATAAAGTATAAGTGACTTATGGCAAGCCCCAAACTTTCTAAAACTCTATTGGATGACAACTTTTTCTAAAAAAAAAAAGCAGACACAAAGCTAGAAATTGTGTTTGAAAAGTGGGTAATATCTATCTTTTCTTCACCATTTTAGATATTTGTCCAGCTGTGAGTTACTCCTGAGCAATCATTTGTCCATAACCTCATAATTATTCATGAGCCTGAGATCTCTTATCCTATGAGAGGACGCCATGTATCATTTCTCAATGACTCTTAGCAAGGTTCTGCAATTTGAAGTTGAGTTAGCATGCTAGCAACCGCACATAGCCTATATATAGGCTAGATGTTAGCAAGCTAGTCAGTTCAAATGGTTTATAAGCTCTTCTAAAGCACCTGCAGGATTTAAATGAATCTAAATGTTATTTTTTTTGTTATAAATGTTATATATGCATTTGTTCCGTCTCTTCTTTGGACTCACTTTCTGCCAAATTTTTCTTTAGATTATTATATTATTTAGTCTTCTTATTGGTTTATCTTAATGTCTTATAAATGTAAATTTGATCCCTACCAGAAAAGCGTGAAAGATTTAGGCACAGAGCTCTTTGTGTCTCCTTTCTTTCTCGCTCCCAGAAGCCCATGTTTCATGCAGTGTAAGACGAATTCAACGCATTGTTTGATTGTTTGGTAATATTAATTAGAGGTCGCCTCTGCTGTTCCAGGTTTCAGAGTCAGGACTTTATTGAAAGAAGGAAACTTCTACAAAAACTCAAGCAAGTGCATTCCAAATCACTGTGGGTCTTTATTGTGGGCATTATCAGACGCTGTATCACGAACATCGGGTGTTTCATGATCCTCTGGTCACATAAAAGATTCCAGCTTGTTCCTTTGAAAATAGTAGAGGTGTGACCTCATCATCCCACCAAGTAATGAACCCAAGTACATCATGAACATCCACAAAAATGAGCTACCAGCTGAAGTTTTCTCAGAATCCTGCTTTCATGAACATGATCACAACATATGCTCTTCTCTATAGAAACCCACACTTATACACCTTCAGATCCAAACATATTTTCTGAATTGACCTTCCACTCGCAATCGTTTCAGAGTCTGTACCACCTCAGCCCACACGTCAAACTCTTGAGCTGACCTCTGTGGCCTGTGCCGAGAAACAAGAAATCGTAGACTTTGCTCAAACAGGTCAAAGAAAACGCCAGCCTCTGCACATAGCTTTCTAAATCCACTTCTTCACTTTGTGTACTCTGTCCTGATAAAGGCCAGGCCAGCTCTCAAATTGGGTCGACCTCTCGGAGTCAGAGCAATCTTTTCTCATGAATCATCTTTGTAGCGTCGGCTAATCAAGTTCAATATATTTAGCTTAGCAGACTCCAGACTCAAACCATAGGCTCTACACGACTGGAGAAGTTTAAACACAGTACAATCAGAAGTTTTATATTTCTTACTATTTACATAGGTGTTTTTAAATTGAAATTTAATTGATAACAAAATAAAAAAGAAGCACTGTGGTCTATATTGACAAGATAAAGGCCAATTTCGTTAATATGTTGTGAATTGGAATTAATCTATTCAAGAATTTTACATTCGTTCACGTTTCTTCTCACTCCTATCAAACCAATTAGATCATTTCCTGTGGCACACCAGACAATATGTCAGGGCACACATGCTGAAAAAACATTTTGAGAGTTGTTTTGTGTATTTTTCAGCGTTTATAAAACTTATTTACAAGAACAAATATACAATTTTTGCACCAAAAAAAACGTTTTTCAATGCATCAAAAGACGTATTTTTTTTTTCAGTTAAACACACGTTAATAGCTGTGTTTCTATCCACCTATTTTTTTAGTGTATTTTGGAATATCGCATATAACAACCCTGAATGGAAATGTTATTTTTAATAGTTTAAAGAGTTTCATTTTTATTGTTTGTCCACTCAATGTTTATACAAGCATTTATTTAGTAAGTAATTACTTTTTGAGAAATTTCAGACACAATACAAACCAATCAAGTAATTAGTAACTTACCCAACACTTGAATATATTTATTTTTAGTTACCATACAGCCCAATATTGGATAATTAAAAGAACTTTTAAACGGCATACTCAATAGCAGAGTATCTGTAATTCTATCTCTAGCTATTAGTCCCCTGTGAAAGGGTGTAGTGTTTCTATCTAGAGCGGTGTACAGAGAGCATCAAATCCATTTCCCCAAGTAAACAGGCAGAGCTGACAGGGACACACTCAAACTTTCCCCCTCTCTATAATTAAAACACACTCTCACCCCTCGTCTGATAAATCAGTGAAGCAGAACACACTGGCCTTTGAACAGCCATTCACATCACAACACTTCAAACAGCACAATCCACAATTAACAGACAAGAGCTGGCAATTAGTACGGAGCGTAACAACCCCGAAAAATGCAGCTTCAGCAAAGGGAGCATGCGCTGAACCCTAGAGACAGACAGACGAGTGTCAGAGCGCTACTTGTTAAGTGGTAGGGTTCATTGTGCTTGTAAAAGACAACATAAAGGGAAAGAGAAGGACAGCGAGAAGTGAAAAGTGCAGAGCAATATTTAGATGTTGATAAATAAATATATAAATCAAGCACACTTTGTTGTTGTATTGATGCGTATCGTTGTCTTTACTTTTATTGGGAAATAGACGGTTTGCATGGCATGAATTAAAGGGTCCAAGTAATAAACTCAAAGATGATAAAATACTGGGATAAACTTTCAATACTGACTGCCAAAAATAAACCCAATCCAAAAGTAATGCAGAAGAAATTCCACAAAAATAAACCCAAAACCCTGAGGGTCCAGTTAACTGTGTGCATTCGATAACAAAACATACACAGCGTACGACTATATCAATACAATGATCCAAAATACGAAGCAAATGTTGTCATGCCATTCGGTTAGCCATTTTCAGCCTCATTGATACGGTTCAGTAGGTGCCTACTCCATGAGACGGG
The DNA here is from genome assembly GCA_007224835.1 of Danionella cerebrum. NCBI lineage: Eukaryota > Metazoa > Chordata > Actinopteri > Cypriniformes > Danionidae > Danionella > Danionella cerebrum. The sequence continues at coordinate 250,768 of SRMA01025407.1, read as the reverse complement.
AGTGTTCAGTAGGCGCAGCATCATCAATTTCTAACAAGTGAACCCACCGATAAACCCTTAAAAACAACCCAAACACTTCACTAAATTTTTTTGGAATGGTGCGTTTCTTTTGAGGATACTAGCTTGCAGAAACCAAACCTACCTCACAAAACAGAGCAGCTAGATGGTGGAGCATGTACCCACTTGCTCATTTGAATGCTTTGATAATAAACGTAACATGAAGTTAAGTATGGTATGAAACCATACACAGTGGGTGCATGAGTTCCAAATAAAATGTGTTTTATTATTATGAAGTTGAGACGGTTAACAAAAAATTAATCAGGGATTCACAAGTTTTCCACAAAAAAGTGACATTTATTTATTTCTGTTTAAAATGATAACAACTGATAACTTTAACGAGTCTCTAAAAACCAGAACAAAACCTAGATTTTGCAACTTTTATTCTCCCCCCTCAAATACCATACATTTAATACAGTTATTTTTGTAAAATATAACGTAAAACAACAATTAATCACAAGTAAAGTTGATTTATACTTATGGCAAGTCCCAAAGTTTGCGTATGAAGACACAGAGCAGGAATAGAAGGCAGAAGTCAAGCTTATTTTGGGGGTACTCTAAAATAAATGGCACGTGTGTGCGTGTGCGCGTGTGCGTGTGTGTGCGTGTGTGTGTGCGTGTGCATGAAATTGCCTTTACGTTTGCCAGTGTTCTTGAAATTATACTGAAAATATTAAGCATGGATTTCACACTGTTTGCATCACATTGAAGATTTCATATTACATTAAGTTATAAGGTTTTAAATCTGTTCAAAGCAAAGCAAGTTAGTAAAAGCAGTTTTCAATTTATTTTCACAGTGTGAGCTTTAGTCAGCATCTCTACAGTCAACAAACAGCACAAAGACAATATGTAACACATAAAGCCCATGGCGTTCAGTCAGCACTGGTTGACTTCATTAGAGTGAAATGCACTTAAACATAATTAGAAAAAAATCTAATATCCAAGCTGTCCTTACACTGACCTCTCGGAAAGTTTACTTGAGATCATAAATTGCAATCAAGAGCTTTATAGGACACTCGATAGTTTGATGTCTATAATTCATTACTCAGCTTATTCTCAAACAGAAGGTTGCCAGGACCCTGCTGCTGCAGGACAAATAAAAAGCTGCACCTTTTTCAATATTTCACAGATTATGGGAATGGATTTACAGAGTTCAGAATCCCATTAATCCTTTATGGAGCCGTCATGTGATTACATCTCATTGTTTGGATCCTGTGCAAGTTACCATAAATGGCTATTAGACGGCCTATAAAAGAAAAAGCACAGTCAATGAAATGCTGGACTAGACCAACCAAAGGGGTGTAATTTTTGGGGTTGTGCTTTTACTGCCGATATTTTGTTATTTTTGAACACATCCATTGTGTAAACACGATCTAAGGACTACACCTGTACTTTCTCTGCACTGACGCAGCATTTGGGTTATTCACATGAAATTGAACATTTTATGGAGATTAGGTCTGAGCCTCTTAATCATGGTGTCAGATTCAAACTGCTGAATTCCTTGAATTTCTCATTTGTGATTAAAAATTCTAAGAGCTTCACTGTGGTAATTTTTATTAATTTTATTTTTTTTATTGTGCACAATGTCTTTCTTCTTTTACACTGACAACATTCTAGTGTCCGCGCTTGTATTCTGTGGAAGCTTGACATATCCTGCCTCCTATACAACGTTTGCGTTTGATTTCAATATGGAAACATAGACTATTATTTTCACTGTATTTTACGCAGTATTGAGTAAGTACATAATTGATCGCAAACTACTCATTTTGATCAAGTAATCAAGTTACCCTCTGGGTTATTGCGAAGTAGTTACATTATCAGTTATCAGCCACCTCACTCCTCAACAGGACAATTGTGACAGAAGCACATTAAATTAATTGTAGTCAAAAAGGAAAGGAAAAAAAAATATATTGCTCTTTTATATGAGAACATGTAATTTATACGAAACATTCCATGCATTGTTGATTGGTGGTCTGAGTGGTTAACTCGCCTTGTTGTTCCAAATTAAGTTGCATACACTGAAAAACAAAACCCTGCAAAGCAACCCATTTAAAATGGGCTTCAGAAGAGGATTGCAAGGGAAACAGTTTGGAACTACATAAGGATGAATACATTCGAGGGCAAACTAGCTTTCTGTAAACTGTGCACAAATGATAAAAGGGGATAATCACTTTGGAACGATAATCACAACAAAGGCTCTGTCTTCAAATTTCCCTGATGGATTAGCATTCTGTGTGTTCACCCCATTACCATTTCACAAAAGAGACACACATTGGGACGTAGGGGGAAATGCATTCCTAAAATGAAGAAATATTGGTGCGTCAGAGGAAAACGCTGGCCTTCTGTGTTAACCATGCGCTGACCTCCATGGGACCTGTCTGGAGAAGAGCTGTCAGACACCAGAGGCCTCTAGCTTATTCATACTTAGGCAGAGAGTACGTTTATACTAGTCAGAATATTATAAAAAACAGCCAGTAAAAGGGATAGTTGGCTTTTGACTAAATAAATATGTATTATTTTTTAACATTTATTTTAATAATTAATTGTTTTTATCAGTTTGGCATTAGCTTGGCCCAAAAATATTTCGATTTTAATCTAAATATCCAAGTTTCACGTCACATTCTGAAATCTAATAGTACAAATAATTTTCAGATAAACCAAATATATATATATATATATATATATATATTTTTTTTAAACAAAAGCATTCTTCTGCTTTACATCTGCTTTTAACTCTGCTTTTAGAGTTACTTTAATTCTGCTATATTTATTCTAGTCACTTTTGAAACTTCTTTACCTTGTCTTCTTGTTTTATATTATATTTACTAGGGACAATTATCCTTTACTCACATTTTAAACAAGATAATAAAATTAGTTCTCTCCATAACTTAAGAGTAAAAAAAATGCAAACATTAAGTGATGCCCCCTAGTGGATGGATGGTATAAAGGCCCGCATTCAAACCAAACTAGACCGTAACCTTAGCTTTGTGGTCTCACGTTTAGAAAAGGTACAAAAATTAATTTTTTTACAATGATGGCTCATCATATATTGTATTTCAAAAGTTAAAAATAGTGTTGTAAAATATCGTATTGTAGCAGATTAATATAATATCAAGGTATGTATCATATCGTGTGCAGAGTGTATCGTTACACCCCTATTAAATATATTCATTTAAAATTCAATTAACTTTAGATTTTTTTAATGTTGCCAAATCAAATTGAAATATGTTGAGATATTTAGGGATGTAACGATACACTCTGCTCACAATACAATTAATATCATGATGCTATGTCCACCAAACGATATATAACATAATATTTCACAACCCTATTTTTAACCAGTGTTTACGAAACCACCATTGACAAAAAATATTAATTGAAAAAGTTATAAGACGGCAAAGCTAAGAAGGCAATCCATCCACCAGGGGGCAGCACTCTCAAGTCACCTCTTTTGTTGAGAGAGCTGAAAGAGCTTGTTTTATGTTTCTTGTTTGAAATGTGATTAAAGGATCATTGTCTCCTGGTAAATAATAAATAAAACAAAAGGACAACGTAAAGAAGTTGCAGAAGTAACTAGAAGCTCCATGACTTGAATAAGCAAATTCACTTCAGCTCTATATGATTTTAGTAACTCCACGATGCATGTTTAAACAATTTTGTATTGCATTCCACAATACACTGCTTTAAGCCATTTAGCGTAAAGCAGGAAAGCTCTTAACTTGTCTACAAAGGCCTATGTGGTATTTACGTTTCTATTAAAAAAAAAAGAAAAAGAAAGAAAACAAATTACACACATAAGCAATATATAATATATACTATAAATGTCACTTTTCCACTCAAACAAAAAATCATTTAATGACATCAAGCGCAGTAAAAACTTCCAGGTTTTGTGGTGAAACACATATACACACAGCCAACCCATAAAGACAGGTGCACATACTCCTACGCATGAGCAACAAGCTTATAATCACAGAGAGCATGCATGCGTTCTATTTCTGACAGTTAATCTGAACAGATGTGGCCATTCCCTCTCTCCCTCACACCTCCATCCTTTACATGCTGCACCTGGTGTGCTGTTCCAGATTGTGTGTTTGTGAGAGAGCTGTGATTGAGGTAGATTTCCAGAGGAGGAGGGAATAGGAGTCATTCCAAACTTTAATCAAAGAAGAAGAGCATCTTCATTGACTCGACTACCCTTCCTAAACATCTGGGCCCCTGTCGAGGCTGGCAACAGCGTGCCGGCTGCTTCGAATCTCCACGGCCTGCCTCCAACCGTATGAGACAGAGTAAACTGATGAATTAAGAACAGAGAGACAAAGAAATGAGACCAAGGCGAGCAGGGAGACATGCGAGGGATTATGGGAGAGAAAAAGACAACAAAAGAAAGCAGGAATGAAAGAGAGGCTGGGAGTAGAGTGTGTGTGGAATAGCAGAGCTTGTTTAATTCATCAAAACTGGCTTTATAGAGAGTAGTAGATTTAAAGTTTAATGAAAGAGCCCTAAAGTCCTGATGTAAGAAGATGAAGGGAGAGAGAAAAGAAAACAGGCTACTCAGCTAAAGTAGACTGGAAACACTTCCTGTCTGTGTTATTACTGTGCAGGGGGTTCTACTACGTATACGTCTACATTTATTGTGGAGGCTCGGTGCATGTTGAATGGACACTAACCTACCCATAATGCTAAGCGCTGTGAGAGATATAGGCAGGAATGGGAAAATGCATGATTTATTTTTGCACACTTTTCTATTCAAAAACAGCAGTGATTTTTCTAGATACTCTTGCACACAGGAAGTTGGTTGGTAGATCCAATTTGAAGTTTCCTTGGCCGATAACATAGTTTAATTGCCATAAAGCAATGCATAATTCATTAAACATGCATAATTCTCAAAATGGCTGGATTGGAACACCGGTCTGCTTTGGAATATTTGTCTGGGGAAGTCCTTGTAGATGCAATATAAATACCTTGTGTCTTGTTGCTTTGCTCAATCTTAAAAACCTCACTTTGATAGCAGTTTTAAGCCTCTTATGCAGCTGTTTCTGTTTCAGTTCATGACTAGGATACAACCTATATGTGACTGATGATCATTAGCACCTTTTCGGTAAGCTTGGTGGATTATACAACTGACATAATCGAACAAACAACACCTGGTTAATCAAAATAAACGGTTACCAAACACCAAACGGTTTTCCTTAGCAACCACGTTTTCTGAACTTGATGCATGACAAATACATAGAGGTTGGGTTATACACTTTATAGTGATAAAGGGAATATTCTATTAGGACTTTTTACCATATCTCAGGTTGCTATAAGAATGGATGATGGTTTGAAGGTAAGAAGACACCAAATATTGGCTAGATTTTGATTTTCTTTTGCAATTTTTTAAAATTAAATTAGCCTTTTTTGAAGGATTGAAATTTTGGTTACATATTGGTTTTGTCAGTTCTTCAGGGAATCTCTATGGGATTTGGAATTCGATGGTAGGAGATTGGATCATCCTCATCTGGTCCCAATCGATGGAGATCTATTAAGTGGAGTTCAATTTACTTTCTGTTACTTTTCCTGGAGTTCCTTGAACATAGGAGTGGAGCGTACGGAAGTTCATAAGTCTCACCATTTTTCCTACTTTCTCCCTCTAGACTGTGTGTTTTATGTTGTTTGTAAGTTAATAAATGACATTATACATTATGTAGTCTTAGATTCACAAAATTCTATTTCATTTCCATTCTAATGGCTCAATACCGGTGACTCAGGGCTGTGGGCAGCTCCAGGTTTTTCTATTGGAGTAAAAGCGGTGCATCTGTTCACTCAATCCGGCCCACAGTCTGTGTCTCTGTGGTTTCCCTCTCATCCTGTTTCACCCATTGTTATGAGTTCAATGTGTCAGCAGAACATGCTCGCCTGCTGCGACCGAAAAGCTCATCACTGTGTGAGCGTGTGTGTTTTGAGCCAACATGCTAGTGATGTAGCAGTGCATACACGAGCGGATTCAAGGTTTTATCGGCATCTGGGCTCATCGCTCTGTTTGGGGATTGTATTGTGTTACACTGCATCTGCAGATGGGTTCCATACAGCGTCGGTTTTGAGCATTTTCAAGTTGACCTCCAACTGATTTCACCCAATTCTTGCATTGAAGGCCAACACTAACCAACTTACACTGTAAAAACAGAGCGAAAAAAGCATTTCAAAATCTTGATTTTCTTATTTTAACAAGAATTATCCAGTTTGAGATTGTTTCGTTTATTTTGAGAAAATATGACCTAATATGACACAAAAGATAGATCGCTATTCAGGAACTCAAAGAGACATGGGGGTTGTTTTATGTCAGTTATAGTGACATGGGGAACAGTATATTATTTAACCGACTTCCATAGCAAACAAAATTTATTCCTTGGCGAGCATTTCATTTTTCTTATAAAAATACTTTTAAATGGCACTTTTAAGAGACAACATTAAAGGTTGTGTACAAACTTTAACCATTTCTTGATCTGAGTTTAACTAGTTGTTTTCTTTTTCAAAAGAGCGTTTTTTGGTATTTTACTAACTATAACTGTCAAAACGACCTGCTGCCCCTATCTTTATGTGTTTATCTATTAGATATGGTCAGTTATCAGTCATTTTTTGGTGGACAACAAGGCATTTTGAGAAGGATTTGGACCATTTCAACCGGAATCACAACTTTCAAGTTGTTTGTAAATAGTCCTTGTCACAGTTTGCCCTAATCTCCTCCAAAAGCCATTACGCTTCGATCGCCTCACCCGTTTAACTGTCTCTCGCATTCATTAGTTTGGTTGAATTCAGCAGCTGTCCTCAACATTCTCCGTGCAGTCTTCAAGCTGGTAATGATGTACTGGTTGCACCATCTGTGTGCCAGAGCCCCCAGTGCCAATGTTACTCTGTGACTCATCACTCTACGCAGTCACTGTTGGCGCTGTCGTACGCATCATCATTCTGCGCCAGGGCCCCGCCGCATGCCTGTATCCCATACATCTCAGACCATCATTTACTAGGATCCGAGCGATTAGAAGACCCAAAAGCCTCAGTGTGGTGTTGGGCTAGGCCTGCCTTTTTAATCACTCCTCTTAATTACTTTCTCTGTTTCGTGTCATAAGCCGGCATCTGCAGCTGCTGCATTGAGAAGGTTTTTATCCAGACCAGTACACAACTCTACGAGCAAAGAACGAAAGCAGAGTTGGGTTCCCGTCCAAAAACATTACAAGGTTGTCCCATGAGGGGCCAATCCATCAAAGTGATTTTTCTCCGCCTCCACTCCAGCCCTCTTCTCCTTTGCAACGTCGTCATTTTCTTCTCACTGGGAGTGACATTGATTCATAAAGTACTCTGCTGCAGGTGCCAAGATGCACCACAGTTTGATTAGTGCCGGTGAGTTTGAGGCCTAATCCAGATTCCAAAAAACTAAATTTTAACATAGATAAAAAAAAAAAAAAAAAGTTCAGAAACCAAAGTCTTCTGTTCAGATGAAAAGTGCTACGGACGCAACGTAATTACATCACATGACCATAGTGTAAAAGTAGTAAAAGGGATTTTATTCATTTAAAACCAAACTCTGTTTTAAATGAATTACGCAATTATTTTTCTACTATACGTGTGGATTTCAGGTATTCAAATGTAGATTTAAAGGGAACCTCAGATGAAAAAAAAATCACACTTTCAAATGGTCAAATTGTTGAGTGTAGTTTAATAAAATCCATCAATGTGTTTTTTAATCGCCACAGGAGTGCAAGGCTCTTCATGTGTAGTGTCAGTAGCTCATAGGTTCTTTCCAGCTCCAGAACAAGTGAGGGAATTTGTTTTGAAAGAATATTTAAACTTTTTTTTTACAACACTGACTGGACATCTCTTTCAAGTAGCACCTCCGACTACAAGGTAAGCTGCATTACTTTGATAAATTCTGTCAGTGTGTCTGGTTGAAAAGTATACCCCAGAATGCATTGCTCAAAAGATGACGGATTATTAAAATAATGGCGGATTATAAAAATAGATTGTGGATTATTAAAATAATGTGTGTAATAATAAGAAAAGGAAGATAAGTGGTTTTAAGTGTTTTGTTTTATAAGTGGTGAGAAGAAGGAATAACCATTGGAAGTACAAGACCTGCGATACGGCTTGTGGATTTCAACATTCTGGCACAAAACAAGGCACGATGGAACAAAAAGTGCTTGAAACAGTGAATAAGGTTTAGGAAATTTTCTAAACCTGGTATTTTATACAATTTCCACATTGTTTTGACTTTGTCTTTGTTTTTTTGGGAGGTGGGGATTTATGAATTTTTATTTAGTCTCAATACTTTTCAATTTTGTTAAAAACATAAAAAAAACATTTTTTTTTTTGCAGTTAAAAATGACAATTTACTACTCAGAATTGTAAATTTCCGGATTGTTGTGGAATTATTATGCAATTTAATGAAAAAAAAAGAAGAAACTGGGGATGGACAAAAAAGATACCACAAAAAATTTGTTTTAAAGTTAATTTATTCGAGCAAATTGGAAATGAGTAAAGAACAATTAAAAAGGCCATTACTTGTAAGTGTTAATGTAAAAAAAGTCATTCTGACAATTAAGTTAAAAACATTCTTACGATTACGTTACAAACATTTGGACAACATCGTCTTGCTTTATTTAATATTTATGCATGAATAGGCTTTTGACTCTCACTTTTCCGGGTACCATGATGTCATGCGCATGCTCTATATTGTAGGGTGCATAGAGTTCAACCAGTGAAGTGCTGTTTTTGAGAATATCAGTGTTTATGAGGACAAGGCAAGAGTGCATGGGCCAGCAATACTCAGCCTCTCCCCATCTTCTCGGCAAGGGCCAATAGCGCTTAGCCACACAGTATCAGCAGGAGAAGTGTCATATCTCGAGGCCAATAGGTCAAGGCCTGAGGATTGGGCAGCCGTGACCTTGGCCCGCTGTGCTGATGCAGTGAAAGGCGGCCGATGATCCTCCGGCTCTAAAGGGACTTAACCAGGTTCCAAGGGCTCAAGAGGAGGACAGGTCTAATCAGAGAATTCAGCTCAGAAGGTTAAGACGGCATAATCTGCTCATAGCTCACACTGCAGAGAGGGTAATAAAGCTGCGGGACTGACACATGGTTTAGTGTGAATGGCACATGTGGGCACTGTCAGCACGGATAGAGAAAGTCATGTGACCACGAAGCCACTTTATCAGATTTGGGTAGAGGGGACGTTTAGGAAGGTTATGGCCAGTGTGTGATTTATAACCTCTCGGGAGATCCGAGCCGTGTACTTAAATCACTTTTAACTAGTGCAGACGTGACCAGCTTGTGTTTACCAACAAACAGAGAGTCACAAGATGTCTTTCTAAAACTTATAAGAAGAGAAGCCTAAAAGGAGTCGAAATGCTCCTGAAAACTTGCACACATACACATTTTCTTGAGAAGAAACGTATAAATAAGGTTGAAACTGGAGAATTCAGCTGGAAAATGATGCAAAGCTCTGAAAAAGCCTCAGCTCCACACCTAAAGTCGGTTTCTGGCACTTTGTAATGTGCTAAAAGCATTCAGGATGTGGGCATGATGGTAGATAAAATACCCCAACACATCCAACGTATTCTCCTCATCAAAACCAGTCATCATTCCGTAATTATGAAGACCAAGCGCAAGTCACCCTGGAGGTTTGAGCCTTAAAAAACCAGCTCATTGTTAGCACAAATGCTAATGCTGCATCTTAATGAATGCTGCACTGGTGCTCCTCTCAGCTGCTGATCTGACTAATAATGGAGCGGCGGATCACCCAGGGACAGACTTCATGGGGTCCACAGAGACTGTTGGTAAACCAAAAGAGAGACAGAGCTGGGGGGAACAGCTAACTGACGTTCACACATTTGACGGTCAGAGCTGACAAACTTACCGGGGGATAGATGGGAGGGTGTGAGTAACTGACAAAAGCAGCTAGAGAGACTGAGTGAGACATTGTCCTTCCATGTGGAAAGGTGAAGAGTGATAGAGTGCAGGAGTTGAACACCATCATAAGGTCAGTGCTTGTTATTTAACCCTTCGGAGACACTGCACGGGGGGTGCTCCAATAACACCGGCTGCTTTGAAACAAGTAGGATAGACACTAGCCACCTGTTTAACTTTGTTGACAAATATAACGTTTAGGTTTCAAAAAGGTTTTTACGTTGGGCACCACTGACTTAAAAAGACCAGAAGAAATATCTTCAAGATGAAACATCACAGAGAAATGGGGGTTAATCATAGTAACAACTTAAAATTATTTATGACATCACAGGCCACTCAATAGCAATCAAACTGTTTACCCTAGCAACCAATTTCTTACAACTCAATGTCAGCTTTGGAAAATAATTGAGACACGGGGGATGGTTGTATAGTTTCTAGTCAAAAAAAGAACCTTATGTTGTCGCTGACCTCTCCATAGTAACCTGACTGTTTACCTTAGCAACCAATTTGGCATATCTCAATAAGGAAAATCATAGAGAGATGGAGGTTGGGTTATGTTACACCTTGTGATATGTTTTTCGGTTTTCCCCACATCGGTGCCATCAGTGCCAACCCTCGGAAGTACAATACCTGTGATACAGCTTTTGTTTTTCAAAGTTCCAGCACAAAAAAAGCACAATGCCACAAAAAGTACTTGGAGCAGTGTATAAGGCTTTTGTCTTTGTTTTTTGGGGGATTTATGATTTTTTTTTTTTTAATCAAAACTTTTAATTTGAAAATGTTTTTTGCAGTAGAAAAAAAGAGACAATTTTATACTGGAAATAGTGTAATGTAATGAAAAAAGAAGCTGGGATTATACACAGAAACCTGTTTTAAAAGTAGCAAGTTTAACAACAACAACCTCAGATTCTAAGAGTTAATGAGAGTCATGTGATATGTTCAACAAAACACACTGCTGGACTCACACAAATCTACACTGCTGAGTGACTGACCAAGAGGACGCCCGTGGCAGGAACTCCGAGCAAAGGGAAGCCTCATTGAGAACAGTCTGGCAGTTAGAAGACACAGCATCAAACACACTCACAAACACGTTCCAGGCCAGAGGAGAGGCCGAGTGCTTGAGCGCATTGGAGTTACTTTCAAACAGCTTCGAAATGTTCGCATTTTGTTCCTCCCTCAAAATCAAAGAGCATACCTCAGAAGTGCACAGTACAGCCTGTGCCGATCGTTAATAAACTGCTCAGGATGGATCTAAACCGAGTTCAGCACGACAAAACTTTGTACAAAACTGCCTGGACATCACTTTCAAGTAGTACCTCCGACAACAAAGTAAGCCGCATTTAAAGAGGCCTGAAGATGAATTCTGTCAGTGTGTCTTTGATTGAAAAGTCTACCCCAGAATGCTTTGCACAAAAGATAGCGGATCTTTCAAATAACATAATGTTCCCTTTTTAAAAACGCACTTTCCTGAAGAATCAAATTCGTAAATTCTATTAATATATTTAAATGAATTAATTTACATTTAAATAATTTCATCAGCCCAAATCTATTAAATAAGTTCACTTGAGAGAGCCACATATTGTTCTTCAATAGCAAAAGTGGATCTATGCATATTAGGCTAATACTGGTAGCAATCTAATGATGTCATACAACGTAAGTTACATTAGCGACATGCTAATGAAATACTAATTCATGGTTCTATTACAATAATTATAAAGTAAACATACTAGCTGCATGCCAATGGTGTAATGTAATGCTAGCTACATAGTAATGCCACACTAAGTCATGCTAGCATCATGCTAATTAAATAATATGTCATGCTGCCATTATACTAAACTCATTAAGTCAAACTAGGAGCACGCTAATGATGTAATGTAAAACTATCTATACAGTAAGCCATGCTAGCACCATGCTAATGAAAAACAAGTTCATGCTACCATTATGCTAATCACATGGTAAATCATACTAGCAACATACGAATGATAATCCTAATGAAATAGTAATGCTAACTATTTAGTAATGAAATACTAAGCCATGTTAGCATAATGCTAATCAAATGGTAATTCCAACTGCTATTAGACTAACCACGTTAAGTCAAATTAGCAGCAAACTAATGACGTAATGTAAACCTATATATATATATATATATATATATATATATATATATATAGTAAGTCATGCTAATGAAATACTAGTTCCGTCTGCCATTATGCTAATCCCGTGGTCATACTAGTAACTTACTAATGACCCATCATTCTGTTTACAAGCTGTTGTGTATGCAATGTTAGCTACATGCTACTGAAATGTCCATTTTGTAAACGAAGGTCTAATCAAGGCATCCGTTTTTTTTTGTTGGTTATTATCAAATATTTGAAACTTTATCCACAATTCAGCAGGTTTCACACCATTTCAGACTTGAAACCATTTTGAACATTAATCTCTTTACAGACTCAGTTTCAATCCATTCCATCTTTTATCTCTTTCAAATCATAAACTTTCTCCAGCCTGTTCAAGCTTTCAAACAGTTAAAAGCTTGCTGTTGGCTTTCTAGTCAATATCAATAATTAAATAAAGATATAATAAGAATCTTTGTATCTCATTTTTTGGGGGAGAAACCGAAGAGCACACAAAATCGTTTATACCTCCAGTGACTTTGTGCATTTCGAAGGTTGAATTCCCATTTGGATCCTTTCTCAGAAGACAGCGATGATTATGTATCACACAGAATGTCAGGGAAAACGACTATAGTATAGAAAGTATGTAGAGCAGCACATGTAAACATCTCAACGTAGAAGAAAAATAGAACACATGAATCAAATGAATAAGTAAGAGACACCCCCACAGAGAAAAAGAAGACAAAGAGAAGAAACGGAATACGCCAAGAGCCATAAAATAGTGAGAGAGACAGGGATGGAGGGGAAGAACAAATAGAGCAGGAGGCTTAGATGTCTGCCAAGCGGCCTGGACACTCTCAGAGCTGAACTCTCCAAAGCTCCCTTCCTCCTCGTCTCTCCTCTCTTCTACCTTCGACTCCAAACCATGATTTAACTCTCTCTTTCTCTTTCTCATTCCTTCATGACACACATGTCGTGAGTATATTTAGAGCATGCAAAATCTGCTCTCTTCATCTCTGCACTGACTGAGAGAGAGAGAGAGAGAGAGAGACTGCATGACACAGCAAATGTGTGACAGACAGACCGCTACATAAATGAGGATGGAGGTGACGAGAAAGAACCGGAAGGCAGAGAAACAGGAACAATGCCAGGGATGGATTCAGAACGAGGTCTGCGCTAGATCCAGCGAGCTTGCTGTACGTTAACCCTGAGCAGTTCGCAGCAGAAACTTCATCACATCAATTTACATCACAAGAAAAATGCATCACCCGTGCTCCTGAGGGGACAGAAGATGGATTATTAACAACTGTTTTAATGGGCTTTGCATCTCTAGAGTCAGCAAGTGCATAAATGCTGCATTTTATTTAAAATGATGATATCCTTTAATATTCACAAGTTATGCTGCATATGTGAAGTATAATTATAATACTCATATTTATGTAAGGAAGAATTAGCGCTGTTTTATATTTCACCTGTAATATTCCCTTTTGATAGTAACGTTTTCTCCACATATGTCAAAGAAAAGACGGCGATAAAGTGATGCAGCTCTTTGTTTAATGCATTGAGAAAAGTTAACCGATTTCACTATTAACCACTGTAATTTGTCACGGTGAATTCATTGAAAGTGTTTCTTTTTCACCGGACTGCTGCAGCTAAATAAAGTTGCACTAGTTTGAAGTTGTGAGTTTATAAGAGACACCGAGACTAATGTGCACCCACGCTGAATTAACTTTGGCTGAGTCGCCTGACAGTGAAACAGAAGCTCCTGAAGTCGGAAGTTTAGGATTTTTATTTGCAAAGTGCACCAAAAACGTTGAAAACATCTCATTTGATCATCCAGATGGAATAAAATACATTGCTAAGGAATTAAATATCAACAGTGTCAGAATCAACGCTGTAGCGACAAGAGCAACGTAAACAATGTGTCCGACAATTTATTACTAATTAAAATAATTTAAATGAATGAAACCTGCTAATAACAACATTTAATTTCAGTTAATCGTGAGGAATAAAGACTAAATAAAAAGCAAACATTGTGATTGTATCACCAAATCATTAAAAGGCAATTACTTTGCTATTATGTATATTAGATTTAATTTAGATGAATACAGCGTAAGATGATTACTTTTCTTAGTATTCTATGTTTTTTATTTTGTGTTCTATTTTCAGGTTAAAGTTTAATAAAAGAACAGTTTCAAATGAAAAAAAGAGTTTTGTTCTGAAATGTTAATTGTGAAAAACCTGATTATTCAGGTTATAACAATGCATTTGAAATCTAAATGTTTCATCCTTAATTTAAATATGTTAATGATTTTGAAAATCAAAAGTCTTTCACTGGTCCAGCATAGCACTGGTGTCTGGCCAATGAGTTGATTACAAGTTACTGCTGATTTCGTATTGTCCCGTTTCAGACAGAGGTCCAGCGTCATTTGGAAACATTTGTTTTCTTTAAATCCCTAATTTAAATATGTTAATAATATTAAAAATCAACACTCTTTTACTGGTCCAGAACAGCTCTGATCGTTTTGGTGTCTGGCCAATGAGTTGATTACGAGTTACTGCTGATCCTGTATTCTCCCATCCTCCCTTTCAGACAGAGGTCCAGCTACCTTTGACTACGTTTGTTCTCTTTAAATCTCTAATTTAAATATGTTAATCAAATTGAAAAAATAAAAAACATTCCAGAAAAGCTCTGATCGTTTCGGTGTCTAGCCAATGAGTCTGTGTCTAGTTATGAGTTACCGCTGATTCCACATCCTCCCATCCTGCTGAAGTTGACGACTGCATCCGCGGACTACGGTTCTACTTGTTTCACACAAATAATCTCAAATTATAGTGAGACAAATGATTCTGTGTAAGGGAAGACTAAGATCCGAAGGTTGGTGAGGGTGTTTTTTAGAGGATATCGAACCCCTGGATGGATTTTAAAACCAATGGAACGATTGTGTCTTAGAAATGTGCCAGTATTTGGTAATACATCATGGAATTCTGATTAAATTAATGGTATTTTATGGGAAATTGGGTCATGGATTTATAGCTATTGTGAAGATTTACTGTTTGATAAATGTTTTAAATAAAAGTGTAGGTTTTGAAATGTTAGTATTAAAGTTCCAAACTGAAAGAAAAGAAAAAGAATTCCCTGAATTTAGAGTGTTTTGGAACCAAACCCTTTATATTTGTAAAAACAAACTGGAGTATGGGTAAAGTCAACAAATCATTTCTTCTTCATTAAAGATTATGTTCTATGTGTATTTGGGGGTATCCTCCATTTTTATTATCAACTTGCAGAAAGTATCAAGAGTTCAAACGGCATCAGCGAGGACCCCGAGCGTGAGGCATCCAGGTGACAGAAACGAGAGAATGAGAGCAGGAGAGAGAACATGCGCATGTGTGTGTGAGTCCAGCACCCTGGACAGCGCCTATCGATCGTCTCCCAGCACACATCACCACAACTTTCACAGATTGCTATTGAGAAGTGACCTGTAATGCAATTACTGGCCAATGCCGAGCCGAAGTGGCCATCAATAATTAAAAGCCAGCCAAGTCGCGGCCTGCAATTGCTCTTTTACTCCTGCGTCGCTCTTGTTTTTGTGTCCTCGTGACCCAGCTACAGAACTGTTGCACCAAAGGAGATTTGTGAAAATGCATCCTTCAATAAAAGCACTCACCACAGACAAATGTCCTTCCCTGCAAAGTTATTATTCCAGCAGCATATGCCTCTGACGTTTTAACCAGCAACAAATCACCACACGGCTGTCAGACGCTATTGTGACTAGATATGTCAACGTAGTCATTGTCTCTGGTGTTTCAACCACGTCAGCACGACATGGGAAATTAGCTTTTATTTTGTTTTTCTCTTTCCTGAGCCACTATGCTGTCACAAGCATTTTCCACACAGCTTTCAGGATATAGAAGGTCTCTTCCGTGTTACATAATGTTGTAATCAGTGCAGCGAGCTCGGTGGAAAGGAGGAGTGTGTGTTTTTTTAGAGAGACATAAAAATGAGGATCTGTCCAAGCGTTTCTGAGCGATGGATCCTGAGGTTTTGTCACTGTGAGCGGTGAGGGATTATGTAAGGAGTAGACGCAGGTGAATCGGAGAAAGGTTTGACTGTGAACAAGGTTTAAACTGAAGATTCAGTGTGAGAGAGTTTAAGAGACTATAGGGGAAGCATTCATCATCGTATTGATACATAAAAATCTATAGCAGCCATCTTTTTTACCTGTTAGATCTATTTTATTAAAGGTACAAAAACACAATTGCTTTATTAATCAATAACGAAATCAATTAATCAATAACCTATCAATATACGAAAACAACTGGTCTACATCTTTTCATACTAAAGGAATACTGGGAATTTTTTCCTATTGACTTCCACTGAGCAAAAGGCTCTAGAAAGGGGTTAAATGTTTGCCATGGAAAACAAACGGGAAGTGGCAACGAAACTGTCTTCAAGATTAAACATCATATAGAAAAAAAACATAAAAAAAAATCCCAGACCGCTCCCTAGCAACCAAGCTATTTACCCTAGCAACCAAATTTGGTGAACTCTATCTCAGCTTTGGTAAAAGATAAAGACATGGGGGTTGGTCTATGTGACATAGCGATGAAGGTAACATTGTACTGACCCCATCATAGCAACCTGACCTTACCCTAGCAACCATTTTGGAATGGGGGAAAATCATAGAGACATGGGGGTTGATTTATATTAGTTATATTGGCGTTGTCACTGACTCATAAGTGTATGATGTCACTTACTCCTCCATAGAAACCAAAAATTCTACCTTGGCAACCATTCAATTTTGCTAATAAAATTTCAAACCTGTAAATTGCACTTTTCAAGCCAACATCAACTTGAGCCACCTAATTGATTATAAACACCCTTTATTAAATGATTCATTTATACAAACGAAAGACTACAGAGGAGTCTTCTAACCAGGTTTTAGGTAATTGCAAAATGTATAACTTAGAGAAGATTTGACCCACCTCACCTCAGAATAACACATAACAAGGTGTAGGTTGATTAAAAAGCACATTCTTTGAGGATCAGTTCTCCACTAATCAGTTGGCAGACTTATTGAAAGAGCTGCCACAAAAGTAGGTCATGCACTTGGTCAATGCTATGGATTCTTGCGTCTGTGGTGCATCTCGAACAATCAAGAAATAGAAAGACAGAGAGAGAGAGAGAGAGAGAGAGAGATTGAAACGGTTGTTTTCATTTTCCATCTGCCATGTATTTCAATATAGAGGCAACAGACAGTAAATCTTATGCATTGAAAGCATATGTGCTTATATGTTCAAAATGAGCATGTGTTTGTCTCCTTTCTTTGTTTGCTATGTGAGGGAGGTTCAACCTTGGGTATGTTCAGAAAGAAATAGAGAGTATTTCTTGAAAGAAAGCAGCATGTGGTGTGTCTCTGGCACACAGTGTGCCAGGCTTGTGTGCGTGTGTATGTGTGTGTGGGTCTGAATGATGCAACTTTTGCCAGAACGTGCAACCTGAGCTCACTGTGTGAAATCCTGGATCCCATAATGCACTGCGATCACTCGGACATTTTATACTGACATACCAACAAGAGCAATCTGAAATGAGATCTCTTTAGATTTCATCACCTGCTCAGAGAGTCAAAAGTACAATTTTGTATAAAAAGCGGATTAAAAATGTGAAAAAGAGGCTTGGTTTATTTACGAGATGATCCCTGGCGGATGCTCGCTGAATTAAACATGCTTGTCATGAGTTCAAGTGACAGCTGTGTTGAGGTTGTTCATACACTGAAAACTGTGAAGAAGTGATTTTAAATTAAAAATCATAATCAAATAAATGTATGTTAGCCCTTTAACTGTTACTGATTCCGCTGATTCATCTGGGGGTAATGTTGAACAATCTCAAGAAACAAAATCATATGTTTATAAATTTCTCATTGCATTTATTCCTACGATGAACTTTAAAAAAATTAGCCTCTCAAAGATGTCAAGTATTGTGCATCAATAAAATAATAACATAATATTTCATATTAATAGAGTTTAGTGTTTTACATTTATTCAGCATTGCTCAAAATGAATTTATAGTAGACTGTGTTATTATAATTATTATTTATTACTTTTGTAAAACTGTAGTTTTTTAAAAATACTATGAGCTTTTTTGCTATGTAAATGAAAATACAGTCAAGAAACACGTTACTATCGTTTTTTAATATTTCGACGCACCAACTTCCCATTCTCAGAATTGACAAAGTGCAGTTAGTAACCTGGCCACATGGGGCTGGTTGTAACAGGGTGCAGAATCTATATTTACAGAATAAATAAACAACTGTGTAGCCGTGTTTTTGAATTTTTTATTTATAAAACTGTGATTTTGTTTTATTTAGCTAGCTTTAACAATCAGGATGAATTTGAGGAGGATCAATATTTTTACTTTCCGTTCATTTATAGTGTGTAATTGTATACTTTTTTCACGTTTTTTGTGTGAGACATTTATATGTGTGTGGCATATATGAACAGGAAATTGAGAACCCTATTATAAAAAAAAAAATAAAAAAAAAAACGGGTGTTGGGTTGGGGCACTACTGTTGGTCTAGCTGGATGAGAGAGACACAAAAAATTGTCAGCAGCAGCAGCAGCAGGTTACTGATATGAGTTTGAGCAGTGCCTCAAATTATTTCTGAACCATTCAAATGTAAACAAAACATTGATTCCACTTTTTTCTAGTTTTAATGAGGGGAGCTTCTGGCTCAGACGCTCCCAAAGCATTCTTTTTGTTTGTTGCAGAAGCACAAAAACTCACCATGGCTGCATTGACACAATTTCAATGTCAAATTTGTACTTATTTTATTTGCATGTGTTTCTTTTAAAGCGGCAAAAGAAAAAAAAGAAAGGGCTTCCACCCTTTAGAGTTTTGTGTCCAAAGATAGCATAGCATTAGCATAGCATGAATGCACAGTTATATACCAAACTTATATTCTAAACCTGACCTTTCCCTGTGAGTTCATAAAAGGAGGGTAACCTACTTCACTGATAATGGTATTATCTCTCATTGGTGAGGCTGTGTAACATCACATTCAGAGCATAGCCATGGTATTTCAGCGAGTGTTACTACTTCATGCCACAGCGAGCATCACTGGCGTCTGGCAAACATTTCCTCATGAATATTCATCCACATGAATGCATACTTGTGAACATTCTGCATTTGTGTGCATTCCAGTGAGTAATAGCTGCTCGGTTTGTGCTCGTACGTGCGTGTGTATTTAAACATGAGCAAAAGAGAACGGCCGTGGGTGTATACACACGCACACGCACGCACACTCGCTGATGAGGCATGGTGCCAAAATCAATAGAGTGCTTCTGAACCATCATACTGTAGTACGAGAGAGGCCAGGGCAGATTTTAATACATGCAGGGTGTATAACAGAAAAAAACCCCACAAAAATTCTTTCTTTCTGTTATTATCAAGCATAACAGCTTTTAAAGATCTCATGATCCTTTACAGCAGAGGAATATAGTTAGAATTTCATTTAGATTATCATAGCAGAATCATATGATACTATATTTGATACTAGTGTTATCAAAAGCCCAAGAAAGAAAGCAACAGAAAGTCTAGAAAGACTCTAGATCTTTCTATTTCTTTACGACTTGAGCTTAGTAGAAGAATTCTTGAAGTCACTAGAACCCTCTAGCATAAAAAACACTTTCCTAAAAAAAAAACAAAACATCAAGCCGTCAAGTGAAGTGTAAAAATGAGAGAGATTCCAGCAGAGAGAGGAGACAAAGAGAAAGAAAGAATGAAAGGAAAAGAGATGGTGGGATGGCTCAAGATTCTCTCACTAATAAAGCATTAAAACTGAAAGCTTAGCCCTCCTTCTCGCTCTCCGACATGTTCTTTGAGTTTACCTAAGCATTTACTATTCATTACGTACTGCGTGAATCGTCTAAGAGGTGATTAAATCACACTATATTAAAGGTTTTGCAAAATATTAAATGAACTTTTACATTTAACCTGCAAAGACTTTTCATAAAAGAGCCTTTCTGAAAGGCAGTGGGTTTGAGCAACGTTTCAGTTTATTCGTCTTTTGTGAAGATTGTCTGGCTGCTGTGGAGTGTTGGACTACAAGGAAAATAAAAAAACAAATGAGCAGTAGTGCTCTCTCCCAATTCCATCACTCCTTGTTCTCTCCCAGTCCCAACGTCTTTCCCAATCCCACCCTGCTTTCTCCAGATCTTGACATCTTTCCTATACCTCCCTGCTCTCTGCCAATACCGACATCTTTCTAATCCCACCCCGCTAACACCGTTTCCAACCTTTCCCATCCCACTCTGCTCTATTCCAACCCTGATGTCTTTCCCGTTCCTCTCTTCTCCCTCCTGATCCAAACTTCTTTTCTATCTCTTTCCCATCCCACCCGGCTCTCTCCTGATTATGATGTCTTTACCATCTCTCCCCAGTTTCTCCCAATTTTTGACGTCATTCACAAGCCTCCTAGCTCTCTCCCAATTGAGATATCTGTCCCATCCCTCTCTGCTCTCTCCTGATCCCAACGTCTTCCCAGCACTCTCTCAATCTGACTTCTTTTCTATTCCTCATTGATCTCTCCTGATCCCAATTTCTCTCCTGGTCCTGACATCTTTCCCAACTCTCCCTGCTCTCTCCCGTTTCTTATGTCTTTGCTGTCCCTCCCTACTCTCTCAATACCTGGAGATTATCTTCCATCCCTCCCACTCTCTCCCGATCTTGACATCTTTCCCATCCCCTCCCACACTTTTCTGATCCTGATGCTTACCCATACCTCCCTGCGCTCTCCTGATTCCAAAGTCTTTCCCATCCCTTCTTACTCTCTCAAGATATGGACACTTTCTTCCATCACTCCCCACTCCTTCCTAATCACTCCTGATCTCATCCCCATCCCACCCTGATCCCAATGTACTTTTCATTTGTTCCACCTCTCTTCTGATCCTGATGCCTTTCCCATCTCGTACACTTTCCTCTGATCCTGATGTCTTTCCCATCCCTTCCCGCTCTCTCCCAAACCTCATACTCAATAGGTACCAACACAAATAACTCAGCATTTGATGGGGGTCATTATGCAGCCGGCCTCTTCCTCAAGAGAAATAATCAACCAATCACAATTAAGTACTTCATATTTGATTCTTTGCCAGCCTTAATGCAAAGGAAATCGACAAGAATGTCAAGAATATTCACTTTTTTGCAGATGAAATGACATGTACATGCAAAACCAGCATTTGCTGTGAAAATTAAATAAATGAAAACATAAAAATAAACAGGAGCACTTTTCAAGCTACTCTCAAATGAAACTAAACCAAGGACTCCATAATGTTCTTGAATGAGCGACTCCAATGATAAACTATTCCTCTGGGTAATTAGTATTCTTATGAAACATTTGTGATAGGCAGAGCCTTCCGCTGAATTCATTCAAAGCTGCTGCGTTTGCATTTTGAGCTAATAGATGTGCTCATAATAAGACTATCAAGAGTGTTTCTTATTATAGTCCATTTCTAACATGAAGACTTACACGCTCATGAAAAACAGTGTATGGCATCATGAGCGTTTTTACGGAGCAAATGATCTCTACGATAAGAGAAAGGAAATGGAACTCCAGCGAAGTGACTCCTCTGTATTCCAAATCTATGATGTCATAATCACTCGCATCAAAGGCATTCTGTTCGCCACGGCAACTGTCATTCTCCCTGGAGGCGTCATTAAAACAGAACACACCAAACCGAGCCGAGCAAGAGCGAACGAAGAAACTTCAAAACAAGCAGAGACTGCATCAACACAACGTTAGAGTAGGACAACAAGTTTGTATTTAATGCAAAGCGGAGTGACAGAGTAATATGTGCGCACACATGCCCCCAGACGTTCACACACACGCGCACACAGACACTATAAATAGGACAGCTGTAATGTGGTGCTGTGTAGTTCTTGCCCTTAGGTACAAGGCTCCTACAGATTGGGGGAAGGGGGGTGTAAGCATCAAAAAAGAAATCGGATTCTTAAAGTTTCAAATGAAGACTCTCCCTCCCCCCTCCATACTTTTATAAAGCCACAATTTGGTTTACAAATAAAGTTTTTTTAAAAGATTGCATCTACAGGGTTCTATGACAGGGTCCAATTTTTTTGGAAGTGACATTTGATTTGACTTTCAAGTGTTGATTTTATACAGGCTACTTAATATTATACTGCTGCAAATACTCAGACATTATAGTCTTCTGGGGCCAACAGCCAATCACGCTTCTCTGTGACTGATGACTGACAGGAGCAACAGCCAATAGGCAATAGACACAGTCGCGCTAAAACTAAACGCTGATAGCTTCTTTAGTATTTTAATAAATATTATATACAGCTTAAGATTTTTTTGCGTTTAGCTTAACTTTGCCTATCGCTGATTAGCTGTTGGCTTCTGTCAGTAATCAGTCACAGGGGAACGTGATTGGTTGTTGGCTCCCGTTAGTCATCAGTCACAGGAAAACTTTTGTAATGGATGACGGAAAATCAGTGCAAAAAATATCTGTGCACAAACAGCAGCTTGTATCTGGGGGATTAGACTGACGAAGGCACAGGATTTAATCCACATATGAGTAAAACAACATTAGTACATGAAACTTTTTTTTCGTAGAACTTTTTCGTAGTTTTTTTTTTGTAGAAAACATCACTTTGTGTGCAATCTTTTTCTACAATTTTGTACATTTTTTTTTACAATTCACAAAACCTACAACAATACCACTATAATAGAGGTCCGTCGACTCTGTTTATGTACCTGCCACTGAGAGGAACTGGCTGCATGCTCTGTAGACCCAAGGATGTACTGCATACCCCACACAGATGAAACGGGCATGAATGCAGTGGGAAAGAGGTGTGCTCTTAAAGCAGGCAGTGCAATCAGTGCACCCCACACAAACTCTACATTCGCTGTCCAACTCCAACTATATAATAATGACACTTTCAGCAAACAACTAAACAGTGCTACAGTACGTCAACAACCCATTGGTGCCAGTGTGTGGGCATGAGTTTGTGTTTGCGATGACCTACCCCAGGAAGCGTCTTCTGCTCGTGAAGTGCCGTCTGAGCTTTTAGCGCTGATTCTCTCGCACAGTACGTGAGGAAGGCACAGCCTGAGAGAGGAAAAACAGACACAGATAAATTAAAGACGGGTCAGAGGGGTCGAAACACAAGCTGCTGTGTGTCTGAGTGGAGCCGGACTCCCTACATTCATTCTGCACCCGTCCAGGAAAGAAAGAAAAACAACGTTATTACATTTGCGGAGCAGACACAGACATAAAAGACAGACGAGAGAGATGAAGAGGTTCTGAGAGCAAATGCCCATAGCACAACACACATTCCCCAGAGAAAGAAGAGAGAGAGAGGGGGGGGGAGAGAGAAGAAACTACTGCATGCAGCTTCTTTTAATTTCTGGATACAAGGTTTGCTGGTGTCAACATTTAGCACAGTGTGTTTTGCGTTTGCTTGCTCATTAATTTGACAAAGTAAAGATGCACTGTTCAAGAAATTTTGGGCTATAAAAATAGCTGATCCTTATTTTTGTCCAAATATAGCACTCATAGTCGCAAATTTTCTACTGCAATGTCGTGCAAGCATTTCAATGCTTCCCCAAAAACTACATCCTGCTCCACTGCAGCTTTTTCCTTCTACATGGAAATTTCAGGCATCCTTGAATGTGTCTTGAACAGATTAATGCGCACACTTGGGTTTGTATCTACTCATGCGTTTGATCTGTATACACTCCAAAAACACCATTACGGCTGTAAAAGACAGAGGTGGAAACGTCATGCTTTGGGGGTGTTTTTCAACCAAGAGGATTTGCCAATTGCACTGATGACCACCCTTCTTTTGGGTTATGAACGAATGTTCCAGAATGTGAAAGGACAATTACACAAAACAAAGAACAAGGCAACATTAAGGGTGGCAGAGAAGTAGCAGAGCTAGGTGATTAATTGGTAAAATTGGAAAGGATGAAATTTGCGATTAATGCCGATTTTCTGATGGTATGTCCTGGTAATCTTCTGTTCTCCATTTGCTCACAATAAAGGAAGCAAATCTAGTGGATACAGCCAAACTCCAGATATTAAAGGATTTAAAGAACTACCAAAAGGGAGTGGGACGAAATTCCGCCTGAGATTGCAGCAAACTTTGTGCCAAACCAAGGAAATGCGGATAAAGTGTCTTGCCCAAGGCCACACCGACAGGATGGACCTGGCGTGGTTATAGGACGACCATCTCCACCACTATGCCAGTTACTGTATGTCCTGGTAAGCTTCTGTTCTGTGAGGCCTACCGCTCTGTGCAAGGTGCACACAATTAAGGACAAAGATGGATGGTCCTACAGTGGTCTTGCAAATCTCAAAACATTGAAGGATCTATCGAAAATCTGACGAGGGAGCTGAAGGTTTGTATTCTCCCACATTAGCCTTGAAACCATAACAACTTAGAGAGGATCTGCTAGGAAAAGCGGAACAAAATTCCAGCAAACGTGGGCCAAGCTACATCAGTCTAGATCAAAAGGTCACTGGTTCGATCCCCAGCTCCACTAGGAGTCGAAGATGGGATGAGTGTTGAAACTCTCTCCCTTCTGAGACAACCATGACTGTGGTGACCTTGAGCAAGTCACCAGTTACTCACAGCTCCCCGGGCGCCGCAGCCATGGCTGCCCACTGCTCCCGGTGTGTGTTCACGGTGTGTTTATTCACTGCTGTGTGTGTGCACTTGGATGGGTTAAATGCAGAGCACAAATTCCTTGTATGGGTCTCTCCATACTTGGTCGTAACGTCACTTTCACTTTCACTTTCACTTTCATCTGGCGACAAGTGTTACGCTACAACGTATTAAATCATGTTTTGTGAAGCTTGTATCAATTTTCAAGAAGGTTTCTGGATTTGTTTGTATTTGTTCTCTCTCTCTTTCACTCTTAACGAACAACAAGCAAATCTCATAAATGTTGAGGGGTAAAAATCCTTCATCCTTCAAACCTGGTTCCCATAGCGATTCTCTTCGTACATTCCAATCGATCTTGAAAATGAGTGCAAAGAACAACCCACACAGTTTCCTGCCTCATTTACATAGATTTAAATATGTTAATGAGCACATATGAATGAGAAAATCTAGCAACTAATGCAACTTTTCAGAAATGGATTCAACAGAGCTTTCGCCAGCCATTTCGATTTTTTGTGCATTTGCTGTAAATAATAAAGTTGTAGAAAACTGAAAGCAACTGAAGTCAATGTTACAGTTCTGAAACTACAGACTGGATGTAGATTTTAAAGTCTTCCGTAATGCACAGGAGGATAGTTTCACTTCATTCATTTCCGAAGGACGAAACAACATGAAATAAATGTACAGAGACAAAGCTGGCATGGAGTTATTCTTACATTCATTTCACTGTTATAAATCTGAACATGAGAGTGAAACCTGAAGTACGTTAGTTTTTTTTGCATACGCAACCTTGATAAATGAGGCCCCTGGTGTCAAATACATTTTCCCTTCACCGTAGCTCGAGACTCACACCAAGCTCGATAGGGTGCCACTTTAATAGGACTTTTTTGTGCCCCAGTGCCTTCAAAGTCCATCGTCGTTTTTCCGCAACCATATTTTAGAGGAAAACCTTCAAAGCTTTCACGCGTGGAATATGAATGACGCAGAAGTCTCTTTGAGTAGGTTACTTCTGCTCTCTGTGAGCGAGTTGATGTTGAATGACAGCTAGAGCCGCACTTTCACACGTGTGGATGCCAGCTCTGTGGATTTGCAGTGTATGCTGGCGGAATAATGGCTCACTCTCTGAATTTTAATAAATGTGAGATTAATCCACAAAAAAACCTATTGAACTGCGAGCATCCCGAACTGTGTCTGTTGGTCCATACAGATCCTAGAGCAACTGTCATCCGTCAATAAACTACGTCCTTGCAAAAACCAAATTATAGCCTTTTCAGTTATATAATTTTGATCATGGTTAATTGATACCTAATATAAAAATGTTATGCAAATTTATGTTTAGCCAAATTAAATATATTTTTATATTGTAATTTGTTACCAATTGTAAAGACATGGGTCTCGAACTAAAAGAGAAGTCCCAAAAATGATGGCCAATTGGTACAAAAATAAATTTATTTTAAGACAAAAAAAGAACCCGACCAATTAACAAAACCAAAATGTGAAACATAAAACTAACACCAACACAGACATAAATAATTTCTAATGTTTCTAATTTTTTTTATCAAAAAGTGGAGTTAGCGTTTACATTAAACATTAGACACCAAGAAAAATCTCAATTTTAAGATGATGTATGTTTTAAAGCATTGACAACAAAATAAAAATCAAATAATTTCTACAAAAACGATGAGAACCAAGAACAATGTATTTTCTTCCAGACAATGCTCGGAGTTATTAAAATAAATACTTGCAAAAAATAACTTTTAACAGCAAAAAAAAAAGTAAAAAATTTATTTATTTTAATATTTACATAAATGTATTCAATTCTTGTTTTCATGTATTCAGATTTTTCCTGAAAGCCCCATATGTATGCTATTTCATATATATGAAATCATTTGGGATGAAAAGAAGACTTATATGATCCCCGATTATCAGAGCGCAGAGAACCAACAAGTGGCCAACAAGACAAAAATAAAAAAGCTCAAATAAAATCTACATATCTACATTTCTAACGTTTGGAAGAATGTTGATAACCAGAAGTCCCTAACCTCCTTAGAAATAAAAGGTGAGGTTGATGAAGCTAATTTATAGAATTCTTAAAAATAACTATTTTCTGAAATACTCATGACATCAAATAAACACTTTAATCTTGGACCACTTCCCCTTTAAGGATTTTTTGTATTTTGGTACTAAAAGAGTGACTATTAGTACTATCTTATTGACAGTGTGCAAGTCTAATTAAATATTTTTTATTCATCCCTGTGGGAAATTCACAACAAGTGGGGAATGTAAAACTCGGCGGGAACTGGCAGCAGGAGAGAATGTACAAAATGTGCTGCTTGAAGGATGAGCCAAACATCACAACAGGAAATTCAAGACAAATGCAACAGTAAAAAGGTCTTTGTTTCACACGACGGGATCTTTTTCTCAGCTTTTATGCTCATCCGTGCTTTCTGAAGTCTTAAAGTTAAGAGAATCTTCTCATTCCTCATCAGAGCATCTAGCTTAGCAAACAGACGATGCTAAACTCACCATACGATGCTAATCTAAGCAAGCTAAGAGAAAGTTTTCAGCATCAACTTAAGCGAAAATCCTTTTGGGAAAGGAAGTGAGAGGAATAAGCTCTGAACAAAAGCTGGAGCGATTACGATTGCATTTGTACGTGAAGTAAGCAAATGTGAATATGCAAAAGCATGCTAATGGATGCTAACGTTTATGCTAATCTTCCATTAATATTAAAAAATGCTAATGTGTTAATATGCAGAGTAAACATGATAATCTAGCGCTGACATTTCCGCCTGCATGCTAATGTTGTCACGAATGACGGTACGATG
Source organism: Danionella cerebrum (assembly GCA_007224835.1). Lineage (NCBI taxonomy): Eukaryota > Metazoa > Chordata > Actinopteri > Cypriniformes > Danionidae > Danionella > Danionella cerebrum. The sequence continues at coordinate 223,151 of SRMA01025407.1, read as the reverse complement.
AAAAGGCTGATTGCCAACCAAAAATGGAAAATTAAAACATTCATTTATTTTAAATCAAACCCTTGTTGACGCAAGATGCTAATCTTTTCTTATTATCCACCAAAAAGATTAAAATAAATACATTATGGTGATGATTGAATGCCAAACAGAGATAAATTATCATGTCAAACTCTGGCTTCTGAAGGTTTCACGAAAAAACTTTATGAAAAGTTAAACTTAAAAAAGTTTTTAAATTAAAAGTCCTTTGTTAACGGTAGCTAATAAGTACATCTTAAAGAATTGAGAACAACAACAAAAAAAGAATACATTTTCTCAAAAAAAAACAAAAAACAATGCTTGTAAAAAAAATGCTCAGACTAATTATAGATATTTGCAAAAATACCTTTAAACAGAACAAAAAACAACAAAAAAAACTTGCCAGCTTAAATATACAAAAACTGTGTTTTTTTCATACAGTTCTCAGACTTTTTAATATAAATACTTGCAAGAATACTTTTGAAGAGTAGAGAAATGTTTTATTTGGAAATAAAATATTTATTGCAATATTTACATAAATGTATTCAATTGCATTTTAATTTGGAAATAGAATGTTAATCTAATTGGTTAGAGAGTAGGGAAGAAAATAAATGTTCAAGCTTCCCAAAATGAATATAGAATGAAAAAAACGACTGTAAATACAACACATGGTAAAAAGAATTAAAAAGTTGATGTTGCATGATATGGAACGCTACGTTGTAAAACGGGGAAATTGATTCAAGACATAAATGTAAATGCATCTGATTTAAATCAGTTAAATATAAATGGAATAAACAGATTTTGAGTGGAGCGTAACTCTTCCTTGATCCTGTAAAAGCCCCAGCGCTGCAGAGATGCTAAACATGCTCTGGGGACACACACACTCTCTGAAACTTGGGTCTCCTGAGGCTCCAGCATGAATCAGCAGTTTTCTTCCTATCTGCATAGTATGTGTTTAACCCGGGCCAGGATGAATAGGCACATGTGTGATTGCGTATGTGTGTGAGGATGTCTCCCAGAGTCCTGTCCGGGTTTTTTAATTAACTCTGACTCATTAGCGTTGGGGAGAGCTCAGTGTGACAGCTTGGTGCGCTCCTCTGAGGGCCTGTCATGTTTCAGAACAGCATAGAGCACTCATGGGACACTGACACATGCTTCCCCATCTCGCTTGACGGGTTAAAACACACAGACCAGCTCACATAGATATTTGGAATGAATGGAAGGAAAATAAGAAGACTCTGTTTGTTTGAAAAATCAATATTGTTTCTTTCTGTCTGGTCACGAGTGCTCTTTGAAAAAGGGGAAACAGAGCGGGAAGAGCAGAAAAGATTAAACATTGCGGTCGGATGATAATGGAAGGAGTCTTTGGACCAAATGCTGAAGGTAATGAAGAGGGTCTTGAATGTTGGTCAGTAAAATAGGTTGCATTTGAGGCATGTCTAGAGGTACTAATATAAAATATGACAAGCAACAGATGAATCAAAGGGATTTCTGCTTTTGTTTCAGGGTAAAAAATGGAAAGTAAAGGAAACAAATAGTTTTTGTTATTAAATATCCAGCACATTAAATAGCAGGGGTAGACAAAGTACAAAATTACCACTACTTCCATGATAATGTACTCAAGTACAAGTTACACCAGTAAAGGTAAATAGTAGGTGCTGAAAAATGTGCTTTGAGTACTGAGTAACTTGGGACAATGGATATAAATCTTAAGCCATTTGGGTTTTTAGTGGATATATAACCATGTCTACACTACATTCAGTGTCATATTCTGCTTCACTGCTATATTTTTGTCAATACTTACGAAAAGCAGGGTTGGAACTAAAATATGCACTAGACTATGGCACTAGGCTAACAACTTGAGACATACCTGAAATGTCACATTATATATATTCTGTTAATTATTCCAGCTGCTATCTCAGTTCATTTCTGTCTTGCTTATTAAAAACAAGTTCAGTTATTTGGATGGAGGAAAAATTCTGACTGGGAAGGTTGGAATTTTTTCTTGAATAGCCAAACCTACTAAATGAAAACATAATTTGTCACATTCTTATCGAAATATTAATCACAACCTATTACAGAAGACTCTGGATGTTAAAGATTTAGCTTAGACACTGTAGATACTAACAGCTCCAACTCAGAAATGAACCAGACAATAGATTATAAAATATGTTTTTTTTCCTATTACACCAATATGGATGAGTATTATGGATGAGATTAATTAGCAAGTGACAACTTGATCCCACAGCTTCTGATCTAAACCTGATTCGAACTGATGCAGGCTACACTGATCTATAAAACATGTATATGTACTTTTACTATCACACTTGTTTGATGTGGCGGTTGCCCCCACATTGCTGGCTGCAGAATGATTTCCCTCAATTCATCTCTAGGGGAGAAAGTAGAACTAAAAATCAAATATTTTACCCAACAGAATAGTTCACGGATATTATGTGCGAAGACTTTCACAATCCTTGATAAATCAAGATAGAACTGTGACTGGCAGAAAGATTCCTCTCAATCTAAACATTCAAATGAGGAGCGGTGTGAAAAATGCAGAAGAGGGGATGAAGGAAAGCAGGAGAAAGAGTAGAGCAGCAGAGAGAAGATAAGATCGGCAGGATTCTGTGAACACTATCCACTAGTGTCCTACACTAACGCCTTATCTCACCTTCTGCAGACACACTCGCACACAAACACACACCAATCTGGAGATACATGCTGAGATGCAAAGGAAATCCACAGGAAGAACGGTTTACAAAAAGTCTTGAAATTCATCTAAAAAGCTCCCGATACAAATCACTCGGTTACCATAACGTCAAAAGTTTCAATGCCCTAAATGTTATCAGAAGTGAAACAAATCAGACATTTTATTGCTAAAAGATTCACAAAATAACCTGGAACGAGCATCTGATAAACTAGAATGATGAACTACAGCAATCTATTAACAAAAACTGCATTCAATGCATTGAAAATATTAAATTATACAATCAAATCTATGTTTTGACACCACAGACGCACAACACCAGGTTATTATCTAAGGTATAGCGCTGTAGACGCACATCAAAGCCCTGCAGAACATCATTTCTGATAAAGCTTGGATTGGATTCTTCAGCATCTCCTTCCCATCACCATGGCAATCACTGACCCTGACTCTATTCACAGCGGCTTGGTCACAGTTTGTGATGAGCAAGTGCTGCAAAACCAGATTTAATGAAGGAAACACTGGCGCTCGCAAGGCTGAAAAAGACTTGTGTTGCAGATCAGATATTTTAGTATCTAATGAAATGCTGCATGACTCACTTTACTCTAAATCTGGCTTTCCAGCTCCGTAAAGCAGAGCAGACACCTCCAAGAATGCCCTTGTGGACAAAACTATTCAACCTGTATAAAATATCGTCTGCCCTAAAGAATATTACAAAAAACATAACTGTTCAATTCATCCCGTACAAGTCCCAAGTTAGAAAAAAAACATGTAAACAGGGGAAAAAAAACTGTGAATAAAGAAAAAAAAAACAAAGACAACAAACTTCCTGAGAGAGGGCTAGAACCACTGACATGCATGTCTGAAGTGGTCACATGGCTATGTGTTGATAAAGACCTCCAAGCTACTGGCAAACAATCAAAGCACAGTGCAAACAACTCAGCGACCGAGCGAGACAAACCAAAACCAAAACCAAACGAAAATCATAAAGAGCAAACAATCATTGGGAACAGTATATGAATAAACAGTTTCTCTTAGAAGAGATTAAAGTTCAAACACCAAATCAACAGAACACAGCAACGCTAAATCTTGTTCAAAACACAAACAAGAAAACCCACCAAAATGCAAAAAAAGTCTATATTAAAAGGGTTTTTATAGAAGACTAGAAAAAAAGTTGATAAGTGAGTTGATAAGTGGGTGTGGTCTAAATTATCCAGGAGCCAATGGCACTGTAAGATTTTTGCAAGAAGTGTGCAGGCTGTGGATAATTCTAATGAGTGGGCGTGGCTGAGACATGAATCAGGTTACTAAAAAGAACTATGCAACAAACTTCTAAGCACTCCAATATACACAAAATGACCACAAGGGGTTGCAACACTCGGAAAGAAAATAATTTAAAGCTTTACAGGACGTTTACTCTCCTGTCAGGTCTTTAGCTAAATTTTATATTGTTGGCCTTTGGTTAACATTGTTGTTTGGTTAAAGTAAAAAAATGGAAATGCACATATGTAAATCTTATAGGCCATTTGCATAATGTAACAATTATCATAAGGCTGAGGTACTGTTGTTGAATATTAGGTCTAAACCAAGAAAGAACAAAGCTAAAAAAGATTTAACATAAAACGGGGCTTTATTTAGCTTAAACGTGAGTAAGCTAACCAAAGCCCTGCTAATAATAAAGGGAAAGGAGAGGGGAAAGGGACAGAGACTGAGATAATAAATGGATGAGAAAAGAAAAAATGTATAAAGAGCTTTTAACTTCCTGCTTGTGAGGTATTTCCTGTTCTATTGCAGAAATCAATCAGAAAATGGATTACAGTTTTTTTCTAAACAGTCTTTTTAAACAAGTGTGAATTTTAGGAGAAAATGTTATTGTATATTAACAATTACTTTTTTAAACAAGGATGATTATATTTACAACATATCCTTGATATATGGTTTTTCATTTTCGCCAATAAAACAAAATGAACTTTATTTGACTTGTAAAATGAAAAAAAAAAAAAGTCTGAATTCAAAGCAAATGAGTTCGACAGCCTTTTAACGAATGGAATCAAACATGTGCCTCCAATATAAAACAAAGCCTTCAGGTTTTTTTCACAGTAGGCTCCTAGAGAAAAGCAGAGGGCAATGGGCTGGCGCCTGCCTCATTTATAACAATTGGGATTCATGATATGAATAATAAATTACCGCTGCTTTCTCACTTGTTTTTCCTTATTACTGTCATTACTTATACCTGCCACTGCGAATAATTCAATTGATCATCTGGCCTAAAAAGCATCCATCTTCAAAAAGCTTTCGTGAAGGCAATAACCAAAGACAGTTTTGACGATAATCACAACCAGAGGCACAGCAGGTACGCCGAGACATTTCCAGCTGTGGCATGACAAGGAGTGTGTGCTCCAATCAATAAGTGCTGATCAAACATTTATTGTTCCAAAAGGTGCATCTGAGGCCTTGTGTGTTTGTTCACATTTCTTCAATAGCGAGTAAAGCTACCAAATTCAACCCTCCACATGCGTGTCCTGCTACAGCTCGGCTAATTTGAATAAACCGTCCTTCAAGGTCTGAAAATCCAAGGTCTCTTGAAATACCCCGGGACACCTTTTGCACCATTCCGGCCTGCCCCTTTGGCTCCCAACAACACGTCTTCTGAAAATATTTAATTGGAAGCAGCAAACCCCTGATTAAATAAAAATGGTTTTTGAAGACAGCGAAACAAGCTCAGAGAGTAATCTGAGAGAGAGAGAGAGAGAGAAAGAAAGAGAGGGAAAATGAGAACGAGAGAGATCTTCAATTACGGTCCAAACCACACCAAGCATTTTTTTAGAATTCAATAAAATAGGCCTTAAATATTCAGGAGCTGGTTCTGGGACTAATGAGTCCTCTGCTTGAGTGATCGTATTCCGGCGGAATGAAGTGGTGGAGTGAGTGAGTATTTGACGAGGATGCTGCATGTACGGCTTTCATATTAAACTGGTGGATTTCAAACAAACCCTGACCTGAAAATGAAAAGAACTTTCAGATTAATGTTTTCAAAAGTTTGGGGTGAATGTGCTTCAAAAGTAGAAAATGAGAGCGAGTAGAAAAGAAAAATGTATACGATTACAATCAGACAAAAAGGGGAAAGAAGTACTTGAACAAATGCAAAGAAATTCTAAGACACGTAATGGTTTAAAAAGAGATTTTGGTCCTATCTTGTCTTTCACCTAGTTCTCCTTCGAGTCATTCAGATGTCTACTGGCAAGTTCGTAATGAGACTGTAGTGAGCAGTCCTTTAGTCCTTTAAGTGTGTTACCATTGGAGGCAAAAAAGCTTGTTATTTGGCAAATCTTTGCCATGTTATGGGCAGGAGTGAGTGACCACAATAACTAGAAAAGGCCTAGTTAACCCAAGTTAAATAAACAACATTGCTTTCGAGAGGATTTTTCAGATTACTACCACACGAAAAGCTGGCTATCTGTTAAGTTGTGGGGATCACAGTTGGTTCACAGTTGAGTCACAGTTGGAAGTAATCATCAGAAAAACTCACAGCACTTTTGTGTACAGATCTTTTACCACTTGTTTTGCCAGTTAATTGCAGCGAAGGGGGTATGACCTCATGGGGAAACGACGACTATGCTCCAAGCTGCATTGAGATCATTACCCAGATCCACACATATCATTCTGAGCTGGTTCCTAACTTTTCCTCGTGATCAGTGAAGCTCATTGAGGTGGTGTCTTTAATGGAACCCCAGACTTGCCGACTGAGATTTGCTTCTTCGGAAACTGACTGAAAGCTTCTGTGGATAGCTTTCTAATATAAAGGTAACGAGATGTAACTCCCCATCTTCTAACCCATCACATATCTTGCAAACTAGACATTACTTATTTTACGCGTACTAAGAGCATATGAAATTTTTACTAATGCATTTTCTGAACTTTCTTTTGTTGCTATTTGGTCTCTTGCTGTTGAAATAAAGCGAACATTAGCGTTAAAGCAAACCAAGAGGAGCGTCACTATCCCTGACAGCTGGAAAGCACACTAGCTGGAGATTAAACTCACTTTTGTCACATAGGTTGCTTACTGTAAGTGTGTTTATTTAGCAATCACAATCAGGATCTATGTTTAGATTTACTCGTTTGTCACTGAGACGCTTTGCTGCATATTTGTTTACTGTCTGCTGCAGTGAAAGAACAGGCTGGGGGTATTACACCTTTATCTGAGCAGAATATCAAAGAAGAGATTTACATGCTCACCACTGTTTTCAGATCATCAGAGGTTTTGTTTATCACTGCAGAGAGAGCTTGGGCTCGTGGTTGCTATGTAATATATATATACATATATACTGACAAACTAAATGTTTAATTGTATTTTTAGATTTTCATGCATTTAGCAAAGGCTTTTATCCAAAGCGACTTACAGTTAAAAAGTCAGTTAATGATAAGTGCTTTAGAGGAGCAATTAATTAGCGGTTTTCAAGCATACAAATGAGTTTTTAGTTGTATTTTAAAAGCGGTAAAACAATTAGGAGAACAATTTCGGCTCGGGACTAGAGGAGAATTTAACCACATTTTGTATTCTTTCTTTGTAATCTACTTTTTGGTTGAGTCAACCCCGGGGACCCCAAAATGGAAAAAAGCGTGCAGGAAAATGAATGAACGAATCATCAATGCATTTTTAAAGGAAGTTTTAAAGATTTTTGATGCATTTTTAAAGAAATTTAATCTTGAAGGTTTCATTTTAATATTAATATTTGAGGCACATTTTTCGGTACTAAAGGGTACTGAACAATATATATATATTTAGAGCAATAAATGCTGCAATAATCTGATGAAATAATAACATATTCCGACTGGTTATACAATGGGAGAGTGAGCTGCTGTTTCATACAGACTCTGGGAGTCTCTTCCACACTGTTGTGGCATCCGAAACTCTGTAGCCTAAGGTTGTTTAAGAGGGCCGTAGAGGCCTCAGACAGACATCAGCAGAGGAACGAAGAGTCTCTGTCAGAGTACGGATCACGAGAAGGTCTGTCAGATACGATGGAGTGAGACTGTGCAGAGCTTTACAAGTCAAAGGCAGTATTTTGTATGCAATAGCTTTCTTTATGAGGAGCTTGTGGAGTTCCTATATATAACTGGATTTACAAATAATATATGTATTAGCATTAATATTCTAATTTTAAAGCACATAGAGATGACCACAAAAGTAAAAAAAAATTCTCCAGTAGCTGAATGCTTGTACAAGTACAGAAAATAAAAAAAATTAAATAAAAAGAAAGAAATGTTCACTTGAGAGAGATTGATACAAAAAGAGATAGAAAGCATCAGAGACCATATGAGACAAAGCAGCCAAACAGCAAAGAAATCAGGAGTGCAGTTAACCACAAGGAAAGACTTTGTGTTCTCATAAATAAAAGCTTACCGAGCATTACAATATACTAGAAAATTTACAAAATATTCTTTCAAAAAATAGTGTGTGTGTTTTTTTATCCACTAATTCTTTCTATGTAACAGCATGTAACTTCATTGTAACAAAGTCATTTCAGTGCAACAGGAAGTTATATCACTCAAACAGGAAGTAATTTCACTGTGCCAGGGAGTTATACTATTCTAATAGAAAATCATTTCACTCTAAAAGGGAGATATTTGTTGTAAAAAGAAGTAATTTCAATGCAACAGGAAGTTATATCACTCAAACAGGAAGTCATTTCACTGTGCCAGGAAGTTATACTATTCTAATAGAAAATCATTTCACTCTGAAAGGGAGATATTTGTTGTAAAAGGAAGTAATTTCAGTGCAACAGGAAGTTATATCACTCAAACAGTAAGTAATTTCACTGTGCCAGGAAGTTATACTGTTCTAATAGAAAATCATTTCACTCTAAAAGGGAGATATTTGTTGTAAAAGGAAGTAATTTCAGTGCAACAGGAAGTTATATCACTCAAACAGGAAGTAATTTCACTGTGCCAGGAAGTTATACTATTCTAATAGAAAATCATTTCACTCTAAAAGGGAGATATTTGTTGTAAAAAGAAGTAATTTCAATGCAACAGGAAGTCATATCACTCAAACAGGAAGTAATTTCACTGTGCCAGGAAGTTATACTATTCTAATAGAAAATCATTTCACTCTAAAAGGGAGATATTTGTTGTAAAAGGAAGTAATTTCAGTGCAACAGGAAGTCATTTCACTCTAACTGGAAGTAAATTCAGTTAAACAGGAAGTTTATTTATTGTGACTCAAAGCCATTTCCAGGGCTCAAAAGTATGATTAACATTTTTTTGATAATTGCAACTACTAATATAAACAACAGTACAAATTAATAAGAATTATCTATTAGGTAATCTTAAAGCCCTTTCAGTCGTTTGGTAAAACAACCCTGGTTATTTTTTAAGCTACAACTGAAAAACTTTTTGTATATCTCCTGACTATACATCCATGCTCTTATTATGTTTCAGGTCATATACTTCTATTCAAAATGGAACGAATGCAAGAAAGAACCGAACAAGAAAAGAAACCAATACTCGTTTATTCGCATTTATTTCCTCAAGAAAAAGTGGGGCACCGATGAAGAGAGCGCAGCTGAGAACGACAAAAGAGAATAGAAGAGAAGCGGCCCGGCTGTAAGTTGTGAGAATCGATTGAGGGAGGAAAAAGCCGGAGCTCTAATGTGTTGCATGTGAAGGATTTACTGTGAAGCAGAGCTGGAGAATCAATGGTGGAGAAAACGCATCATTAGGACACCGTCTCCCAACTCCACACTCCCGCAGGAGCCCAACGCTACGAACACACACAATACAACACACGCAAGAAGCACACACCGGCTCCCGAGAAACAGTTTCCCACAGAGCACGAACATACGAGGGGACTGAACACAGACCTTCACCAATTAGAGCTCGCCGTCTCACATCTGATTCCTATGGAATATCACAGACTTAATTCCACCAAGCCTCTTTGAATTGAATTTACATCACCTTTCGGACAGATAATAGAAAATTCAGCCGTGTGCCGTACGGGAATGGACAGTCAATTACATCCTGGCTCTGTTGGCAGTACAGAGAGTATCAGGGATAAGCCCGGCTGCCAGGCTCGGAAATACAAGAACTGAAGGTTGAGCTAAAAGAGGGCAGAAAATAAATTTGGCTTACCAAATATACCCCTGGTGTTGGTAGAGCGACGATGTGAGGGAGTGTTTAATACCGGTTGCTTGTTAGCAGGGTGGCGTGAAGAAAGAAGGTGAAATGGAGGTTTGGAGAAATGCACTAATCAAAGAATACGACATTTCAGTGAGGTTTAAAAATCAATGGTACTTTTGGATGGCAGGGTCAGAGAGAAGGCCACTGCAGCGAGAGGGATTTCATTTCTGTCACAATTACTTTGAGCTGCAATCTGCTCAATAAATCATCTGCAACATCACAAACTTTTTGAGGACCGGAATGCAAAATGTAATTTATTCAGTGACAGAGCGAGAGCTCATTTAAATCGTGCTCACTTTTGATCCGCTAGAACCTTTCGACTTTTCGCTCAGATTTGTGCTCTCTCCAGAGGAAGGGCTGGTTATTTCAAGACTTAAATTTGATAATGAAGCAGAAAGTAACGTTGTTTTCGAAGAGCTCAGATTTGACACCTTTGTTTTTTTTTCTGTTAAAGTCTGTTATTTCTCATAAATAGCATAAAATCAAGAAAAAGGGATTTATACTTATGTCTAATCACAAACTTGTACATCATCCTCTATATTGGACCTCAGCTTGTGTAAATGAAAGGCTACATTAATCAAACATTCAACACATTCCTTTATCAACAATATTTCAGTGCTATGTTAAATACACTGAGTATTGCACAGAAAGCTGCTTTCAAAGCAACATGGTTAACCTAAATCTTATACATTGTTCCAAAAAATTTTCATCCAATTGTGCTTTGTTTTGTGCAAGCACTTTAAAAAACACTAGCCATATCACAGGCATTGTAACTCTTAGGGTGACCCCTGTTTTTTTACCACTAGATGCAACTGAAGGCACCATTTTAGGGTCATAAAATCATGCATTTGCTAACATTTACATTTTGTAAGTGTTTTACTCGAAATAAGGGCTGGACTTTCTCACAATTGGAGAAGATAGAGCAAGAATATTTACAGCTGATATAAATTTTTGTAAAAAAGAAAAAAATTCTGTGCCATTAAAGGCTATTTTACTGATATTTATCCAAAATGACACATTTTTCTGTGGTTTTATTCACATTTACTGATATTTTGCACATTAAAATCACATTTGCACATTAACAAAATCTAATGAAAACATAACAAACTTCTACAAATTAAACAAAATTACCTTGTTGGCTGCAAATGGCGAATTTCATGGAGTCTTCTTGTCTTAGTAGTTAACTCATCTTGCAAAACTGAAAAATGTGCTTCTCCCAATCATTCACCACTCTTTAAATGTCTCCTTCCTTTCCACCATTTTCCTTTTCAAAATGGCGGCTCATGAACTTCCTCTCTATAACTCAGAGATTTCTAATTTTATCTATAATTATCTTTATAATATAATTATATTATCTATAGTTAAAGTTATCAAAAAATTTGAATGTACATGGAAAATTATTAATTTTATTTGTTCGTATTACTCGTATTATTATTATAAATTTGGCTTCAGTTTATCAAGAAGTGATGATTTTCTTTGTATGGAACGAGTCCAAGAGAACAAAACCATCACTTCCTGATAAACTGACACCAAACATCAAAAGAAAAATGGAAGTTGCATTAATAGACAGCCTTTTTTAAAAGTTATATACGTAATAACTTACTTGAACATGGAGATGAAATACAATACGGGCAGTCATGAGAGACTTCTCTTTGGGAATGCAGCCGGTCAAGACAGATTTGGGAGGTGAATTCCGAACCACTTTGATGACAAACTTTAGTTAAGGAATTTTAGAATGTTGAAGAGGTGAAAATGCTCCTTTAGTTAGCCCATTACTGCCACCGTATCGCACCCCAGTTCCAACAGAAAAACGCATTGCCATTGCAGTGGGATTTATTCTGTAAATCAGTTTCCATTTAAGTTTCTGTGCATTTTAATTATAGAATAAAAATCCTACTAAGTTGTGCGCATTATTAAATAAAAATTCCTGTGCATCTTGGTGTTTCCATTAAGGATTTTTTATATCATTTTGCTTGTATTTTAGATCCATAAATACCTAAATTCAAAAATACAACTTCATCCCTGCAGGACTGTCCCCATCAAGTAACATCAGCCACCGGATTTTTACTCTAGATATAGATTGAAAATCCTGGAGAAAATTGCAAACACACATAAAATAGGGTTAAAGAAGCATCTTTATAAATTCATTTGCACCCGTACCAATCCTCTGATACCCATTGTAAGTGTGTAGACACAGTTTATGTGGGTTGCACCCAGATGTAAACATTACAGACAACGGTCTTTACACAGTCCTTGCCAAAAGGGTGGGAGGTTGTAGCAGGTGACCATCCGGTCCGTCTGTCTGCCCTTTCCCCGGCGTCCTTGCACAAACACAAACAGCTCCTTAATATTCCCCCGCGCTCCCCTTGTCTCATCCCGTCAGCGTCCTGTTGTCCTCCTTGCCGTTTGGACAAAAGGGACGGGACGTTCCGGCCGGAGGACATGAATCATTATGTTTCCTCTTTCCGGGACGGCTCGCATACCCATTGATCCCACTGACTTAATTGGCTTTATTAGCAAAGATGGGGCTTCTGCAGCTTCTCTGTCTGCACCCATCTCTCCAAGCTTGCACCCAGGAGGAACCCTGTGTAATTGTTTTCCCTCCATCTTCTGTGTCATTGTCGGATGGGTCCAGGGGGATTATTAGTAACCCTGGGTCTCTTAATAATTCATCCTATAAGCTATTTATACACAAATGGAGAGTCCTTTAAATTCTCCCTCACTGAGCTTATCTACTGCTCAAATGGAACTGGAGAGTGATTGAGGGAGGTGGGGGTACGATGAGATTGTAAGAGGTGCGGAGAGCGAATGAGAAAGTGAGTACGAGAGAGCGATGTGTACCTCTTTTCAGCAGAGGCACAATGACCTGTTTCTCCAGTGTTTTCCAGTTTCAAGGTGACGCTGGCGCACTCTATCCCTTCTCGCCTGCCAACCTGATAAAAGTGCCATCTTGGGAATATACTCGCTCACACAACGCTCATTAATGCCTTCTAATCTGCCAGGTTTCTACCCATTTAACGCAATTAAGACGTTTACTAAAGCTAACAGCAATCAACTCCAAGGACACGGCACACAAGCATAATGGGATTTGTAAACAGACAACGTTCCAGCAAATCGCACAATTCTCTGAGTGTGGTGCAGACAGGAAGTCCAATGGAGGAAACAGAGCGTCACGGCAGCTCTCGGCAAATCCACAGTCGCCTGCCGTGAAGGCCCTGGTGGCTGCTTCATGCTGATACTCATGTTCCTCGCGCTTTTAAAAAGAGGAAGGCTAAGCTGCTCAGAGTGAGGAGGCCCACGGTGCAAAGCGTTGCCACAATCCTTGTCATATTGATCCTTTTGGCAGAGCAGACCTTTGCTATCATTCTCTTCGTGAAGAAGCACTGCAGAGCTTTTGTTCCAAGACTTTTTATTTTAATGCCAGCATGCAGGGTATCTGCACTGCATGAGTTTGAACATTCGTATCCAGATCTAGACTTATCTGTGTCATCACGATTTTTATGTGGGTTGCCAGATCCAGTCAGGTCTGTATGTGTCTGTATGTGTCTCTCTGTGCCTTAATTTGAAATTAATCCAGTTCAGTTGAGTTTCGAGAGGCTTTTTCAGTTCTTAACAAAAATAAATATTTTCGGAGGTTTGCCCCTCAGAAGTCGTTTGCACAGCGTCTGTTTAAATAAAGTAGAAATTACGCAAATCAACTATTGTTTAATTAAAAAAATTTTGTGTAGGTTATTAGTTTTACTACTTTATCTTTAAAATTGATTAGCTGTTAAGGCATCTACACACATATCCGATTCAAGGTTCGCACAAATCTTCAGATGGCTTCCCAGCAGGGTGCGAGGAAACATTGATGCTGCCTCCCTGAAGACGCCATTTGGTAAATTTGGGAAGTCTACAATTTAAGCTTCTGCCTCCATATTGAAGAAATTGTGTTTAAATAGAATTGTGACAGACACTGCCTAAAAGGAGTTACGGAGAGTTATCACCTTCCTTACATTTTGGACATCTATTCCGAGGCCCCAGCTGGTTCTACTGTGGTATTAAACTGAGGTCCTCATGTCTGCAGCTCTGTCCCGTGGTCTGAGGAAGCCTCTCTAGCACATCATCACTCATTTGCAATTTAATGGCCCAAGAGAGCATGCTTTCCTCACCCTTCCAGCCTGTTCCCAGCACGCCAACGCTTATTAGCACAGGTTTTATATCATAATCTTAAATGAATCCATGACCCAGTCATGCTCTGTCCGATTTACAACAAATTTAACCAGGTGGTTCTGTTTCATTGTTCTCGATAACCGTTTAAAAATTGCTCTGATTAGTTCTCTTTACAACAGTTTTTTTGTGGTAATGATTAATATCATTTGTTTTAGTCCAACCCCAGCTTCTTTTTCCATTTCATTTGAAAATAATTCCACAACAACAAAAAAGTAGTACATTTTGTTATTTTTTTTAGCTGCAAAAATGAGAATGAACAGGATTTATAACAAAAATCAAGTATTGAGACGAAACAAAAATAACAAATCCTCCCAAAAGCAAAGACAAAGTAAAAACAATGGGAAAATTGTATTAAAAAAAAAAAAAAAAACAGGCGGACCCTAAACTTTATATACTGTTCCAAGCACTTTTTGTTCCACTGTGTTTTATTTTTGCCAGAATTTAGAAAAACACAAGCCATATCCCAGATCTTGTACTTCCAAGGGCTCTCTCTTCTTTTGACCTCTAGATGGCACTGATAGCACCGGTTTGAGGTCTGTAATACGAAACTGAAAGACGCATGTTTGTCATTTTTCCCTAAAGTCGCGTTTCACCTTCTTCAGTGTTCCGTCTTGCTCTTTAACTTTCAAAAGATATTAATTTATTTATATTTTTATTTACTAATATTTGTCCACTTTGTGCTCTTTAAAATGAGAGTGAATCACGCTTCCTATTTTGCAGCTTCAACCTGGTTTCACCTTAAAAAATCTAAAGCCGCCTCTTTAAGAGCTTTCCCCCCCTCTATGTGCTGTGTGTGTGAGGAATGAAAGCCCAGAAAACCTCCCCTGAGCCAAAGAAGTCGTTGTTTAACTGCTTCCAAACTAAAAAGCTCCATTTTGTTGAAAAAAAAAAAAAACATTTCTTCCAACAAAGCACAGGATAAGATTCGACGTTGCCAAGTCTGCAGCAGTATAGGTGGACCAAATATAACCCATTAGAAGGTCGTTCTCTGCCCGATGCCATAATGGCCACAAAATAGTGCTTAAATCTTTAAAAACATCACCTATAAATTACAGCAAATGACAGCAAGGTCAAATCTTGGTGTGGAATCCGGCCAAGGGCCATCAATCTGCAGCCAGGGTGACATCTGTCTCAGGGACTCCCCTGTTCTCTCTTTCTGGACGCTGCCTTTCTCTTTTTTACAGCCCTCTTCCTGTCCGACTTTATCATACTCTTTCCTGCTTTCTTGCAAATTAAGTTCCTGCACTAAACCCAAACATATTAAAATTCATGAGCAAATGTTATGTTGAATGTATTTCAACACAAGGGCTTCTGAAGCAGCAGGGTTTTGGTGGCATCGCTTTCAGGGCAGGTTTAATACTCATTTTGGCCATGAAATACAAATTTTCTGCTTCAGACACTGAGCTTTGCACATTTTCAACCAGCACACAACGTTTCACAGAAGAAGCGAAGCCTACAGCTTTCAGACTTCCACCCTAAAGCTCCTCAAGGTTCAGCTGCCTTCATCCTCCAATCCCAGCCTTTCTGTGAAGCAATGAATCGAGCCATAAATGTTTTATATATTCACCTCGTTCCCAAAACAAACTTTAAAGGATGTCTGCAATTTCTCCGGATCACTCACCTCTATTTGAAAAGCAAACTCCCTGAACTTTTCATTCATGAGACGAAATGAGAAATGTCACCATCAGACAAGGTTTTTTTTTTTATTATTAGTTTGATGGCGGTAGATTAGTGCAAAGGTTTGAACCGATATAACCTCATAACGCTGAATTCTTTAGCTCCTGACAGGCTGAAAAAGTACACGGCTATTTATTATTTGTCAGTTAGCTTTACCCCAGGATACTTTCAACCTTAAAGGTTCAGTCTGAAATTTGCTGTTAATTTATTCTGCACAAATCCATTTTTTTTTTCTTAAGAAATCCATTTTTTTCACGGAACTGTAATGCCCAGTGGCTAATGGATTTCGATGTGGTCTATCACCTTGATTCTTAATGGTCCTGCTGGTCTTGAGTGGTTTTAAGGTGATTGTTTCTCACAAATACATCTGTTCTGGAGGGCCACATCACTCCAGTTTAGCTACAACCTTAATGAAACTCTATTAAGATCTTCTTAGCTTGTTTGGACATAATTCATGCATTGAAGCATGTTCACCTCAGCCTTCTAGGAATGATGCTGCCTACCCCTGCCATACGTCCAATTAAATCCGTGATCCATAAACATTTTGCAGTTTATTGTAGCTATTTTTTCAAGGACCTTTTTCGTTGGGTGTTGTATGCATGCAAAGACGTTTTGTCCATTTTTTCAAAATTTACAGCTCAAAAGTTTTTTTTGTTATCCGCATTGTATTGTTAAACATCGAATATAAAGGCATTAAATTCTTTAAAAACAATAATAATGTTGGTTTGTTGTCACATACTGAACATGCTGAACAGAGTTTATTGAAACAGAGTTCAAAACTGAATTTATTGAAAAACGAATACAAACTAAAGATGCCCACTAACAAAACAACTCTCACAGAGTGATTCTCTTTGAAGCTAAACTTAAAACCAGTTACGCTCTAAGGCATATACAGAAAACTGGCAGAAGCTCTCATGGAAGAGATGTGTGCGCAACGCGAAGGTTGTGTTCGACAATGATCCCGTGCTGAGCACAAGCCATCGTGGGAAATATATACACTCATAAATAAGGAACACTGGGCAGTGATAATAAAACAACAAGAAACCAGACGAAAGAGGACTGTGAGTAAATAGAGAATGAGTTTTTAATAGTGAGATTTGATTTTGAATTTTATTTTACTTGTTATTTAGCATTTGTAAATAAAAAACAATCTCTGTGTTGAAAAGTAACAAAGTTAACTACTCTAACTATTTGGAAGTCTCTGTCAAGAGCTGTGGGGAAGACCCCACAAGTTCTGTGACCTCAAAAACCACCTTTTGAAAATGTGTTTATAGTGCATTTAAGACTTTTGGCATTTAAGAAAAATAAATAAAGGGTGGTGATGCAAACACAATAAACCTAACCTAAACATTTCTAATCAAACGCCTATGTTTAATTTTACACCGAAAGCCTTTGACCAACAATCGCTAAGTTGTAAGTAAATTCAAAGATAAAGGTCTGAGTATGTGCTAGCAGCCCGGATGGACTTTAAATCTCCAACTGAAAGCCTTCGGTTCAATAAAAATCATGATATTAAAACCCTGTTTACATGCAATAACACTAAGCAGGGAAAATCACTAATGAGGATTTATTTGTTAACAGAGCCTCAATAAAAAAAATCACCGTCCCTTATGAATAACAAACAGACTGTTTCAGTAGACGTCAAGCTAATTATAATCTCATAATGGTTTAACAGGGGGTTGTACCAGAATCATTGCATGTATTTCTAGCGGTACTTCATCACTGTCAAATGACTTTGGATCCAATAATGACAAAGGGAAAATAACGCACACTGACGTCTGAGCATTTGTGTGGATGCACCGAGAAAAGGCATGCTTTCACATCCCGATTCCGACACTTTGAAGTCAGCTAGGCTCCCGTCACCCTCTCAATCTGCTCTGACTGCAGGCCAAGCCCAGCCTCCACCATCACATAACCCACAATGCCCAAGCTTTTTGTGTCAAACCCTGCGTAATAAATCTCAATGCAGCATAAGATGGTGCATCAGCAGAGGTTTGGGAACACCTTGTATCTGTGCAGATGAAACTCTTCCAAACAATGAAAAGTACAGATAAATGACTGTTCGGACGGCGCTCACAAAACAGCAGATCTTACGTAGAGAAGCCTCTGTCAAAAAGAAAAGACGAATGATGCTTGATAAAGCTAATTTATTTGACCATTCAAATTGACGTAAACAAATGTTGGTTCAGTCATGTGTAATCAGATGGGAGGGTATTAAAAATGCAGGCTGAAACATCAAGCGCCACTGTTTTTAAGCTAACAAACAGTTGCCTAAACGCACAAACCCACACTGAAGTAGGAAAGGCATTTGTTTGAGTGTAGAAGCTCCAAAACACTGTGACCCCGTGTGCCACCGTTCCCTCACTGACCCGTGCAATACTCTGTTACAGGATTTTTAATACAGCACTAGAGCTTCTTACAATGCATCAATGAACATAGATTTCCATTTTCTCTTGCAAACTGGGGATTCTGAGAATAAGAGAAGGATACGGAGAAGAATATGTTTTTCACAGTTCTGGCATAAAACTAAACACAATGGAACAAACAGTGCTTGGACCAGTGTATAAGGTTTAGGGGTTATTTTAATTTTTCACATTGTTTTGACCTTGACTTTGCTTTTTTGTGGATTTTTTAAATTGTGAAAACACTTTAGGTTTTTGTAAAAAAAATTAAAACATTTGTATTTTTTGTTCAATTTTAGGATTGTTGTGGAACTATTGAGTAATGTAATAAAAAATATTTGTAAAAAAAAAAGAAAAAAAAAAAGCACTGCCGTTTTAATGGTAATTTATTAGAGATAATTATAAGGTAGAAAACTTCTACAGGTTATTGAGTTTTTGATTAAAGGTGAAATCTCCCCGCCCTAGTCCACTGAGGAGTTTTGGGAGGAAGGTAGGTGAAGTTCAGCCAATGTCAGCTTGAGACAAGGTAAGACCTTAAATTCTACATTGGCTTGATGGATAAACAGGAAATTAATTATTCTAACGTCACAAGAACCAGTCTATCAATCAGTTTATAGCTGACAAACATATAAAATGTCTCTTGCAGAAATCAGTCCAGGCAGCAGCAATGATCTGAACTATTACCAGGCCTTTTGTGCGCTCCTTGTTCCCTCCCTCACCATTCTCTCTGTGCTGCGTTAATGAATACAGTTTGAATGCAGCATCATTATACTAACAAATAGGCAACGCTTCAAATAAAGTGAAAAAGAATCTTAAATTGTACAAAGGGCCCAGAGAGGAGTGCGCTGGGTTATTTTTAACAAGATGCAGACCCAGATTGCATCAGGTAATTTGAATATTTAAATTAAAATGTTAAATTAGAATCACAATGTGGCTGTGTTATAATACTGGATGGGAAATGAAAGGGAAGCGGCATCTGAGGCTAAAACAAGAAACAAAGGATCTACAGGGTGTTTACATGTGTCTTCAAAATAAATATCCTGAAATAAAACTTGGAAAACAAATGTATGAAATGTTACAGTTTTTTATACCGCATTACCAATTATATTTTACGTGTCATATTTAAACAAAATAAAGCTACGTTTATGTTTTGCTTTGGTGGACTGAATGTGATTCATAAAATAAAATCTTTAAATCAAAATAAAAGTAGGTCTAGAAGTTTATTACTTTCATGTTCTGCATTCCAAATCGAGTCGGCTGTGTTGAAATCCAACAAGAACTATCATAAACTCCCCAAAAAGCTTGTTTTGAAAGCAATTCCGCGAATGAAAGTGACCGACAGCTGTTTTCACGCAGTACTGTGTGATATCTTTTCTTAGCCTTGCCTAGACAGCAGAGCACACATCCCCCTAAAACCCTTTAAATATTTAATTCTACACCACAATAACACTTAGATGATGCAACTAGATTGAAAACAGAAGCTATTAATTTCACCGGGTTGTTCTGAGAGTACCACGGAGGATATTCAATAAAAAAAGATGCAAAGGCACCAGTCACGGGTGAAGAGGTGTGGCCTATGGCTTATCATTGGTGTAGTCACATGAACTCAAAGCAAAACCCAGGCTGCTTTGCTCATCCAGGTATTTAAATATGCGACAACAAGGTCATTAAACTAAAAATATATCTTTCTGGATAACACCTCTATCTAAAATTGTAGAAATAAACAGCTCCCCCCAAATTCCATCCACATTTGATGTTCCCACGGTCTAAAAGATGACATACAAGAGATGAAATAGACGAGAGGGTTTTGTCTTAACAAAAATAAGGCCAAAAAACTTACATATACAATATAATTTACTTTATTTTCAACAATACAGCGATGCATTTCCTTTTTTGAAGTCATTTTTGCACTTCCTGTTATAAAAGTAACTGCTTTAGACGTCACAAAATGATCCGACGTCACCTGGTTCTGTTAACATGCATTGTTGACAAACAGCTGAGAATCATCCAATCACTGAGTGCCTTCATGAATGCGTTAAACTCATAAATATGCATGAAAGTATTGTTTTCATTCGTACGCGACACTCATGTGGTTGTTGGTTTTGGAGAAAGATGCCGTTCCAATACCTGATCAGAGTCTGTTTTATCTAATATTTGTAGAGCAGTACATAAAATATATATACGATACTCTCTGCATCACATTATTTGACAACATCGTAGCAGCTGTTTTTATAATGAACCATCATTGGAATAAATGTAATTTAAAAAGCTTTGACAAAGCTATGAGTTTAGAGTGATTTTTATGAGAGTATATGATACATCCATCCACTAGGGAGCAGTGTTAATGCACACTAAGCGACGGTTTTTTTTACTCAAAGCGAAGGAGAAAGGTTTAAAATATGAGACAAGAATAATTGTCTCCTAGTAAACGTACATAAAACAAGAAGACAATGTAAAGAAGTTGCAGAAGTGACTTGAATCATAATCACTCAAAGGAGCACTTCAGCTCCGAGAGGACATGTCTCAATATTAATTGTGACAATTTTGTATTGTGATATATTGTTACATCCCTAATGCATAATACTGGAGTCTGCTTGTACCTATAATCTGAAATGGTGGCCGTTTCCTCCTCGAATTTTGTCCATAGTTGCCAGACATGACTCGTAAATTCCTTTTCGTAAGTGTAGCAATACAATGTTTTTACATTCATTTTTTTGCAGCAAATCAAATAATTTCAAACCTATATGTAATGTTGCGCCTTATTTCAGGGGGCACAATATATGTGGCTTCTTAATTGTGCTCCAACTGTTACCAATGATCACCAAATACCATTAGTAACAAAGTGAGGAAGCACCAGAGCAATCCTCCATTTCTAAGAGGGAAAACGAGCAGTGGTTTACACCCACCTATTTTTATGCATCCAAAGCTGACCAACCATATTTTCCCAGGGTTTTTCATAGTCACAATGGGTTAATTTCCACTTTTTAGGTCATTTTGGCACTTCTGGTTTTAAAAGCACACATGGAAAAATCCCCTGCTGAGTTTCAGGGGTGTTGTAACTCTTTAAGCAGCATATGTTAAGTTAATAATACTTGCATGAAGACTTCAAAGAGTCTAAACCCTTTTACCAAAAACTTTAAAATTAAAACTTAAACATAAAAGAAACAAAAGAATACCTTTAATAGAGATTAAAAATATTCTGGAAATCCACATTTATAAATAGTAGAAATATAGCGGCATGTCCCCAGCACACCTTTCTTTGTTTTCATATTGAGAATACAAGCCACAGACATAGTTGACCTCCACTGACTCGCTTCTAAACAAAACCGCATCGATCACACGTCGCAGAAACCACAGTGGAAGCGTGAGCTTGTTCGTGCTTTCTCCACAGGGATGAGCGATTGGAGACTAGAGGCATGTGAGGATTTGGGATGGGCTGAGGCTCGGAACATCTGCAGATCCAAATGAGCTAGAGAGGAAAAAAAGAGAAGCGCTGGGTGTGCAGATGATGCAACAGCGATGCAATGGTGAGTCCAGGACGCGGGCAGAATTAACACCAAGCCGCAGGAGGAAGAACCCAGCGTTTTTCTTTTCCTGACAAGGACATCCAATTGTCTTTTGGCAAAATCCTGCCCAGAAACTCAGGTTAAGGTTGCCCAGAAACAGACTTTCCTTCCCTGCTAACACAGTCTCTTGGTAAAACGTCGCCCCATTGGAAAACATTTAAACCCGTGTGGCTTTCAAGGAGAGACAGGAATGTCTAGACAATCACAACCTTGAACATGGCTTTTTAAAAATCAGCAGTCAGAATAAACTTAATTACTTTACACTTCCCCTTCAAAGACCGGCTTCGGCAGGACAATGGTAAAAGTCAAACGACACAATCAAGTTGTTGATATATTTTTCATGAAAACTATTAATGTTTAGCTTTGACACGTGCTTTAGCAACAGAATTCATGTGACTTTTACATTTTAGATGTGAGTTTTGTTTTGTTGGGAGTCCTTTCAGAGATTTCACCAGTGTAGGGCAAGAAAATGTAGCTACCAGTTACTCTTCATTAAATGTAGCTTCACTCCAAAGCTACTACCCTGAGAAATGTAGCAAGGTCAGCAACAGAAACATGGTAAAAGTAGATTTTTTTTTACTGAACCAATTTCAGATCAATGCCAACTGTTGTACACCAACCTGGCAACAAAAGCAAACTTAAGAACAAAAAAAAAGCCATTAAGAGTGTGTGCATGATTATTTTAATTATTTATTTTTTGGGCGCCGTATCGCCCGGACCTAACCCTAATCCTACTTCAGGTCATCACAAAAGAACTCGTTTTCTTGGAACCTGCTTTAGTTCTGAACTCATGGTTTTCACCATATTTTGAAGGCATATCAGGAGAAAGGTCTTCCACAACTTACAGCAAAACAAACTTGTGGTTGTTGCACATAAACCGGCGGCTTTGAGCAATGTCTACATTGGAGTTTTCATGGTTCTTTTTGTCGACACAAATGACTGCCATTAGATTTATTTCCCTGGTAGAATACCTCTATCCTTTCTGAATAGTGTTCTGCCTGAACATTATTTTTTCAGATCATTGTTCGCATCTGTTCTCAACAGATTTTAAAACTAAAGTGTGAAAAGTCTTATTAAATCAAAATTCAGCATACAGTGTGCACAAAGCCTCAGAATCTTAAAGACGCGAGAGATCAGAGCATAGCACCTAAATGCTAAAGAGCGTGTTTCCTGTAGCTACTGGTGACCGGTACAAATGGCCTCTATTAGCTGTGCTGAGTCACGCAGAGCAGCCAAATGAAAGTGCCGGAGAACAGAGGACTTGAGAACACCTCCCCACCACACCACTCAGCTCAGGCCTCCCCTAAGTACACTGTATTCTCCTACTAACTCTTTTTTAGTGCCTGCTTCGATTACTGCATTCAGGACAGAAGTGCTAAACTCCTAAATTCTATTTTGTCCTCCATCTTTGTGCCTCCTTCTTTCAATCCATCACCCCCAGATCTCCATCCTCTTGCCAGTGTTGTAGCATTGGCTTTTTCACACATTCTCCCGAGAGACAGGAGTCTAAAGACTAGATAACTGATGTACAGAATCATTACTTTAGCTGCTCAGGATGAATGGAGCCCCTCCGCTCAGTGTCTCATTAGAGATGGGAAGTAAAATACTCAGTCGTGTATCAAACGTGGTGAAATCAGATACATGCCTGCAACCACTTCTGCATATATATATGCGTATAAAAATGAGTGCAAAAGCAAACCATATGGAAGAGAATAATGATTAACAAAAATAGAGGTTGTGAATTCAGCAGCACGGAAGAAAAATGCAGCGCGTCTCCTCCTACGAGCTTCTTTATAGTTTCAAACATGCTTTTCCTCCTCCTACACTCGTCACAACTTCTAACGATCACAACGAGCTTACTTCGGCTTTGGTCTAGCTATTAAAATGTGCTGAAACGGAGCTGCTGGTGATAACTGATACAGTTTTCCTTAAATTCGTCTTTTGATAACCATCTGTGTGCATCTGGACACAATGTTAAATGTTAGCGAACCATAAAAAGGCTCTAGAAAAACCATGTGTTCCGGTGTTTTTTATAATCTCTAACAACTCTGTCGCTTCCCCAGGACCTAATTTCAGCATGGAGTGTAATAGTAAATCTTCACCAATGTGTGTAGGAGGGTAAGTGAGTGAATAAATGGATGACAAAGACCCTTCTAGCCTGTGAATGGAAAGAGAAATCACATGCTTGGGAGAGGAGAGGCCGCAGAGACGCGCAGCAGGCTGCAGGAGGTGATAGAGTGTGGAAAAAAGAAGAAATTAAGAAAGTGGTGATGGATGAACAGAAAAGTGAAAATGCTTCCAACGATTAAGAAAAAGAACGTAAAGTAAAGTCGGAATCTAATGTGGAATAAACTAGCAACAAGCTAGAACCAGAACTGAACCATACTTTACGACCAATATTGCCTCTGCAAAACTATTTCTACCCCCAATAATTCCCCCATCACCTCAAACGCATGCATCAATCTGTGACCAAGCTTATGCAATGCATCGATTGGTCACGCTCTGGCAGGAAGTTCGGCTAGATTGAACTTTGACCTGTGATGATGCATTATAAATAGCTCAACACAAAGATGTTCACTGTTAGGACTTCAGTGATGCTATGAAGTTGCTATAAAGTACCTAAATTCTGCTCATAACCTGAATTTCAACCCCAATATTCTCCAACACCATTAGGTCTTCACCGGCAGTTCCCAAGATTAGCCGAGTGGTAGGGTTGTCTGCATTCTCTTTGGGATGAAAGGATAGGTTAAGCTGGAGTAACATGATTTGAAGATAATCTTTTGACAAGGATGGAACAATGCTAAAGCTAAATTTTAGGAGTCAAAATGTTTTTAACACGTAACCTCAGACACTCATTTTCAATGGTAAAAAACATTTATCAATGTTGTATTGGTTGTTTTTCTTTATTAACATGTAATGTATTGATGCCCCCATGACCCCGAAAGGGAATAAACGGGCTGGAAAATGAATGAAAATATTGATGCTTTCCTTTCTACCTGTGATTTAAAATGCACAAAAAAATACTACGTTTTGTGAGAGAAAATTTAAATAATTTTAATGAGTCATGTTATTTACTTTATCAATGCTGTGTTGGTTGTTTTTTCTGTTTTTTATATGTAATACATTAATGCTATAAATGAAACCATTATAGTCTTATTATTTACTTTATTTCAATGATGAATGAAATGAAAGCTAAATGGATTTGTTGTTTAAGGGAAGGTAAAGCTCAAACTGAAACATCACATCCTCTGATGTATGGGTGTGATTCGATGCACCCTATTTTCTGATTATGTTTTACAATAAATAAAAAAAGCATCTTGTGCTGTGTTCTTGCTTAACTTCAGAGTCATTACTATTAAAGAGGAATTATTTTCCATTACATCTTGTTCTATGCTTTCACATCTCTGTTATTTTAAACTTATGTTTAAAACATTTTTGTATGACATTTAGTCGATAATTGCACAACAAATGATCTTTCTATGTGATGTTTACCGGCTTCATTAGAGAAGCACAAATGTATGAGCGTGTTTCCAAACCACACCGTTGAAGGGAAAGTGATAGTATTAAGGGAGGAAGACAGAATTCAGTTGTTTTCTTCTCTCAAGGAAGTATTCCAATCAGGCACGCTGTTGCCAACACTCTAGGAATATGTACACGATTCCTCCACCTGCTCCTTTCTTTCTTTATTTTATCATGTTAGAAAGCTGTAGAAGACAGCTTATTTATTCCGGATGGTGATTGTCAAAATATGATGTAACCAGTGACTAAAAATCGAATCAACTGTAACCGTTTTAACTATGAGGGTAAGAAAAACAGAAGTGGCGACTGTTTTTGTCAAATATGACACAACAAAGGAAGATATGATGATTATGATTCATCTCCACCAGAATCCATCACCAAAGTCAATACAAAATAGAGCTTTATGTTCTGGGAGGGGGTGTTAAAAAGACATCAGTGCTCTTCAGCTTTCACTATGGTTGAGTTCCCTTGCCATTCTAAAATTAAAATGGTTAATTGTCTGGAACATAGAGGGTTTTGTTAATCACTGACTGTTTGCATCAATACCAAAAAATGTAAACCTTTCTTCTCCAAAAGCATGGTAGCGTGTTAACTGCGATTATCTCTCTCTTTGACAACTAGCCATTCACATCAAACCAGCACCCAACGATTCACCAAGTCAAGGAAGTTGCCCCAAAATCTCTCTTATTTTCGAAATTGGCTGACATCTAAATAATGGATGTACACTGGAAGTTAAACTCACAAGACTTAAGGCCAAACTGATCCGTATTTTAGTTAGAAAGGGACATCATCTGACCGAACAAGTGATGCCAATGAAAAAGAGTTTTGGATTGCCATATTGGATCAGATTCTTGCAAGGAGAACAACCAGTGAAAGCCTGCTCTTTTCCTGACGTAAACAGGATGTAAAAGAGCCAATCGGTGGCGATCATCTAACATTTTCTTAATGACTTCGCACAGGGAACCAATAGCATGCTCTTTGATTTCTTCTCTGTTGTCATCTTCTTCTTTCTTGTTTGCCCATCTGCGAGTGCATCTTTTGTACCGTAAACGCCATCTTCAGGCAGGGAGCATCATTGCATCATTATTTTCCTCGACCAACATGAAGAGCACACTGCTGAGAAGCCATCAGAACATTTGTGCGAATCTCAATCGATTGATGGTACCGCTTCTAACCCTACCCCTTCAAACTTTTAGGTCACTTGGCTTCACTTTCTAGAAGAAACAGGAAAGTTAAATTGAAGTCACGCATAATAGGAATAAAAACCAAGGAAGTACTCAATGAAAGAATCGAATGTTTCTTCAGGGCATATGTTGGAGAATTCAGTGTCGAGCTGTTGTAAACTTCTTTTACTCTGAAAGCAGCTTTTTTCAAAACAGTATATAAATTGTTGAGAGCCACAGAGAAAACAGGCCTCAGCAAACTGCAGGGTACAGAGAGAACGGTGCCGCTGCCAAAGGGAAATGGATTTTGAGAGACACTGACGCCAGTCCTTATGTAGAGAGAGAGAGAAGAGAGAGAGAGAGAGAGAGAGAGAGAGAGAGAGAGAGAGAGAGAGAGAGAAAGAGAGAGAGAGAATGTACAAGCACCTGAACTCAGTTGCATCAGAGAGCCAAGCCGGCCGGGCCACTACACTCCTGAACCCAAGCCCTGCAGTGGGGGGAGGAGATACAAAGGACCATATATTGCAAGGAGGAGACAGTTCCTAGAATCAGCCAGCATGGCTCCCCATAGTTCACGAGCAACATGATTAACCACCAGACTGGGAGTACTCCAGTGGTGCTATTAATAAAAGATAACCTCCTACCCTCCCCAGACCCGCTGCTCAAAGCCACATTTTTGCTCGGCACATACAGAGGACAGCTTTGTTTACTACAACGGAGGGACCTCATCCCTGGGGCATGGGTAAGCTGCTCTTCCCTCGACTCCCAGGGTTAGATGGATAAATTAGCCACCGATGTGACCCTAAAGCCAAACAGTGTCCTCTGGGTTGGGGATCAATTAGACAAGCCTGTGAAATAATGATGCCCCTGGGAAGATTTTCCAAGGGAGACCCTTTCTGGACCCCTGGCTGAGGCTTCAGGAACTGATATTTGCGGTATACACCTTCAGCAGTAATTACCACACTGCAGGAGCGGCCAAGCACACAAACAAGGCAACGGTTAGGACGGACACAACCAAAGACTCCAACGAGTGCCGACTGGCACGGAGATGATAAGCAGGAGGTAATTATAGTTTGGCTACTGTTGCTGCTAGAGCAAAACACACTATTGTGTGGGCTGTTCAAATAAGTTAATATTTTATTGTGAGGCACTAAAGCTGGAACAATCTTGGCAACACAACCCCAATTAAGAGGTCAGTGGATATAACCCCTTTACTCACAGTTCCTAGCTCATAATGCTTGTTCACTTTTTGTTTCTCCCCATCAGACACCAAAAAAAGGAACAATAGACTTGTCTCTGAGAGAAAGCAAGGGAGTAGTTTTCATTCAAACCAACTCATGCACACACCACACACTTTCAATTTCTGCAAATTTCCAAATAAATTTGGTAGTAATCTTCCAATTTAGTCAATGATGTCTTCTTATGGGAATTATCCCATCATTATAGTCATTTTTAATGTAATTGTAAATACCAAGGATAAAATTGGCTACAACCTACTCCCGCTCTGTTACACACTCATGCAAGATCACGCATGCGAAGAAGAAGGGGGTTCAAGAAGAAACGTCAATGGACATTTCAAGGTAGACTTGAGCAGAAACAGACAGCTTCTCAGGGACATGTTTTTATGATATGCGTAAGAATTTTAATGGTTTAAAATGGCTAGTTGCAGTGCGAATGCATTTCAATCATTTAAAAGCTGCAATGTTAAACAGTAGACAGCAATCATACACTATCTCAGCGCTTTTTCACATTAAATATTCATAGGTTCTTGTACGGTCATTGAAACTTTCAGGAGCGCTAAACATAATGAACGCGAGTTAAACGATGTAGATTATTCCCGCGCGTTTTTCGACCGTTGTTCCGCTCATGAATATTTAAATTGGAAAATTAACCGACGTTTCACAAACGTACGCAGAACTGAAAATATGAAAAGAAAACTTCATATATGAGAGAGGAAAAAGCCAGAAGTCCGTTTTAAAGTGTAGCTCGTGTCACCCCCGCCGTTATCCTCAAAATAGTATAACGTAAAAAAAAGCCTTCAATCAATGTGATTCTTGTCGAATAAATCTAAGGGAGCAAATTATTATTAAATGAATAACCACCTCACAGAATCCACAAATACTTAAATCTAAATTAAACATAAACATGTTTATTGAAAAAAACCCCAGCAGACTTTATGATGGAACCGACGCGGATCAGATGGAGACGTAACTGACAAGAGTGAGCGGGAAACGGAACGTACCTTTGTGCATGCCAGTGAAACGGTCTTTCAACACGGTGAGCTCGTAGATCTTGCCAAATTCCTCGAAGAGCGGCCGAAGGTCCTTCTCGTCCAGGTTGCGGGGTATCTGTCCAATGAACAGTTTGATGGCATCGTGGTCCTTCATGGGAATCGTTGCGCAGCTCGCGGGATTGTGAGAGTGGCTTATTCCGTTCACGAGCCCGTTCGTACTGGCCGCCCCTCCGTGCACCGCGGCGTCCACCTGTCCGTTCGTTAAAGTTGCCATCTTCTCCGCGAGGACTTTCAGCTGCTACGCCTTCTGAAGTGCTTCAAATGCCGGGATGAGACGTCCTACTTTTGGCAGATGGAAACACGTACCATTGAATACAAGTCAAATATCAAACGCGTTTGGTCGTCCAGGCGGAGGCGTGTTTCCTTGTGCGCGTTCCTTACTACTCAATTCATTCATACATGTGATAAAGGAGAGAAAGAGAGAGAGAGAGGTAGAGGGAGAGAGGTAGAGGGAGAAAGGGAGAGAGAGAGAGAGAGAGAGAGAGAGAGTGACCGACCGTGAGCGTACGCTTTGCCTCCGTTCCCCTCGCCCCTGCTTCTGGCTACCTTTTTATTTTTTGCATTGAGAAGTCGGTATGGGTGTCCTCCCGGTTTAAACCGACAGGGCTGTCTCAAACGCGCTCAGAGCTGTGGGGAGGATGAGGACAGAAAGCAGCTCCGCGTATGTCACTAGACCCGCTCTCCCCCCCTCTCATATTTATACTCCAACATGGTATGATCCACCCAAAGCGAGGGACTATAAGTACAGAAATCACCACATTTACTCGCCTCTTTGTGCGCTGCGTCGAGAACAGCTGACAGGTTCTGCTAATATGTGTTAAAAATGGACTCGTACGCGATGATTTTCCATCAAACTTCGAAGATTTAGGTTCCCCTAAGTGCGCTTTTTTATCTCGGAAAACAACAACTCGTGAAGGGAAACTGACAGTGGACAGCGCCAGTGCTGAAATGCCCCGGAAGCGCGCGGGTAAACAGCCCCCTGTGCATGCTAGCCCGTCGGGAGACATCTTTTTTGGTTTTAATTGTTGTAGTTTTGCATTTTTGAATGGCCCGAATGAAAAGAATAGGTTCTTTTCAAATGCACGAGTCAGAAAGAAGGCTGTGAGCTCCTCCGCGCGGTGTGTAAGGGCAGGAAGGAAACTCCCCGTCAGTCTGTGAGTGCGTGTAATGGGCTAATAATAAACATACTAAAGCAAATCTGCAGCCTATCCATCACTGAGAGCTGGTGTCCGCACATCACAATGATTACCGTGCACCAATGTTGTCAAAACACATCATTATAGTTTCTACACTTAAGATGTATGGCAGTGAAAACATAAAATCCGAATATTATGAACTAAATGAAATATAAAAGATTATAAAATCGGATTATCATTGGTGTCCTAAAGGGGTCATAATCTTATCCTTTATTTATTCTATTCGAGGTCAGCTAATAGTGATCTCTTAGTGTTTGTGAAAATGTAAGGGACCTTATTGAGTATTTTTTTTACTTCTTTACATTTAGCTCTAATAAATATCACATTTTTGTTTCGATGCTTGACATATTATATATATTTTTTTTGCTAGTTCAACCCCAGCTTTTTATTACACACATTTTTTGATTACATTACACAATATTTCCACAACAAACCTGAAATTGTACAAAAAAAATGTACAGACGCAAACTTTGTAAACAATTGAGAATGCACAGTTATTATGTTTAATAACAAAAATAAAAAGCGTTCAAAATTTCATACACGGTCAGAAAATTGTGAGATTTGTATCTAAATACCAGGCAAACCTCTTCAAAACAACATACACTGTTCCAAGCACGTTTTTTTTTGTCAAATTGTGCTTTATTTGTGCCAGACCTTTGAAAAACACAGCCATATCACAGGTCTTGTACTTCCAAGGGTTATCCTTTACTTTCACCACTAGATCGCACTGATTTGGGGTTCCTTAAAATGAAACGAAAAGCATTTCGATTTTTGAACAATTTAATTTGAATAACCTTCCAAATTATGTGTCATAACTCGTTTAATGCTACCTAAACATGTTTGAAATCAAAATGAAACAATAGTAGCATCATTCCTATTTCATTCAAAACAGCCGGTGTGATTGGCACATGCACCGGTGCATGCAGGGATTTCTATGGGTCAACGCCAAACAGGTTGTTTAGAGGTAACAGCATTATAAGCCTCTGTCAACCCAAAGGATAACAATACTGTCCGGCTCTCAGTAATTTAATAACAGAAATTGTGAAGTTTTATCACGCCATTGAAAGGAACACTCTTAGAACTATTTTAGCAATATATTATATTATAGGGTCAGCCACCAGAACATACACTTTTTCTCAAGTTACTAAACTTTTGATAAGCCTCCTAGACTTATTCAAGCCTCCAGTAGGTGCAGCAGATATCTACTGACCCATATGTATGGTTAGATAAAGTTGCAGTTCAGAGTGACACGATACCATCTGAAACAGGCGCTACAGAAGACCAGACTATCATTTCAATAAAACGGCAAAAAAAATCCCAGAAATATGAAAGAAGCAATGTCTGAGCCAATAAAAGCAACCCAAAAGCTTATTTTTTCCTCACATGAATGCATTTATCCAAAACAGAACATTTCCGGTTTCTGTTAAGTAATTCTAGAGAAAGAGTTAAATGTTTAACAGCAAAAAACCCTTTCAATCCATTTTTAAATTGTGCAGGTTGCTTTTACAGCAAATTTAACAGGTAACTTCATCATTCATCTCAGTGATTTGACAACATTAACCCTTTTAGACTGTTTCCAGATCAATTTGAATAATTATTAACTGTACTGACTGAAACCATGCAATGAAACTTGTTTGCATTGCTCCTAAATCCTCTATACAAGCATCTATGCACAAGTGCAAACCTAACATGCAAGCCTCCGATTTCCAGAGCAGAGCACACAGAGTAAAGCAGGCAGACAATGACAGACCACTGTCGACAGCAAAGCACCTGCTCGTAATGATGGGAAATTGTAGGTTTCCTCTGGGTTCCTGCTGAGCTTGAAGCCTAAGGAGAACAACAGACGTACGTGTGTGCAGCACGGGTGCGACCTCCGATTGGAGTACTCAAGCACACTCAAAATAGAGGAAACAACATGATGCTTTAGATGAGGCCCTCAGAAGCCCCTGCAAATGGTTTGGAAGAGTGCTTCTCAATTGCTTTAGCTTCTGAACACAAAACCTGAGCAGTTCTCTACACAAGTTCTGCATCAGTAAAAGCAGCCCGTGCACACATCTACCAATTTTTGGTGTAGAAACATACAAAAAGCTGACGTTTTCCCATAGAACAGCAAGATTACACAGTGTTTTGTGATAGATTCCTGCCCTCAAGGATTCTATCCAGCTTTGTATATAGGATATATGTGGAATTTACTTTTGCACTGCAGTAAACTTCCAGTCAGGAACCCTTCACCGAAAAAATGACCCCATTTTACATGACCTGCTGTTGCAACTCAAGAAATGTCAATGCTGACGGTTAAGAAATGGCATCATAATCACAAATGTCACTGAAGCAATACATTTATACCAATATATTTTTCCTACCACAGCTTTCTGTGCAAACGCAAACAGAAAACAAGGCACACAGCTTTTGAACGAACTCTGAGAACTAACCACAGATCTCCTGTGACCCCAGAGACACTCAATGTTTTTGAGATCAGGGCTATGTGAGAGAGACAGCGTCACTTCTGTTAATTTCCAGTTCGTTTTTTATGCCGACAATAGTTCTTAACGACTTTGGTGGTGTGTTTGAGGTCATTGTCCTGCTGAAAATTTGAGTCTGTGCATACTTGAGTCACCTGGGTTTTATCCCATGTCACTGGTATGGCGTTTTGTCTCTCCAAACATCTCCAAACACATGCTTAACCTCCAGATTTCCCATCTCCAGTATAATTCCCTCAATGCATTTTGGTAAAAAGAGTTGGAAGCTGAACTTGACGGATAATCTATGTTTTCCACTCTTTCTGTACTTCCTCTGTCTTAGGGAGATGAAGAGCAGAGAGGGAGGGAGTGAGTGAAAGTGAGGTAGCAAGCAAGTGATGGAGTGAGGGAGCAAGCGGATGAGAGTGAGGAAGTTAGTGAGTGAGTAAGAGAGTAAGTGAAGAGGTGAGGGAGTGAGTGCATGGGTGGGTAAGGGAGTAAGGGATGGAGTGAGTGAGGGAGTGAAGAAGTGAGAGAGTGAAGTAGGGAGTGCATGA